>BMAV01024356.1:0-95038 GCA_019973955.1 Trichonephila inaurata madagascariensis | reverse complement strand
CCCCCCCAAAGCCCTTGATTTTTTTCAGATTGATTATAATTCTAAGTATATAGTACGTAAAATTTGATTAAGTATTTATTATTAATGATTAATTTTATTAATTAATGCTAATTATTTATTCAATAATTAGTTTTTTACTGTGTTTTGTTCCCGAAAATCGAAAAAATCAAAAGGAGCCTGATACAAGATTGTTACAAAGGAATTTTTAAAACAGGTAATTGAATGCATTATTTGAAAAAAAAAAGCAGAACCTTATTTTGGACAAAATAACTGTAGAATAAAGACATTATATATAATTTATGACAAAATGTAATTTCAGTTGAATTGTGTTTATAGTAGCAAGATGACATTTAAGAAAATTTTCAAGTTTAGAAATAATTACATAGTAATGTTCATAATTACACAGTAATGTTCAGAAATACAGGCCAACTTCAGAAATGAAAGTTCGATGTGATAAATTAATCAATACCATTGTCATATCATTCATTGTTATTGTAACATGCTCTTGTTTACGGTACTTTTATTGAGCAGAATTCCGCATAAGTCCAATCATTCAAAACATACTTACTAGGTGCTGCTGAAGTCCACTCAAAAAATCATGTCATAAGAAAAAGACTAGAGGCACAATATAAAAATAAATTTTCTTTAAAAAAAAAAAACTGTACACCATTTTTTTTGTTTCCTTCCCCATCATTTTCGACCATTGTCCTCGATTTCCTCCCTTCGTGATTTATTTTAGAAGTTAAAAACTATTGATGGTCTTTTTTAAAGTTTTACGCAGTCGGTCAATTCCATTGTGAGAATGCTGAAGAAAGTGAAAAATGTCATCTTCTTTTCTAATTCGTCTTCGTTAACATCCCAGTGAAAGCTCTCCAGACTGGGACGTGAATCAATTGATTTATGACTCGAAGTTCAGACGATGAGATGAGGACAGGGAATGATGCTTTTATAAAAGATATTTTGTCGTACTTTTCGTTTCTTTGTTGGGTTTCTTCTATACAGGTTTCTTCATAGAGATTTGGTAAAATCGGCTTTCGTGAGACACAAAGCGAAAATTAAAACAAATAACAACAACTAATACATCGTTCATCTTTGTAACGTAGTTACAGTAATGCATCATGTATTTGTTATACAATTAAATAAGGTAATCTTTGCATAGATTGGATCAGATTGATTGATAGTATACTACTATCGCGGTCAGAAGCTGCTAGGATTATCAGTAGATTGGATCAGATAAGACACGAAATGAAAACAAAATGCGCGAGGAAGAATGATCGATCTTTTAAATGTGAAATATATATATATATATGTGTGTGTGTTTGTGTGTGTAATATAATAATGTATGTAATATAATATAATATAAATATAACAAATATATGTAAAGTAATGTAATATAAATATAATAAAAAAGTAATATAATATAAATATAATAAATATATGTAAAGTATTATAATATAAATATATGTAAAAAAAGAGTGTGTGTGCTTATGACCACACGATAGAAGTGATTACTTCAAATTTTGTAATGCTATTTCGGGAATTAGTTAGGTGAATAAAAAACAGGGGGATATTAGTATTGTCATATAAAATTATTTATTCATATGTCTGTACTCTCAAAGTAATATTTTTTTGCGAAATATACAATCATAGTTGTGAATTAATTGTATTCTAAGAAGGGAATAATAGGTTTATGGTAGCTGAAATAGGTTATAAATACTATAAATTCAAAATTATTTTAAACGTCTATAAAAAACTCCGTCAAGCGTTGTTCCGTACTTTGTCGTGCTTTCATTTGGATCATTTGACATAATTAAATTGAATTTTGATTTTAAAAAATCTACTAAAGGGTTTGATTTGAGTTTTGAAAAATCTACATTAAAATCCCCACTTAAAATAACAAGCAATTTGTTCACAGAAGAGTTGATCCGGCTTCAGTGTGGGCAACTAAATTTTTGTGAATGAATTCGATAATTTTCTCTACTCTTTGATTTGGTGAAATATAAATAGTAACCAAAAAGAATTATTTGTCCATTTTCTGCTCTAAATTTCGCTGCACAAATTTCTCGGATACATGACTCATTAAACCCAAATGATTCAGTAGTATTGTTACCATTGTTACGAGCGTTTCAAACCCAAGCGTAACAATGTTTGGCTTTTTAAAACGCATCATTCAAGTTCACTCTCCAGCAAAACGCACCTAAAGAAGTTATCACTTCAAAAAAGTAATACAATATAAATTTAATACATATATATGTAAAGTAATATGATGTAATATAATAAATATATGCTCAAACTCAATGGCACAACAACCCACGAGGGCCAGGGCCTATTATGCCCATCTCAGTATGCGTGACCATTGGGCGCTGAGGTGCACGAGCAGATGTCCCGATCAGGTGGTCAATCTGAAGCGAAACCTCCAGTGTTTTAGTTCCCAAGCCAGCTTGGTACTCATTTATCGACCCACTAAAAGGATCAAAGGTTGAGTTGACCTTGCCCAACTGCCACTGTACCTGTAATAAATATATATGTAATATAATATAATATGCGCCAACTTTTGAAGTTCTTCTAGTGTAATACGATAAAAAAATACTTATAAAATGGATATGTTAATAGTTTTTTAGATATGTAAGAGGATCAACCAAATATTAATAAGTTAGTTGATGGTATGTTCGTGGTATGATTTTCTTTCATTTAATAAGGTAGTTGATATTGCAATATATGCACTATTAAAATATTTTTAAAATGTTTATTGTTGAATTTTTAGTTGCTTAAACTTAAGTTTTCGAGTAGAAATACTTATTACATTTGAAAGATGCTGAAGAGACTCTTTTTATAAATGACCTATTAGACATTATAGACATGATGTGTATTTGTATACTATTTTTAGAATCTACAAAATATGAGCTTTATTTTGTTATGTAAACAATAAGCAGATCAAGAGAACATAAGAAGTGGGAGAAAATGCACCATAATTTAAATATATGCTATAATTCAGAAGCAAGTACGTTTCGTTTCCCAATTAACTGTGACATGCTCAGTACCAGTCTGTATTAATATATTTATTTTTATTTTATTCTTTTGTTACTACCATTATGGTTACTTTTCCATTCATTTGGTACTGGTATTCGTTCTATTTAATTTAATCTCATGTTACATACCATGGCTTGAGTTTTTTTGCTTTAAAGGCTTGTTTGAATTCTAAGGGCATCTCACAGTTATTGAAACATGTACAGTTAGTTATTAAAATGAAAACTGAGTAGTGTAACTAATTCGCATTAAATTAATAATTAAATCCAATGTAGAGCAGTTTATATATAGTACAGTGGCGCACACAAGGGGGGGGTCCTGGGGTCCGGACCCCCCCCCCCCCAAAGCCCTTGATTTTTTTTTTCCGATCGATTATAATTCTAAGTATATAGTACGTAAAATTTAACTAAGTATTTGTTATTAATGATTAATTTTATCAATTAATGCTAATTATTTATTCAATAATTAATTTTTTATTGTGTTTTGTTCCCGAAAATCGACAAAATCAAAAGGAGCATGATACAAGATTGGTGAACTTTCGACCCCGGACCCCACCCCCTTGAAAAATTCCTGTGTGAGCTACTGATATAGTATATATATCATATATATATTACATATATATTATATATATATAATATATGTAATATAGTGCACACACAGTTTGTCACTTATATTGAGAATATTAAATGATATTGTCCAATTTTTGGAAAGAATTCTTCCACTTAGCTGAATTGATTTCTGGGCTCCCCCCTCCTTTTTTTTTTCTTTCTCTTTATTTAAAAAAGTGGTTGAACTCTGAGTGGATAAATAGCCGTATTGATTTTAAACGATTTTGCATACATGATTTTCGTTGTATTACGGTTGTATTATATTTCATGTATTCTCTAAATTTGAGATGTTCATATATATTAATAAACAAAAAGAGGATCACTATTTTAATTTTCATAAAACATATGCGTGGAAACTGATATATGAATAAGAATATTCACTCTCATTTTATAATTAATTAGAACGCGTTTTCCTTTAACAAATTTTCTTTAATTATGATTCCTTTTATAAGACAAGAGAGAATGTACAATCGGCGGGGAAAAAAGAAGCATCCTTAAAAGACAATCTTAAGAAATTTTCATTGTAACTGGACCAAATTGGTATCAATGTTTATGGCTCAAAAGAAACTAAAAATAATCATTTTAAAACATTAATTTATCTATTTAATTAACTAAAATTTATTTAGTTTTTTTATGTTCAGAATAAAGTATAAGGTATAAGAAATTGGAATCATTTTTAATGAATGTGATAAGAAAGTCATCTGAAAAATGAATAACCTTATTTCCATCATTACATGTGTAAGTGCATTTGTATGACTTATTTGGACCTACGAATGACACACACATATATATATATATATATATAGTCAGCTATTGGTTTATGGGAAAAAATATAATTGTTTTCCTAAAATATAACTTTTTTTATTGAAAAGCAATGGCATCACAAATATCGCTGTTGTTTCGGTGTCATCTTTTGATACAGCCTCTGAATAAACTTTGGACAATGCTTTTGCCACAACACTCCGTCATATCACACTTAGGAATTTTTTGCTAGATATCGTGATCTTCAAATCGCATCATGGTAACACACATTTAGAATCTAATTTAGCTTTGTTTATGACTTCCTTTTCTCTTGTCATTTTGAGATCGAATTTCCTTTTATCGTATACCTGTTAACGCCCTTTATCTATCTTATTTGTACTCTCCAATCGCAATAAATGTAATGCCGAACCTATTTTCTAACAACGGCTGAAGACTACGCCCTCTCTTTTTTGTGAGTGATTTTGCCTCTATAATTAAAGCATAGTCTTTCACTGTTCAAGAAGCTTTCATATACGATTTAAGTGACTCATGTTAAGGCGGGATGTACCAATGAGCTAATCTACTAAGTAATAAGTATTGCAGCTTACTATTATTGCCAAAAATTAAACAAATACAAATTCGTCTTGATTTTCTTAAAGAAAAAAGATCATTTTTTGATGTTTTTAAAAGCATGTAGCCCATTCCCTTTTTGTCTTTAGAAGTCTGTAGTTTTATGATTGTCATATCTATGCATCCGGGTTTGATAATTATGCCTTAATATGAAATTTAGAACACATTTTATTTCGAAAAGGTGGAATTCATTTCCTTCTTGTGCAGTTTCACTTTCACTTCTATTTTCCTTACACATTCGGTTTCCTTATCCATACTGTTATGATAAAATTTTGAATTTAATATTCGTAAGTTTTCCTCTCTTCATATTATTTGTATATCAATAAGTATTTTTTTTTTTGGTGGGATCGATTGATTTTGCAGTAAAAATTAAATAATTATTAATCTTGAGGTTAGTTAGTTCCCAATAATCATATCTGAATTGTAAATTTCTTGTGCGTGTGTATCGCCCAAAATAGCTTTTCTTTCATCTCTTTATCCGTGTAAACTACTTTAATTATTTTCTTATTTAAAAATATTCACACTGCGCTAAAAAAGTTTCTATTAGGAATTTACTTACTTAAAAAAGCACCGCTTTCTCTCTTTTTGAATGGATCAAAGAGTAAATATTTTAAGAAAGGATTTCATATTAAGAGATACAAGGTGAAAACGTATAGTTTTCTTTTTTGAAGTAAAGTTTAAAAGATAGAGAAATAATTATATTGAAATAAGATCTTTGAAATTATCTACTAACAATCTGTTTTTGTACAATCACATTACTCTTCGTTGTTAATGTTCCGCGATAACATTATTATATTAACTTCATAAAACTGTAATTTAAATTAAATTGCAATTAATTTTATAAATTAGTCGCGTGAAACATTGCTATTTACTCCAAAATATTTAGTAAGTGTAATTTTTCGAAACATACAGATTGTGGAAACATGCAGTAGAAGATTATCAAAGATCAAGTTATTCCATATTACCGTTACACCCTTCTCCCTCTATTTTTCTGGACGCCTGTCTAGGGGTCAGAATGTGTTTTCCATAAATTTCTGCTTTGTGAGATTTTCTCGTAAACACGTCTGTAACTCACTCGCACACAAGCTTTCTTTTTTGTGCCCTTTACTTTTCTTCTACGATAACGGTGGTGAGTTTCCGCGTAGAAAGCAAGGGGAAAGAGAAAACATAAGAGATTACATTCTACCACCTTCTTTTTACACTTGTATTCAAAACATGTTATAAATTTAAAATTATATTTGAAGAAGTTCCCTTAAAACGTTTTTAAATTTGCCTAAAATTTTTATAACTAATATATCGCATTTACATCATCTATTGTATTAACAGATAATTTTTAAAAGGCTAAAATTTACAAACATGTGTAATGGATGTGCCCAGTGGTGCACACAAGGGGGGGGGGGGGGCCGGAACCGCGGCCCCCCCCCTCCAAAGCTCTTGATTTTGACTGATTATAATTATATGTATATAGTGCGTAAAATTTAAAAAGTATTTGTTATTAATAATTAATTTTATTATCTAATTCTAATTATTTATTCAATAATTATTATTTTACTGTTTTTCCCTCTAAAAATCGACAAAATCAAGAGAATATGTTGGGTGGCGTATTGGAGCATAATAAGAATGGTGGACTTCCGACCTTAGATCCTCCCTCCACCACCTTGAAAAATTTCTGTGTGCGCTATTGGATGTGCCCATATTTAAGTTCGAGATGTAGTTGCCACTTTGATTGTAATAAATTAATCCAGTTTAACGAACATATTTTACATATAACTAATTTAACTTGAGAATTTTACTGGATTATTAATATTAAGTCTTTTCTGTACTCTCATGTGATACTAAATTTTATAGAATTCCTTTGTGAAGATACTTTAAAGCTTTCGGAAAATTGTTTTTGAAAAAAAAAAAAAAATCGTAAGTATCTTTAACTTTGAAGTATGTATAATCATTGTCATGACTATGGATAAATTGTTTTTGCTTGCATTTTTCGCTGAAGAAATAATAATAACAGAGATCATATATTTTTTCAAGAAAGATTGATTTGTGCTTTCTATTATTGAAAAAAAGACATGTTTTTCTGAATGCATAACATTCACAAAATGTGCAACACTAAGATCGAATATTGGCCACTTCTTTCTGTGTATCCTATTCAAAATATCTTCTGGCTGTTAAGTAAAATTTATACTTAACCCGCGATCACTCGCGTGGGGTGTTCTGTACACCCCAGCAACAAGAAAATTCTCCCAGGATTCTAAAAAGAATACGTAGAACCATGATTTTTTCTGTAGCTGCACATTTTAGGTCATTGGACTTTCAGGCCTAATGCAATCCCTCTTTCTCGAACGATTGAAATGTAATGACCTTCAAAAGTTTATCTGGGGGGCTGAGAACTCCCGCGAGAAGTTGAGCATATGTATACAGTCTGCTCTGAATGTTTGGAAAATGATTAAAATATTATTTTTCTACTTTCTATTATCAATATCTCATTAATTATAAAGTATATTCATTACTGGTATATATGTTTTACTGGTTTATGAAAAAATATAAAATTATGTGATTTAAAATGTGTGAAAATTTCGTGTGTTTAGTTTAAATTAATGTTAGTCTCATTTGTATGCAATAAATTTAATAATTTTATTTGTATAATACAAAAAACATCTTGTACTTTATAAATATGTATCATAATGACTTAATTTTATTTTCATAATTAAATACACGTGTTAAAAGTTTGGGGTGTTCTCTACACCCTGCGAGTAACGACGGAAGCAAAAACAGGCGCGAGTAACCGCGGGTTAAATCTGTTTTGTGAAAAGTTGCATTATTTTTTTTAAAAGGAAATCAATCACGTATAAATGTAACTGAATGAACAATTATTTTAACATCTTAACTATTTATGTTCAAGAAGCGTTATTGTTTAAAAAAATGTGAATGTGTCTATTATTCCCCTTTTTTTCTTGTAGTGACCATTTCCTAGATACTGTAAACACCTAAACAATCGAGCTGTTTCGAATAAATATCATTCCAAGAAACTGTTGCCAGACGAATAACAGTTTAGAATTTCAAAATTCGCCTTGAATAATAGCTTTCTGAGGTCAACACGGGGAAAAAAAAGTTGTTTACTGCCCCTTACACACTGGACTTAACTACGTAAACATCCCAAATTTTTGACAACTAGCACCTTAGCCCCGGGAATATTCCCGATGACCTCAAAAATGTGTTTTTTTCCCCTCACTACCGTTCTTGGTCATTCACCCCCAAGTGCCTAATCTCTGGTTTCACCCTGCCGTCGCCCTCACCACGACCCTTGACCTGTTTTCAGAGGGTCTTTTCCCTGGACCCCAGACGAGACTGTCTCCCCCTCCCTCGTGCTATCATGAACCCCCGTCCAATATAATTCTCACGTCCTCTCCGGGATGTAAACACGAAAAGGTCCTGAAATTCAATCCACCTTCTTTCTTTTCTCTTTCGTCAGTTTCGACCACGTGTGGTTTGTGGTGTTGCACCATCCACAAGAGAGGAAGTTGGGGACACCCTTCCCTTCAGTTGATGATTGGATTTCATAAGGTCCTTGACTCTTCATTATCTTCCAAGGACTGTCCACTGGCAACCGTCATTCCCGGAAGTAAGCTTGCCAATAAAGAAGCTCTGATGCACACAAAATTTTATGTGTTATGCAAAATGTCTCGACTACTGTGTTTGAATTATACTTTTGATGCAATGTGGCATATATGCCCTAATGTGCTTTAAAAAACACAAGTGGGCATTTTATAACAGTTACAGGTTCATGTTTGCTTTTTTATTGCAATCTAGTTATTAAAGTTCAATACATGCCAGTACCGAAAAAAAAATTTTTTTAATGTGGTTATGTATTTAAGTTAGGTAAATTTATGAATTGTGTATGCCCTTGTATTTTTAGAGCAGAAGTTAGGTTCTTGAATTCTGGTAGGTGTATCTCTAGGTTTTGCAAGAGTATGCGACCTTGTCCGAGAAGAGTTTTATAACAAACAACCTCCTTTTTTTGGTATTGCAAAATTATATCTAACTTACAGTTTCTAAAATACTTCCATAACCATTTAGTAAACAATTGTGGTTGATGCAAAGATTCATATGCATAAAGTTAAAAAGAATAATATAGAAACACAACTACTGTAAATAACACTCGAGAAGATTTATATCTGAGTAATTATATTTGTGATTAGAAAATTAGCTTTGCACTGTTAAAATTTTTAATTGTAAATGAGATATGCCTTACTAATTTTTAATAACAATAGTTAACACACATTTGCGTAATAATATTTTAATAACTTCTAATCTCGTCTTAATAAATTTTATTTATCGGAAGACAGGGCGCACGAAGGGAGTCCGACCCCCAAAGCCCTTGATTTTTCCGATTGGTTATAATTCAAGATATAATACGTAAAATTTAATTAAATATTTTTATTAATTATTAATTTTATTAATTAATCCCTAATTATTTATTCAATAACTAGTTTTTTACAGTGTTTTGTTCTGAAAATCGACAAAATCAAAAATAGCATGATACAAGAATGGTGAACTTTCAACCCCTCCCCCCCTTGAAAAATTCCTGTGTGCGCTACTGTCGGAAGAAAAAAAGTGTTCAAGTATCTTATTTGTTACACTGTAAAGTAATAATAATAATAATAAAATATTTTCTGTTAAAAATAGTAGATTTTGTAATTCGATTGCTTGAGATCTCAATCCACAATGACCCCATTCAATCAGTTATTCAATCTCTATTTTTCTGTGTTCCTTTACATCTTAACAATAAGAGACTACAGCACGTCAAAAATTTCAGGACAAGAAAACCACAAGCCTCCATTTAAAGGCCTTTATCGCACAAGTGGATTAAACTTCTAGCCATACAAGCACGGGATATTTTTGACCAAACATAGACTAAAAAATACTTTGAAGAGAACATTTGAGAGCTGTATACTGTTTTAACAAAATTCCGAACAGCAAAAGTGATCAATATATTAAATATCCAGTTAGTTATCTTTTTAAAAATGTGTAGACCCCTTCGGGATCCAGATTTTAGATACAAATTAATTTTATTTTAATTTAGGTTAATGTTACATCAGAGTTGTATGAGTCCACACCTATGGACAAAACATATTACCGTTTTCCAAACATCCAAACCACCTCATATGAGTTTTGATGTGCAGAAGCTATTGATATTCTACCAGTAGCGCACACACAAATTTTTCAGGGCTAAGGTCGAGAAAGTTCACCATTTTAGTATCATGTTCCGATACGCTGTCAAACATATTCTTTTGATTTTGTCGATTTTCAGAAATAAAAACAATAGCAAAAATTAAGTATTGAATACATAATTAGCATTAATTAATAAAATTAATTATTAATAACAAATATATAATAAAATTTTACGTAATATATACATAGGATTATAACCAATCGAAAATAAAATCAAGGGCTGTGTGTGGGGTCCGACCCTAGACACCCCTTGTGTGTGCCACTGTATTCTACTCATTGACAGTGGCGCACACAGGAATTTTTCCAGGGTCAAAAGTCCACCATTCTCGTATCATGCTCGAATACGCCTCCCAACATATTCTTTTGATTTTGTCCATTTTGGGGACAAAAAAACAGTAAGAAATTAATTATTGAATAAAAAATTAGCATCAATTAATAAAATTAATTATTAATTACAAATACTTAATTAAATTTTACGTGCTATATACATAGGATTATAATTAATCGAGAAAAAATCTAGGGCTTTGGAAGGGGGTCCCCTTATATGCGCCACTGTTGATTGATAATGAGAAAATGAATACGAAGGAGAAATAAATGATTGCAGATAATCGTTGCATCTTTATTTATCATCTGAGAAAAATTTATCTTGTTTATTAGAACTTATAAAAATATTATTAATTTGAGAGTATTCAGTTTTCCACAGAAATATTTTCAAAGGAATACTATAAAAAATGGTTACTGACGTGGAAGATGCACAACACCGAGTTACATTGAATGTTCAAAACATCAGACGTTGTTCATTACATAAAAATTCATTGCTTCAATTAGATTGGTCTTATTATCCGTGTGAATGACGGCAAAATTCTAAAATAAATCGTTTCGGATGGATCATGTAAAAACTACTAAAGAATGAGATTGTTTGGTCCTTAAAACTAAGAACTGGAGGAGTTTGGCTGCCAGTAGATATGGTTGGAAACATCTGATTCAGAAAGCCTTGCCCATCCTGGGCTGTCGCGTGCCAAGGATGTTGATTCAGTTTTCAGAAATAGATATTTATATGTATCGTTTTAATTTATTCAGTGTAAACATCGGATGAATGATTTGTTACAAATATTAATTATATTTTTCATACTGTATACTATTTCACCAAAAATTATCTATATTGCAATTATATCAAATTAAAATTATGTGTACAATATTGCTCCCATTTCATTTCTACACGCAAAAACAAAAACGAGACAGTAACATATTTAGCTTAAAAAGAATTCTTAAAGACAAAACTATATTTTTAACAAATTGTTAATTACTTAGAAATCACAAGCAATTTTCATTCACCAATGTAGTGTAGCCACTATATTATAAATTGTTAATTGGTTATAAGGAATGTCTAATTGTGCATTAAAATTCTGTTAACTGAATTCGTATTTCATATAAGAGCAATTGTGACAAGAAAAAAAAATCTGCTTACTTTCAATTCTGCAATTCAATCATTCAAGTAGCTGCGATAGCCTAGTGGTCACGGTCACGAGCACTTGGCTCGCGTGGCATGAGTACGAACTCTGATGCCACTGAAGAAGGGCTGATGCACGTTAAATCTGTCGTGGCTATAAGTCCTGGCATGATGAAGTAGTGTAAAAAAAGAGAAGTTCCAGCTCCGTTGTTGTTCCTCGTTATTTATAACCATGGTTCAAAATTATAAGAACCATCGCCACAATAGCCCTTGTTTTGCTTTATAACACTCACTCAATCATTTTAATTGTAACACGGGAAACATAAATCGATTTTCTTTAAATGAAATGTTATTCCTTGAGAAAACTCGTTCGTCTTCACAACCGGAGAATTCTATATACCAATGTTTTTTCATAATTTAAGATAGTTTTCGTACCTTTAATCTTAGTAGAAAAATGTGCCATTAATATTTCCGCTTACTTTGTGCCAAAACTTATACTCTGCTAGAAAACTGGAGTTAGTTCTTTTATTTTGTTCTTCAGGCTTAGTTCTTCAAGTTTTGATAATTTTTCAAGCACAGAACTGTTGATTCACTCGAGCATTCTGGATGTTCTCTCTATCAATAGTTTTGGAATGAGGTCTGAACTAAAAATCGAAGCAAAGGTGTTTTATTATGATTTGAAATCAACGAAACGCTGTACAACTTCTTATTTATCATTTTAATTACTCGCTTTTATTTAAATTAGCTAAGTATGATCGTTATTTTAAATTCCTTATACAGAGCCCAGAGAATGTATTTATCACACACACACACCGATAGCAATCACTCGAGTATTTGAATTTCTTGAAGTATCGACTGAACTTCATGATCTTATCGCTTTTTAATCTGTTTATGTTTAGTGAGTTATCTTATACATTGTGTGTGTGGTTTGGCATGAAGGGGATAATCAAATTAGGTCAAGATATATTATAGAATCAGTGCAAAATTAAACATGTGAGGAACTGACAAAATTTGGCCAAAATAAAGAATTAGTCAACGTGCTGATTTTTACAAGCATTTTGCTTTTTTGTATTATTTTAAAGAATATATGAATGTTTTTTGCGATGAAAACATTTCAGAGTCACATATATCGTTTATTGAAAAGTCATTCTTTCTTGTGTAAGAGGGCAAAAAATTCTCCATTCTATTTTCTCATTCATATTATAAAGCTTTTTTTTAAAGTTAACTTTACTGCACCTCTTTAAATTGGTAGGTTTTTTCCCTCAGGCAAGTGTGACCGTGGTGACTGAATGGTCATGGTCATGAATTCGTGGCCAGAGAGTTATGAGTTCGAGTCCTGGTGCTACTGCAGACCCGTCGTGTAGAGGGGCTGGTGCACGAAAAATCTGTCGAGGCTCAAAGTCTTCACGTTGGACAGGATGTTCGGAGAGTGAGTAGGTTTGCCTGCTCAAGTGTCGGTCTCGTCACTTGGCCGTGGCTCAAAATTACGAGGTCCATCGCCAACAGCCCTCGTGCTGCTTCGAAATGTGACGTTAATCGACCAGTATTACTTGTGCATTCCTTATTGTACTAGGATGAGAGGCATATTTATGTGTGAGTAATCTGATTGTAAGTACCTAAAAATAAGTATATTTTAATAGAAATTCACAAACATTTTGAAGACATATATTGATAAATTAATAAAACACAACAGCTCTTTATGGAATCAAAGATCTCCTCAGCATTGCTGATGTTGAAAATTCTTAAAACAAACTGACTGACAAGAAGCAATTCAAGTTTGAATTCTCTAAGACATGTATATTTTCAAAAATTATGAAAATTTATGAGGGGAAGAAATTTAGAAATCCAAAAGAAAGCAGAAAAATATCATCGGTTTTTTTTTTTTTTAAGTTTAGATAAAATTGAAGGAAGAGTGTATCTTAATAGATCGGTACTTTAGTAGTAATGAATGAAAATGCATTTTCAGGCTGTTATGTGTAAGCATAATTTTTTTACAATACTCATGAATTGAATAAGTACTAAAAACTTCCTTTTCCTGCAAAAATAAATTGTTGTTGCATTATAATTGTTAATTTTAAAATATCCCTTGCTACATATTTCATCAGAGCATTTACAGTAAATGAAGCCCAGTGGCTGAGTGGTTGTATATCGCGCTTCCACACCAGAAGTCCGGGGCTCAAATCCCGGGCTGGGCAAAGTCGACTTAGCCTTTCATTCCTTCAGTGGGTCGATAAATGAGTACCAAGCTTGCTTGAAAACTGAACACTGGGGATTTCGCGTCAAACTGACCACTTGACCGAAACATCTGCCCATACGCAGTAGGCCTTGGCTTTCATGGGCTGTTGCGCCACTGAGTTCAGTATTTATGTCGCAGGAAAATGATGGAATTAAGAATTTCATCAAATCCCTAAGGGAGATGTTAAAATGACGTCTTTTCTCAAGGTAATTTCCCTGATAAAGGATAAGGGATAAAGGTAAGGGATTTGAACGAATCCCTGAGCTGTTTCAGTGAAATGATGAAATAATATTGTCAAGAGTTTAAAAGTGTTTATTTAACAAATATCCTGCATTATTAAACGTAGAAGTAATACAACAGTAGTCAATGAAATACAAATTATTTATTCGAAACTAATTAACCAATAATTAGAAAAATAGGCTGGTATTTTTTTTTATGTGTAACATCTTTTCTCTCGGTTGCTTACACACTAAAATATCAATCCCTATGTTAATTCTATGGTGCCATTTTTTTAAAGATATGGGGTTGATATTTAGGGGATCAATAGTACTACCTGTATGTTTAAGAAGTACAAGGACTCGAACCCCCAGGTTCCCCCTGGACAACATTTTGCCAATGCAAATCCTGACTAGTTCATTTCATCATTTCACTGAAACAATTCAGGGTTTGATAAAATCACTTACTTTCATCATGGAAATGAAGAGACGTTATCTCCCGTCAATTGATCCTATCCCTTAGGGATTTCATGAAATTCCTAATTTCGTCATTTTCCTGTGACATTTACATTAAACTCTGCTCCTGTCTTACTTTAAACTCTAAAATCCTGTGGATGGATTTTATCACACAATTGTAAAAGATCGCTTACAAACTTTACCCCAACTGTCAAATTCGAGTTTCTAAGCTCTATATAATAGCTAAATTACATTCTTTCCTGTTTCATAAATACAACTAAATCGATCTTTTAAAACCCTGATTTTATTTCAATATAATTTAATTTTCAGAATAAAATATAAATAAATAATAATAATAATAAGAATGATGAAAGGAATACAAACAGAGGCTGTGAAGTCTACGAGACAGCGCAATATCAGTTAAAGGTTAATTTAGTATCGAGGGATTGCACCAATGCAATATGGATACAATCCCCTCAATTCCATTTAACTTTTGAAAGAGCCCAGTTTGCTTTGTACTGCTGTTTATGTTTGGTTGGACGCGCTTCTCCCATTTACGAAATCACCGTAACGCATGTTAGCATTGTGCGTTACTGCTCGTTGACCGGAACTAAGCTGTGTCACTCGACTAGTCTGCGTTGTAAGAATATTAAAATACTATCTCCTGTTCTTATCGACGAGAAACAAAAAAAAATTGCTATAAATTTTCGAAAATCTTCCTTTGTTCCTAGGTGTTTTTATTTCTCCTATTGAAAATTGCACTTGTCAGTTTATCAACTTTGAGAAAATGCTACTAAATATTTCGATCATGATAGACAAAACGCGCATAATTTATTTCTTACGCAAAGAATTAGTCACGTGCGCGGGTTTTACATTTGACACTTAAGTGGGATTTGTTTCACAAAAGCGACCTTCGCGGCTTAACGAACCCTTCCATTAAGAAATGATTCATATCGCCGCATTTGACATGAACTTTTTTTACGTAGGCTAAAAAATTTTTAAAATTTATTGTTATTTTATAGTATACCTTATTCTTTGAGCGTTTTGGTGCGAACATTGTCATTATTTTTATAGTGAGCATTTTTAATCGACCTAATTAAACTAGCCTACCCAGTGGCGCACACAAGGGTGGGGGTCCGGACCCCCCCCCCCTTAAAACCCTTGATTTTTTTCCGATTGGTTATAATTCTAAGTATATAATACGTAAAATTTAATTAAATATTTGTTATTAATGATTAATTTTATTAATTAATGCTAATTATTTATTCAATAATTATTTTTTTACTGTGTTTTGTTCCTGAAAATCGACAAAATCAAAAATAGCATGATACAAGAATGGTGAACTTTCAACCCCGGACCCCCCCTTGAAAAATTCCTGTGTGCGCTACTGAGCCTACCCAATTACTGTAATTGTTTTAATTTGTAACCCAAAATGTAACTGAACATAATAAATTTATTCTAACATAATTATTATGTGTTTGTATATTGCGGAAAGATATTTTTTTTCGGGGAGGGAGGGGGGTTCCCCTTATATCGTTCTAGAAGTTGCACGAAGACTGATGATAACAAATTTTCACAATTTTGATTCAAGTGCTATGATGCACAAGATGTCATTTTACTTTCTTCAATTTTCACGCCTTACTATATGTAATTTTGAGATTTTAGTTTCCTGTGCAAACAGCCTTTAACTTTTCCAACCGGTTTTTGATAGAGCCAGAACTCGAATCCTTTAGTTTATTGAAACGTTTCTTATCAAGCAATGCACTATCATGACCACTGAACTATCGCGACATACATGAACTGAAAAGGTTATTTTTTTCACCAAAGGATAGTTTTTTTTAAAAAAATTAACGAGAGATAACTTACCTAAGATTAGCAGATAACCAAATTATAATTGGTAAAATAAGATTGAAAGAAAACAATAAATTTCGAATTTGTTTTATTAAATAAAAACAATAAAAAAAAGAGAGAGAGAGAGCTTATAGCGTAGCATATGAATTTATGTGGAAAGTTAGGATTTTAAAGAAATTTTTTACTGAACAAATCTTTAAAAAAAAAGTTGTATAAAAATAATTAAATAATGCGTACTTTCGTACATATATTGTACTGTCAACCAATTTCACCATAACGAAAAAGCGTAGCCAATTCAAAAAGTGTCTCGCCACATGCTGTCATGATTATTATTACTATGTTCGAACGTGCTGTGTTCGATTTCCACTATTGACTCTTTCGCAGCATCTGGCGACGTCTTTTGATTTGACGGAGTTGGTCGACGGTGTAATACGTACTAAGTACCAAATATATAATATTGTGTGTTTTTCACTAAACAATAACTTTGGGAAATGGGTGAGTGAGTGAATGGATGGGGGGTTTCCCTGGCGAAAAGACCAAATTGGCTAAATTTGCGCCAAACATTATTTAAAAAATTTTAAAAAACATTTCATAAAATATGAAAAAAGTATAGGGGACAATTTTAGTTTCAAAAAAAATTTAAAAAATATCAAATCATTATAAAAACCATTTTAAAAATGATGTTTTTATAATATGGTGGGGAATTTTCCCCCACCAAGTCAGAAAAGTTTTTCAAAAAAACAGACAAATAAAAAAAAGTAAATTTTGGGAAATTTTTGAAATGTGGGAATAAAACAATAATTTAGCTGTCTAATTAACTATAAAACGATATTAAAAATTTTAACAAAAATCGTGTTATAGATCTGGCGGATTAAGACTCTTGGTAAAGAGTAGTTTCATTACTTGTGTCATTAATAAAATTTCCCTAGACCAGATATAATTAATGTCGAAAGAAACGTCTTTTATATATGCAGAATTTAAAGTAAGGATTCTTAAACATTTTCCAGGGGTTGTCACCCGCAACTGATATAAGGTCTTGTTTATTACCGACGATTTTTTCCAAGATTTTATTATATAAATATTATACTGGTAGATGCAATTATATATATATATATATATATATATATATGTGTGTGTGTGTGTGTGTGTGTTCAGTGGTGTAACGAAGAACATTAGAGTCCCCCTGCAAAGTCAGGTTTTGAGCCTCAATTGTTTAAATACATATTTGGCATCAGTTTGGCTTTGGGCCCCTTTAGAATCCTGGGCCCCCCGCTGGGGGTTGTGGGGTGTACGTTACGCCACTAATATGTGTGTATGTGCGTGTCTATATTATCATAAAATTGAATGGTCACATGAAAGATTAAAATAAATCTTTTCATAGTTTCTAGATTATTCGACATGATTTGAATCGCAGAAACCATTGGCTATCTGCGATTTGAACTTTAAGCTTTCCATTGGGTCACTCATTATATATATAACTAAATATGTTTCTGTTTTCTTTCACTAATTACTCATTTTAATCACTTCCCTGATTTTCTCCAGTTATCTTGGGTGTAGCAGTATTAGTCTGTACGATTTGTTTTATTACATTTTTTTTCGCCAGGTTTAAGCTGCTTATTCTATACAAAGTAAAAGAGGGAAATAAGTGTTAAAAGATTTTCTTCCATCTATTGAATTTGACATTGTGGAATTCCCGAATTTTTGTACTGAAAATCACTCAGTTCACGATCACCTGAAGAATTTAGAATGAAACTTTTTGTAAAACCAATTGCAGAACATTATTGTGACGAGTTTTCTGCCTCATCAGGAAGACTTAACTTTAATCCTTCAGTACGCAAGCTGAAGTCAAGGCATTTATCAGAAGTTATTCCTGCTACCAAAAAAAAATCAAATCCGACGAAAAAGCGTGATTTAAAAGAAAGTAAAAGAAATTTCAGAGGTAAGTCAGTAAGTAAACAAACCCAGATACTAGTGTATCTATCGAATGTTAAGTATCACTTAGAGTAACCCTATCTAAAACTATGTTAACCTATCATACAAAAACTAACATTTATTTATTTTTTTTTTTTATGTGCTCGAGGTAACTCGTCATCGCAAACTGATGATAGAAAACTAAACGCTTTTACACGTAAAAAAAATTAAAAATTCAACTTGAAACCTTCATATTACTTTTTGTTTCAGTTCTTTAATAATAGAATTTTTTTAAAAAATGACGATTTTTTTTTAACAGCATATATATATATATATATATATATATATATATATATATATAATATATATATATATAAAAAAAACCCCCAATTGCTGGTTTAATTCAGCGAACGTTTGTAAATCATAATAGGCCCCAGTTTAGTCCAAAAAGACTTTTTGTATCTACATTTGTTGTGTCTGGTAAATTTCCTTTTCTTCCTGTTTTAATATAGGTTCTAGTACTTTTCACTTTTTTTTATTTTACTATATATATATATGGCGCACGGGTTGGCCCCCCCCATAGTCCTTGTTTTTTTTTTTGCGATTGTCAAATCCTTATGTATACAGTTTTGGGATTACGTTTGAACGTGGTTTTTGGGGATAAATGGAAAATTTTTTGGAATTTTTTCACTTAGATTGGGGAAAAGTATATAAAATAGTTTTAAAAATAGTATTGAAAAAAAAATTTTAAATACAATATTTTAACATAAACCAACATAAATACCATTTCAAAATATTCTCCTTTTTTGAAAAAAAGCTTCTATTATAAAATTTTTTTGCCTGTATATAGCTCGACCCCCCTACAGAGGTTTAACTAAATTTTAAAAAAAAATAACTTAGAAATGGGTTTTTCCAATTTTTTCGACAACAGAGGGGGAGCAATTTAAGAAAAAACCCCGATAAATTTTTTATATATTTTAAATGGGTAACCTGAAAATAATGGGGAATTTTTTTAAAAAACCTAGTTCGATCTATGGAGAAAATCTTTACTTTATATGAGGGGGCGAAATATTATTATTTTAGGCATTTTTTTATAAAAGGAGAGCATTTTGAACAAAGATTATTTTAGTTAATTTTTTTTCCAAAATATTGTATTTAAATATTTTTTTTTTTTTTTTTTTAAAAACCTAAATATTTTTTTACATGTATTCAATCTAAGGGAATAAATACTGAAAAATTTTCCATTTATGGGTTTTTAAAATCTCAGTTCCGAACGTGGGGGGTTTTCCCAACTAAAAAGATTAAATGGATAATATTTATATTTTTTAATTAAAAGGGGATATAAAATTGTTTTTAAAAATATTTTTAAAAAAAAAAATTATTTAAAAAAATTTTTACAAAAATGAACAAAAAATTTTCAAATTTTTCCCTTTTTTGAAAAAAAGTCTATTATAATATTTTTTTGCCTGTATATGCTCAGACCCCAACTAAAAGTAGTACTAGTACTATTCAACTACAAACAAGACTCAACTGAATCTTTTAAAATATTAAACTTTGAATGGGGTTTATCATGTTTCACCAAACAGAGGGAAAATTTTAAGAAAAAAAATGCCGATAATTATATTTCAATTGGTTATAACTCTGAAAACAATGTGAATTTTTTAAAAAAACATAGTTGAGCCCCTGTAAGAGGTCGAGATATATACCGCAAAATATTATTATTTAGGGCATTTTTCCCAAAAAGGGGAACATTTTGAAAAAGGTTATTCTGTTATTTTGCCGAAATATTGTATTTAAATAATTTTTCTTGTCAAAATGTCCTTAAAACAATTTTATGCATGTATTCTAATCTAAGCGACACTAAATATTATTAAAATTATCCATTTATGCGCCTTTTAAAATCACGGTTCCGAACGTAGTCGGATACCTTAAGTATTTTTATTAATAATTAATTTTATTAATTAATGCTAATTATTTATTAAATAATTTATTTTTGTATTGTTTTTTTTATTCCCAACAATCGACAAAATCAAAAGAATATATTTGGCGGCATATTGTGGTATGACACGAGAATGGGGTAGACTTTCGACCCTGGACCCTCCCCTTGAAAAATTCCTGTGTGCGCCACTGATTTACTCGTTATACTTCAAAATAATTAGCATAGATAAATTTTTAATACAATTTAGCTCAAAATTATGACAAATAAGGACATGGGTACTTTGTCTAAGCTAGTATCTCACCAATGTGATTCCCTAAATTTCTCAATACAAGTACTAGCGGCATCTTTTTGCGTTTAAGGTACTCTGCAATTATTTTATCTATTTTACTTTTGACCTTTATTGAATCACTTTATATACCACGTGTGTTTGCGTGTTTTTCTTTCGTTTTTTGTTTTTCTTGTTATAAATTATGTTTTGAAATAACCAGAAGTTTTATCAAATACAGGTATCCGTCTATTACGATGTAAAATGCAAATAATGTGATAAATAATAGGGCTGTCTCCTCCAATCTTCGCCCACCCGTGCATATGCATATTGTCATGATCTTGGTATGTGATGCATGATTTATCCCCGTATTTATGACCATAATGTTTTTAATGCGACATGAAACTCATCATAGCATGTTTTATAATATATTTTCAATTTTTGAAGTTTTCATTCTCTATATCGTACTTTTTAATACATATCATCAACCTAGTTTTTTACTCAAGTGGTTTTTATTTATTTATTTTTAAACTAGATCTCATTTGCGTTTTTATATGATTTTATTTATTTGTTTTCGCTATCTGTCTAAAACTTGAATTTGCTTCATTTGTAAGTTCAAAGCAAAAGTGTTGCTTTGCAGCGTTTTTGCGTATTGAATGTTGTATGTATGGGCTCAGCTCGAAGGGTCCTACTACTGCAACTATGGCGTACAACAGGGGGTTACATTCTAAAAAATAAGTAAACGACAAAGAGAGAGAGGGCCGAGGAGCAATCTCTATGGTAAAAATTTGTTGGATCTATGGAGAGAATTTGAATCCCCAAACCCCATTCTTGTGTGTACTCCACTGTGTACTAAAATCTTGTAATTTTAATCTACGATTAAGCGACGAGGTTGACTCCCGTGTCCCCATTCCTCATACACGCCATGTCAACCTGGTTTTCGTGCCTTCACAAATTTATATATATATCGAATTTCAAATGGAATCTGGTCTCAAACATATGACTTTACTGAATTTATGCTGTCCACCACGGCATGAATAAACTGGGCACTGGGCCTTGCCCTCGGTGAGGGCCTCGTTTCGTTCTCGATCCTGTCTTAGTAAGATCATGATCCGGATAATTTAATTGGTCAAATATTATTCCCGTACATATTCTCCGAAAAGCAGGAAATTTCAAACTGCATGTCAACTGACAAAAAAGGAAAAATTGTATTATTATGTGTTGACCGTTGTCCATGTCTAGGTCTAGGCCTAATACCATAAACTATCATTCAACTCATTTAGTCGAAATGTGGTCATCGGTCGAACCGATTTGTGTCTAGGTTTTTGTTTCAAATTCCCGTTTCAACGAGTATTTGACAATGTATGCTATAAACTGTCTGTCTACTTTTAAAGACCCCAGGTAGGGTCTACTTTTGCATAGAGGCCCAGGGCCTCAAAGAGTCTTAAAACGTCCCTGCTGCTGGTGAGCATGATCATTCTCCAACAGCCGGAACTGATGGGTAGAATGATCATTGGGGCGCATGATCTCCGAAGAGGTCTTAATTCCCTATCTTCAACAATATGGGATTGATATTTACAGATGGAGCTTGCCAGGATAAGTTTAAAGTAGTGAAAATTGGAATAAGAAATAACTATTAAAATTAAAATTAATGATTAAACTCTGAAAATTAAAGAAAAATTGCTGGAGCCTTTATTGAATGAAAATAAAAATAAAATATAATATATGAAAATAATATAAAAATTTAAAAAGAGAATAGCAGTGGCTGTGTCAGCCGATAATCAATCTCGAAAGAGAATTGAAAACAGCCGAGACTTAATCTTGATTGAGACCGCCGTAACTGTAGCGGGTTTTAAGTTCGGTTGCTCCATAAAGTGTAGTTTGAAATGAAGCGCCATCTACTGAGCTTCATTGAAACCATGAAGCTCATATTAAAAATTAAATGATTTACAAAATGAAAAAAAATAGTGGTGTGGTTTTTTTAAAGTACAAAATTTTAACCAAAGTATGCTGTCTAATCCGAAAATCCTCCCCCAAATATGTAATAAAATAACATATTTGAAAGCTCTGATTTCTGCATTCGTTTATCCATAGAATTTTCGTGCGAGGAAATTTTTATTAATGGATTCGATATTTATTGATCAAAACATGTAAAAGTTCTTTAATTTATAAAGAAGGAAATCTTACGATTCTTGCTCGACATCTGTAATGTTATTGTATAGCTCGTATCAGATAAGGTACGCTGAAATCAATTTCACTGTCATAATGGTTGAGGATCCTCAAATGGACGATACCGCTCCCGACAGGAGTGTTGAGATGTAGTTGTCGAGAGTGTTGAAAGGATCATCTGTGGCTGATTAATTAATGAAAATATATTACGGTTCGAAGAAATTGGAAAAGTGCATTACGGTTCATTGGACGAGACAGAAATTACTTAAGGGATATTAGAAACTGTGTAGAAATGCTGAAGAATAATTTAACGAGCAATTATTGAGATTATTTAAACGAGACGAGACTATTGATTGGCTGGTGGTGTTTCATGCTCGCGGGTTACGACTTTTTAATTTAATTTTTTTTTTAAATTCCTACTATTAGCTCGCACTGTCTTTATATTTATTTATTTATATATTTGTATATTTATTTATTTATCTTGGGGGGATTCTCAATCGTTAATAAAATACATTTGAAAGCACTGAATTGAGCTGAAATTTTATATACAGGATCATTTTGGATGACAATACAATATATAATTTAATATAATTAATAAAAATTAAGGGATTAAAACAAATTATTTAAAGAATAAAAAATACACCCAAAGTTGGCGACTTAGCGCCCCCTTTTTTTGGCTTTTGTATCAAAACTTAAAAAGGGTTTTTTTTTTTCACGTGTTAAAGCTTTCCCATTTGGGACTAAAATTTAAAAAAGGACAATACGATATTTTTAATGATAACAAAAAAATTTAAATTACCACTTAATGTTGTGATTGTCCTATGTAAAACATATTTATAAATTGAAACCCCAATTAAAAAGTAGCTAAAATAAAATTTTTCGTTGTTGATCTAAGTAGGAATTGACTTAAAAACTATTTTTTTATATTATTAATTTTCTCGTATGATTCCAACTGTGATTTACCTGAAAGATAAGGAGAAAATGGATCTTAAGGATATAAATATTTTTTTCCCTTTTTTAAATGTAAAAAACCAGTTTTTTTTTGAGAATGAAAATCATGGTTCCCAAAAAATAAAAATTAAGATTTTTAAAATACGTACCGTAAAAATCCGCCACAAAAAAAATTTTAAAAATTTACGGATGCCATTAAAAGCCGAGTTTTAAAAAATTTAAAAAAAAAAAAAAGTAAAGAATAAAAACAAAATAAGACTTCATATATCGATGTACTGTTTATTTAAAAGGAATAACATTCCTTATGAACTTGTGATTCTAGAAGTATACTGTTTTCTTTCCTAAAGCTTAGATTAATATTTCGAAAAAATTAAGTCAAATGATAAGAGTATTGCGTACGTACATTTCAGATTTTTTCATCGTAAAAAAGAGGGTGCGCGTTATACGATGAATATGCCAAAATATTAAAAATTGCAGCTTGAAAGTATAGGCGCGCGTCATACGCCGGATTTTACGGTAAATAGAGATTACTTTAAACGTATATTTAAATCTTTTGATATTCAAAATTTTTCAGATTATTTAAAAAAAAAAATTTTATTTGTAAAAGTAATATAAAATATCCAAGAAAAAGGGGAAATTTTCGAATAATTGAAATTTTTAAGAATTTATGAAATTTTTTTAAAATATTTGGTTTTTTTCTTTTTTACTAGCTAAAAAAAGCCCGATATATTAAGTTAAAAAAATCTTTTAAAAATTAATATAAAAAACAGTGACAAAATTTTTAAGCAAATAGTTGATGGTTTTTTTAAAATTCTCTTAAGAAGCGCTTATAGCATTAAATAATGTGAAAATAAAAATTAAGCTACAATAGAACAAATGGCGGCAGACTTCGCAATTTTAGATCTCGGGGATGACATTTGAGTTAACACTCCTCTCTCCAAACAAACTTCCACACTACGCCAACATGAAGACGTCGAATCTCGAATGATTTAATGTGCGTCACAGAGCCTGTATACTGTGGTTTTTAGTAGTACCAGAACGCGACACTCAAAATTTCCGCCTACCAAACAATTTATTCAGCTAACACGGCCATTAAAAATATTATCCCCAAATTTAAAAAATTAAAAAAAAAAATTTTAGAATATTTTTGTTTCTACGTTATTTTTAGATAATGATAAAAATGCCCTTTCCCTTTGGGTTTTTAAAATTAGAATGGATTTTTAACTAGATACAAATTATATAAAAAAATTACACTCCTCTAAAATAATTTGAATGTAACCAGCCTGAATTGTGCATGCTGAGGAAATCACTCTATTTTTTTAGAAATTTTATTTTACCCTACTTCAACTTTAGAATTCTTAACTTAAATCATCTTCACCAGATGGCGCCAAGATTAAAAACACACACACAACGTTTATTTACATAACACGTTTGAAGATTACGAATATATATATATATTATCGTTGGTAATTAATCTATTTTTAGAGATGTTTTTCCATATTCTCTTTTTGAATTTTTTTAATTTTTCTGCAACGCTTGGTTAAATACAGCAAGCTATTTCAACCCCTTTCTGGGCCCCCTTACCTTTATTTGGGGGGTACTGCCCAGGGGTAATCTATATCAAAACCCCGAAAAAAATGTTTGTTATGAGGGGGGCGGGGAAACAACAGTAATTGAGTGTTTGACAAACCTAAATTATATATATATATCTTTTCCTTTTATTTTAACTTTGGGGTGAATGTTTTGTAGGGGTAATTTTTTATGGAAATTTTAAAATTGACAAATAGATTAGCTGAAATATAAATAATTAAAGATTGAAAATTATTAAATATATTTAGGATAAAGAGAGAGAATATTGTAGTTGTTGGAGTTACGGTGATTCGATCTTTAAATTATGAAAAATTTCTTAAGTTACGGTATCGCAAATGTCTGGGTATTAAATATCTAGCAAACAAGTAAAACTCACTTGAAATTCTTAAAGAAT
This sequence comes from Trichonephila inaurata madagascariensis, assembly GCA_019973955.1. Lineage (NCBI taxonomy): Eukaryota > Metazoa > Arthropoda > Arachnida > Araneae > Nephilidae > Trichonephila > Trichonephila inaurata. The sequence goes on along the minus strand of BMAV01024356.1, from coordinate 69,376 downwards.
CGTCTTCGAATCCTTTTATATATATATATATATATATATATATATATATATATATATATATATATATATATATATATTATCATGCACTTATTTTAAAAAAGATTGATCATTCAATTAAGGTATCCGACTACGTTCGGAACCGTGATTTTAAAAAACCGCATAAATGGATCATTTTCATGATATTTAGTGTCACTCAGATTAAAATACATGCATAGAATTGTTTTATATATATAAGGACATTTTGACAAAAAAAATTATTTAAATACAATATTTTGGCAAAAAATTAACTTAGAATAATATTTTTTCAAAATATTCTCCTTTTGTGAAAAATGCTTCTATTAAAATAATATTTTGCCTTTATATAGCTCAGATCTCTGTACAGATGCTCAACTATTATTTTTGAAAATTTCACATTATTTTCAGAGTTACCACCCATTGAAATAATTATCGGCTTTTTTTTCTTAATATTGCTCCCCTCTGTTGTTAAAATATGGATAAACCCACTTCTAAGTTATATATTTCAAAAATTCTAGTTGAGTCTCTGTAGAGAGGTCAGCTACAGGCAAAATATTTTTATAATAGAAACATTTTTCACAAAAGGAGAACACTTTGAAAAAAAAGAATTATTCTAAGTTAAATTTTTTTTGGCCAAAATATTGTTTTTCATCTAAGTGACACTAAATATCATGAAAATTATCCATTTAGCCAAAATCACGGTTCAATATCGATCCTTAAATTTAAATTTTTTTTTCCTTGAATTTTTTTTTCTTTCCTTTTATATCGATTTTTGAGGATGCATTAGTTATTTAAAAGTAATAAAAATTGTTTAAAGTCACGTACCATCAATTCAGTTTGTGCAAAATTTTGCCTGTTCAAAATTATGAGGTTCGCCACCGTAAGCTCTGGACTTGGGCAACGTTAATAAACACTCACTCGGTAAAATTTTGCGGTAATATTTTTTATGCTGTTCACGCATATCTAAATAAGATGAAATTCAAATTTGTATACAACCCTTTCTTCTAATTTAAAACATAAGAAACTTGACCATTGTTTGGCAAACTGTTTTTCTTTCGACCTGACTGTAGTATTTTGATTTCGTTCGTTGGGCATTTTATTGCAACATTTGTCTATTTACTAACTCTGCAATCGTAGTCCGGCGTCTTGGTTTCTTTCTTATCTTGTCCAGGTGCTGAAACTCTTGTGTGTGCCAACTTTTATTCGTCACATTTTCTCTGCGGATTTCGATTGTAAAAAAAGGAACTGTACGGTTATCGAACTTTTGTGAGAGCATATCCTTAAGATAACTCCTGCTGGAAACCTCGACGGCAGGTTTGAATTTCGCAAGCTTCCCATTTTATTAATTTACTGTATGTTGTTGCTCTTTTCCTTTTGAGGATACTGCAATTTTTTTTTTTTTTCGAGTGATCCTATTTCGTCTGTTCCCTAAAGTAATTGCCTACCTTAAAAGTAATTGAGAGGATCAATGTTTCAACTATTTGTGATCAGAAAAGTTCAGTTTCCTCTCCCTCCCATTTCCACATAAACACCTGTTTTCTAAATAAAATGCTGAAATACAGCATTTTAAAAAATGTTCTACCCCTCTGTCGAATATTTTAAGTAGTAATCAAATAAACTTTTTTTAAAGTGTTAAAAAGTTCTCTATAAATTATTTTTAAAACTGATTTTTAGCATCATCTTTTGGAGTAAATGGGTTTATTCGAATCATTTTTTTTTTTTAAAAAATCGTTTGATAGTAAAATATGAATTTCGTGCATTGAAAACTGCCCCTCCTCTTTCTTTTCCAAGTCTTTAAAAGTTTTTTTTAGTTTCGTACGTTTAAAAAGTAAAATTAAGTAAAAAAAAACAGATAATCTTTGACATGCCAAATGACATTTCCAAAACTTTTCAGCGCTTTATTTTTTCGTGATGATATCTTTAAGTGTTTCTAGTCCATTCAGTAAAATATATTCTCTTACTTTATATATATATATATAATGACTTTATATTTAAAATTATTTGTAGCGTATTTTTTTTGTGAAATCATTTATATATATATATATATAATTTCATTTTATTATATTTCACATCTTGTGTAAAAAATCCTATAATGCTGTAATATTTTTTAATGAAAATGGCCTTTTTTTCTGAATTTCTTCGAAAAAATTGCGTTAACAAACAAAGTTTCTTAGTATTTTGAAAAAATAAAAAAAAATTGATAATGATCATGAAAACTATTATTCGTACTGACATATTCATATTATGCGTACTTTTGTAGATTATTTATGTTTGGAATAATATATAATTTATTTTGTCCTGTCATGAAAAATTACGATTTTAACTAAATATTTTTTGTTGACACTTTTTCTTTTAACTAATGCCAGTGCTTAAGTTATTAATATGCGCGTAATATTTTATTTATAGACTTAAAAAATAACAGAATTTAAATAAATTTTATTTTTTTAAAAAAATAAAGAAGTTTATGGTTACTCAGAGACCCAATTATTTGTGTCTATATTTTGTTAAATTAAAATTTGCCATGGTATTTTACCATTTTCTTGATTAATGGAAAACTTGAATAAATTTTCGAGTGAAATGAACAATAGAAAATGTAAAAACAATCATTTTTAATGCATTAATAATATTCATTTGTTACCAGTGGTGTACACAAGGGTCCTTGGGTCCGCCCCCTCCCCTCAAGCCCTTGATTTTTTTTTTTTCGATTGCTTATAATCCTATGTATATAGTACGTAAAATTTAATTAAGCATTTGTTATTAATAATCAATTTTATTAATTAATGCTAATTACTTGATTAATAATTTTTAATGTTTTTGTTCCCGAACATGGACAAAATCAAAAGATATATGTTGGGCAACGTACTGGAGCATGATACGAGAATAGTGGACTTTCGAGCCTTGAACCCCCCTCGAAAAATTCCTGTGAGCGCTACTGTTTGTAACTATATTTTTATCTGAAAATACTTTTTCCCTCCTCTATCAAGAAAAGTCACAAATTTTGTCACTGCTTCGAAATGCTGACCTTTATGTAAAAAAAAATTGTTAAGAAACCCGGTGCTTCAGGTGATGGGATCAGAGCTTTGTGTGTCACAAATGGAAGGGGTTCTTGAACGTGTCCCCACTGACTACCCAGCCCCTTTTTTTTATTGTCGCTTGCAAAAAAATAGATGACCATCATTGTTTGACTCCCTTCTATCCCCCAAATCCTGTTTCCAACACAAAATTTCACTTTTGAAAGACCTTAGAAAAACCAGCGCATCGTAGATTGTTGTACCGTGGATTTGGGAAAGAAATTGTGCATATCATGTGCTGAGGCTTTACTAAAATCTCTATTTTATGCCATTCTTTAAAATTTAAGTAACGTAACAAATTTTGTAAAATGACAATAGTTAATTAAAAACACTTTTATCCGTAACCTAGCTTATGTAATACTTTAAAATTATTTTGAATGATCTGGGACGTCTTAAGGCATGGGCAACTGGGCCATGGTTCAGGAACTCAGCCGCTTTGGGGGAATACCGTTTCGTTCTCGATTCAGCCTTAATAAGATCATAATTTGAGTAATTTCAAAGTCAAATGTTATTTCCGGTTGTATTCTCCAAGAAACTGGAAATTTCAGACAATATGTTGTAACGTCGTCAGTAGTTAGAAAACAAGAAAATTTGTCACAGCCTCATTTTAAAATTTAAACAGTATTTAATAGCTTCATATGTTGACCAAAAAGTCAATAACTTATGCCAAGCCGGACGGACAATCTTTTTTCACTGGAGGTCAATCCTTTATTCGAAAACTTATGACAATCCCTTGCTTTTCCGGACTCCTCTCAGTTTACTCCATGGTTCTCTGTTTCCATCAGGGCTCTCTCCAGTTTCTTCCGTCCAAGTCTTTTCTCCTCAAATTCACCTTTTAAGCACCAGGGGCGGGTCCTGCCCCACGCCCCTCGTCTTCCCTCATTGGCAGGTCAAAAAGGTCTTGCCCTCGTCCCCGGGCCACTTTCGTCTCCCCATTTGCGCGGCAACACACATTCCTCGTCTGTCTGGAATCCAAGGGCGCCGCGAATTCTCATCCAACTACGAAATTTCCATTCATCTCCACCACCTGGGCCTCATAGCCCTATTCTCTAGGCATCGACTTTCATACAGGCTTCGCCTGTTCAGGACTTTCATACAGGAATGCCTATCGTCACCGGCATTCTTTAGCCATTGTAAATTCCAGACCCGATGTCTGCGCTTGTCCGAGGCCAGACAACAAACAATGACCCCATGGCCACCTGCTCTTGTCACCCAACGTCTGTTTGGGGCCATAAAACTTCAGATGAATAGATGGATGAGGTTCACCCCAATCGATGACGTCACAATGTTAACTAGCTATGCATGTGATGATCATCATCCGGCTTACCACTAATCATTTTACTCATTCAGTCAAAAGGCGGCAGTCGGTCAGGCCGGTTTGTGCGATTGTAAGTCATGCGTTTTATTTGTTTCGGGTTATTGTTTGTACTAGTATTTGATAATGTATGCTATGTATTATCTACTTTTAAGACCATGGACCCTACATTTGTGTAGGGGGCCTAGGGCCTACTTTTGAGTTGGGGCCCAGAGCCTCAAGAAGTTTTAAGACATTTATGTGAATGACATTTCTATGCATATAATTATGCATTCAGCTATGAAACATTTCCCACAGACTGCTAAAAAATGAGCCACTGCAGATCGATTAAAAACAAGAAACAAAAAATTGTAGAATTAATTTTTTTTATTTTTTGAATATAATTATTTTACATTTCTGGTGAGTTGATAGCTCAGTTATATGTAAGCCAAATTTATATTTATGTTTTTAAAATGAAAAATTTAAGTAATTATTTAAGTTTCTCGAAATTAAAATAATTATTCGATAGTGTAAAATAGATATATTCGAGAGATAATAGGTGGGTGCGAACTCGTTGCCGAGCATGGTTGAATCGTGAGTTGGGAGTCCCGGTTCTGTTGCAAATCCAACGTGCTAAGGGGCTAACATCTGTTGAGGCTCAACGTCCTCACTTTGGCGTGGTATGGAAGTTTAGAGAGCGGAGTGCCTCTGAGGTGTCGTCTTTGTCCCTTGACCGAGGTTCAGTTTTGCGAGATCTGTCAGTAATAGTTCTTGCGCAATTTCAGAGTGCGAGGTTAGTAAAAAAAATCAAAGTCAGGTATTACTCTTACTAAAAAAATCGCAGTAAATGAATTATAAAATGCAGTAAGCATTTTTATATAAATGATTTTACAATAAATTCATCAAATCTCCTTTTAGTTACAAACCATTAAAATATTCCAACGGAAATCGGGTAAAAAATTATTTCTTTTTATCGAACTCATATATCTTATGGTTGAATACGTATACATTTTAAAATTCCAAGAATGACAGAAATAACTCTTAGTAATGCGGCTAATTTTCTAGAAGTCGGGGGAGTGAAGGATTGCTTAAAGTATCATTCAATTAAACTAAGCAGTAGCGCTCACAGGAGTTTTTCAAGGGGAGGGAGGGGATCCAGGGTCGAAAGTCCACCATTCTTGTATCATGCTCCTTTTGATTTTGTCGATTTTCGGGGACAAAAACGGTAAAAAAATTATTGAATACATAATTAGCATTAATTAATAAAATTAATCATTAATAACTAATATTTAAATAAATTTTACGTACTATGTTCTTAGAATTATGATCAATCGGAAAAAAAAATCAATGCCTTTGGAGGGGGTCCAGACCCCTAGTACCCCTCTTTGTGTGCTCCTCTAAAACTAAGCATTTTTCTCACATGGTGGCGTTTATGTTTATAATAATGTCTACAATGCAGTGGCGCACACAAGGGGGGTATCCTAGGGATCCGGATCCCCCCCAAAGCCCTTGATTTTTTTTTTCCGATTGATTAATTATAAGTATAAAGTACGTAAAATTTAATCAATATTTGTTATTAATGATTTTATATAATTAATCTAGTATTTATTCAATATAATTTTACTGTTCTTTGTTTAAAAATCGACAAAATCAAAAGGAGCATATAAGAATGGTAGCTTTCGACCATCCCCTTGAAAAATTCCTGTGTGCGCTACTGCTACAATGTTTCCAGTAAAAAGAATAATATATAACCACGGTAAATCGTTTGATTTCAGTTGAATTTAGTCCTGTGTTTGTTTTCAGTTTGATGCAACCTTATATAACGGTTTTGAATGAATCCGGATTCAAACCTTCGATTCGGCTTGAGCTGTTCCAATCATGAAATTTGCAACCATGGCCACTAGGTTTTCATGATCCTTTGTGCACGTATTGAAAATTTGGTCCCGCGCTAACCACATAATTGTTTGACTCTGCTTTTGTTAATTTAAATTTATAATTTTTATACTTCAATTTTATTTTAACAATGTACTCGTATAAATGGGAGGATTTGAATATTAGTTTATTAAGATTTTTAAAATTTTTATAATTGATATACGATTTGATAGACAGGATATTTATTTTTGTACGAAAGTTCGACCACCATGCCAGGTGATATTCCCCTCTTTCTTTTTAAAAGTATAATAATAACCATCCTTAGAAAGTCAGAGAGAAGTCATCTCTGAGATAGCCGATTTCTGGGCAACCATGTATTGTCCCTTAATGACCAGTAAACCGGACCACAAACTCTTTCACCGATGGTATTTTTACCAAAAATTGTACAAAGGACAGCTCCCTGTTCCTGTTACTTTTTTAAAAAGTCCCTAAAGGGGTATTATCTCTTTAGAAAGGGGAAAGCGTGTATTTTTGACCCTGACCGTGTTTTTTTAGAGCTGTCGAACCACTCATTTTTTATCTTGAATACGGGAGGGACATTGGTCAAGCAGCTGAGAAGAGTTTTACCAAAATTGGCGAATTATCCTTATAATTTTTCCCTTTAAAGTTTTTTTTTTAAAAAAATTAATGTATTTATTTTAAATACCCTCCTTAATTTTTTTTTAATAATTTCGAGAAATTTATATCAATATAATAAGTTTTTACTACCGTAAGAAGTATCTTATTAAATTTTTGAAATATTGTGATGGTAATAAAGTTAATTAATAAGTATTAAAACATTTTTGTCTAATCAATTTTTTTCCGATTTATTAATCTTTAACTTCGCGTTAAAATTCTTATAATATAAAAAAGGATATATATTTTCAAATTCCAAACTATATTGTAAGATTAAACATTTTTTACAAAAAACGTAAGAAAAAGAAGCTGCGAATTGAAAAATTATAAAATACCTTCAATAATGAATTTAAAGCAGAAAATATATCTGGGTATATATCACCGTAGAGATATACTTTGGTTCAAAATATATATATATATATAAAAGAAATTTTTATTACCTACATTATGTATTTTTATATATATATTTTATTAAGAGAAAACATTTTTAAAAATTTGTGTAGTAAATAAATGGCGTATTCTCTTCTGCAAAAAAAAATATGCATTGTTTTGAATAAATAACTTTTTTTATAGATTGCTTTAGTGATAGATAATTGATGAAAATATGTAATTAGAGAATATAAAGTGTAAATTTTTCAATCCTAAATCCTTTTTTAACTTTAAAAATATTATTAGTGCTTTGTATAGTTTGATAAATCCCATGAGTAACAGCAATAAATCTTATTAAATTACAGCATTGTATGTTATAATCAGTACTGGTTCATCCATTGGGTGCTTGGGGCGGGTGTCCCGGGGCCCGGGATAAGCTGGACTTAACCAGATTTTCTGGTTAAAAATTTCGATCCACCAATGGCAAGGGGGCCCGTCGATCTTCTGCGCCCAGGGCCCGAAATGAACTTAAACCGGCATTGGTTATAATGCATCATCAGTGGCGCACACAAGTCCGGCGCCCCAAAGCCCTTGATTTTTTTCCGATTGATTATGATTCTAAGTATATAGTACGTAAAATTTAATTAAATATTTGTTATTAATGATTAATTTTATTAATTAACGCTAATTATTTATTCAATAATTAGTTTTTTACTGTGTTTTGTTCCCGAAAATCGATAAAATCAAAAGGAATATGATACAAGATTGGTGAATCGATCCCGTACTCCCCCTTGAAAAATTCCTGTGTGCGTTACTGTGCATCATCCTTAAGGCTGTCTTCGGTAAAAGTACGAGAGCTTGAACTAAACGCGAAGCACATTTTCAGACAAAAAATGCCTCACCAAAATTCTTTTCCCCTTTTGGAAAAATTTTTGGTCAATGTTATAATTCATACCTCTGTTAATAATATAGCGTTTTTAAAAATGCCAAAATATTCCATGAATATTTTCTTTTTTATTATAATACGTGAAGGTATATAGACCATTTAACATTACGGTATAGGAGAAACAACGCGAAACACATTTTATACCAGAAAAAATGAATCAACTTTGCTAAAAAAGGGAAGTATGATAAAAAAAATGCTGCTCTCTAAAGGATAGTGAAGCCAGGATATCATATTAATGTTTCATTTCTTTTATATATAAAAAAAATGTTCCAAATTCTGGTCCTATTCCTTAACATTAACTGAAGACTGCCTTAGTTTGATCATAGAAAGCAGCTCTTTTATTTTATTGTTCTGCAATTCCAAGTAATTGGTTGTGACAAATATTTCGCATCATAAATTGCACAATTGAATCCACATATTTTAAATTAGGTATACAATTTCAAAATTCTATAAAACAAGTTCTTTGAATAACTTATTTTTTTTCTGATCTAAAAGGTAACTTGAAGACTTAAAAAAGAATTTTAGAAACTTAGCACATTTAAGGGCTTTTGCGACACACCGTAATTTCGTACTTAAGTCAAATGATGGAGTAGTTTTTAAACGAACATGTTCACCCCTGAAGTGCAACCCTTTCTAAATGTTTCTGAAAGTTATCCTTGTGGCAGCCTTTCATTTCTTCAAAAGCCTCGCGTTGTAATGTCCTCCCCGTTTAACTTTCTTTACAAATTTATTGCTTCTTGCCTCTATACAGTAGCCAGTAGAATAGGGTGTGTGGGGAAATGACGTTTCTCTTGTATTTTAAAAGATTTTTCTGTTTGCGGAAATTTTCTCACGGCTATGGTATGTGACGGACACTGTACTTAGGTGACCAACCGTCCTCCTTTTATAAGTTCTGTCCTTCCTCGAAAAGTGTCCTCCTCATTTCAATATTTTAAAACTGATCTGTTAATCTCTGTATTCAGAGATGAACAAAAAATGCTTCCAAAATGTCGAAAGAATGGTCTGAAACGAATGTCACAGGAAATAACAGTTTTCAACGGTGTTTTTTGACTTCATGTTTAGAAAGTTTGGTAGAGATAGAAAATTGTGTTGAGTTTTTATCGAAAGAGAAAGGCCTGATATTAAAATCAATGACAATTGAAGAAATTAGAAGACTGAATGTAGTATATTTAAATTTTGATAAATTAGAACAATGGGAAAATCAGCGTGTGCAATTGATAAAAGATGGGTGGAAATATTTAACCATTTAAAAAATGAACTCATTCTATATAAAAATTAAGTTATTCCTGTTGAATTTACGTTGTACACAACGCTGGAACTAATGCAGCAGTTGAAAGAGTTTTTTCAATTGATAATGATTTTTGGACTAGTAAGAAATCAAGATTGAATGTTAATATTTTAGCTACAGTGCTTACCGTAAAATTCAGTATGAAGGATATTTTTGGCCCCGAAATTTCCGATATATTAGAAAATAATATGTTAACAAAAAAAAAAAAAATTCAATAGAAAAATACTCGTTTAAGAAAATAATTAAAAGGAATGTAAGCGTATTTTTGAACAAAACGTTTCATATACTTAAGTTGTAATTTTTTCTTAAATGTTTCGTCCTCCTTTTCATTGAAAAAAAAATGGTCACCTTACTATACTTCAATGCCTGCTTTAAAATTGTTTGATTATTTAGGTTCTTCATTTGATAATATATATATATTCAGACATAGAACAAGAATTAATCTCATTTCGATCTTATCAACTTTGAAAAAATTCGTACCAACAAATTAAGTATTTGTTTCTATATACATCGGCCTAATAGTTATTACAATTTGTGTATAAAAAAAATCGGTATGTTTTGTTTATCTGATGAATGATTATTATGGCTTTTCATTCATTGCGATTGTACATTACATTTTCCTTTGCCTCGAGCATTGTTAGATTAGATTATATTTTTGAGATGGTAAAACAAGTTACTCTGCACTTAAAATGGAGTGAGTTTTTATTAACATCTTTTTCACTATTAAGCAGGAATACTCAAACTTTTTTCCCGTCGGGCCACATACACATGACAGGTATTTCACGCTGGCCGCATACACAAAATAGGTATTTCAAGTAGGCCGCAACATGCAGAAAATGGAAAAAACACACTATAAGACCAAAGCAAAATTGATCAAAATATTAAGACTCATTTTTGGCTTTTATTTTTTAATACTGTATTAACTTTTCTGTCAAACACACACAAAAAAGCATTTATTTTTATGCATTTTTACTGAGTAATGGGATAGTTTCTATTTCCTTTCATCCTCTATTACCAAACCCCTCTTGCTAACATTCTACTATTAAAAGAACAAATTAAGAGCAAAATTGATATATTTGATTGCATGATTGAAAGAATGTCCTGTTAAATTTTTAGTACATTGTTCCAATAATTGAATTTCTTAGTGCTGTGGGCCTTGACCAGGCCACTCAGAAAAGGCCAGCGGGTCGCAGGTTGAGTATCACTGCTATGAAGCAACTCAAGGGCTATTGGTGTCGGACTTCGTAATTTTGAACCACGGTCAAGTGACAAGGACGACACCTGAGCTGAAACCCCTTTCCAAACTATCACACCACGCCAACGAACATGAAGACTTTGAGGCAAGACAGATTTAAGGTGCATGAAACCCTCTACGCGGTGAGTCTTTAGCGGCACTGGGGCTCGATCTCATGACTTGCCGGCCACGAGCTCGGAACCATTATAGGTTACCACGATCGCGCACTTAAATGAATTTGAAAACCAGTCACCTACTGGGGTGTAGACTGAAAGTTCGGAAAGTGTACCCCTCAACTCCCTCCAAGTGCTTTCTTCCACTTCATTATTCCTCCCGTTGGTGTGGTGTGGTAGTTAGGAGAGGGGGTGCCAGCTCAGGTGTCGTCCACGTCACTTGACCATGGTTCAAAATTACGTGGTCGTCGCCAAAAGCCCTCGAGTAGCTGAACAGTGCGACGTTAATATTCAATCAATCCACTTCATTATGATTCGGAATACGAGCTTTGTTTCCAATAGCTTTCGTGTGTTGCTCAAAGTTTAATTGATTTTAAGTATCACCATTGACAACAGAAATTACTCCACTCTAAAATGCATTACAATAAACGGAAGAAAAAATAGTGAATATTTTTTATCCAGTTTTGCGAATGTTGTAGATTTAACTTCCTAAAGTAATTGGGTTAATTTTATGAGTTCACTGTAATTGAAGTGCTTTCAAATAAGGTTTATGATAAATATTTTCACATTTGTTTTTAGAGAAAAATGGAAATAATTCTTTATTCTTGATATAAGATTAATATTTTTATTGAAGATTTAATACTTTTTATCATAAATTAAAAAATAAAATAAATATACTGTGTCAAATGTCATTTTTTTTAAAAATCTCAATACACATACTCAAAAATTTTTTTTTAAGAAATTAAATGAAAAGGTAACACAAACAAAATCACTTTTGCTTTTTCAGATGTCTTAATTTTTCCGTCTTCAAATTATTAACCGAATGTAATCAGTTTTTTGAAAAAAAAAAAATTCTCATTTTCATTCGGTACTTTTTGTAATAAAAGCATATGTAAAAATGTAGCCTTCATTCGTTAAACAAATCATTTAAAAAAAATACAGGTAATCTTTAAAAACTATACCAAACACATTGTTGTGGTCGATTATTTTGTAATATTTAGAATATAAGTACCCATAACACATTTATAAACATAGTACAGCTAAGCGAATATGTATACAATAGGTAAATATATGATCGCCAATGTATCGCCAAGCTAAAAAAATAACAATAGAAATAGCTCACGTATCAGTAGGGTCAAAAGAATGGATCCACTGACGGTTCGTCTAAGAAAACTTTTGTTGGGAGAATTCCTTGATTTTTTAACTTTTTGTGTGTGCGAATCTACCAAAAGAAGGAAGAGAGATCTTGAAAGAGAGCTCGTTGATCGGAATTTTTTAAAAAGCTTGACAAATTTCAGCAGGAATTCTACTCATTTGAGCCTATTAGAGTAAGCAAAATGAATAAAAAACGGAAACGATTTTGGCGTAATGCAAAGAATTGGCATATAAATACCCATATATATAAAGGTATGTGTTGTTTTTCATGAATTTTAATGCATGGATACGATTACGTGCGGAGTTTAAAAATAGTTCTCTGGGATAATGCTAATAAATATTTTATGTAAACTGCACTCTAGTTGCAATTTCATAATTATTAAAATATTCCAAATGATCCATTGGATTATTATTTTTTTTTTCTGTATTTATTCTTTTCCTTTATCGGTATAATATAAAAATGTCATTTCTATCAATAAGATCAAATTATGAACTTACACAGTAGTCCCGAAAACTCGGCCTAATGGTTCACGAAAACGCCGGTTTATCGTGAATTCGATTAAAAAAGAAGTACGAGTGTTTTTTCGGAAAATATTGTACTGCATGTTTTGTCTGCTTGAGAATACAACAGAAAATAAACTGATCAAATACCCTTAAACAATGAAAAAGTACGTACTTTATGAAAGCATAGAGCACATTTACTGCATGAAAATTTGAAAATGTACAGAGCACGGGTTGCACGTTGGTTTTTCCGACTTGCGAGGGAGGCCGAGTTATCCGGACTGCCGGGTTATCAAATGCCGAGTTTTCGGTACTCTACTATATTACCTATATATGCCTGTTACACACTCAATTTACTGTAAATTTACTCGCGATACTCATTTGGTACCGTTGATGGATTTATTTTTATCTTAAAAGAAAAGTTGCAAGACTCAATTTTTCTCTTTGCCTGTATAAAATGTTAGTTGTTACTTTTAGGTAATGTTAACCATACAAAGTTTAATAAAGAGAATTAAGATACGAATTCAAAACAATTTTATTTTTTAACTTACGCAGATTCTTTTTTTTTAAATACTTATGTATAATATTGGAATGCTGAATGTGATAACTGCTTGTATAATTTTAGATTTGATCATGAGCAAGAATGTCCTAAATGATTTTTCGTTTATAAAAAAATATTGAACAAAATTTAAAAAGTCGATACGTTCGTGTATTAAAAATAACGAACATGCGCCTGTAAGCAACATTGAGTGTAAAATACTTTTTGGACTGCAGAAAATGTAAAGGAGCGGGGATTCGAAGCAAAGTCTGGTTGTTTTTCAATTAATATAACAAACTTTTCTCAGAGTAAAATTTCTTACAAATGAGATTGAGTTTAATTAAAAAAAATCAGATGTATGTTATATATATATATATATATTCTTATAAATTAAACAAAAAGTTTACAATTAACAACATGTTTTATAAACTTATACTATGATATGTAATGTATTTTGTTCATTTCTTTAGAATGAAGTAGGCTTTAAAGTCTGAATCGACTTGCATGGTATTTGATTTGTTTTCCTCCATCGAATAGTTATTGACTGGAATTTATTTTTGAATAATTTACAAATTTATAGTTAGATTTATAATGCTGGTTATTCTAAAGTTTCCCTTTTGGAGGGAAGGGGGTATTCTAGGCTACCCTTTTTATAAACTCTGGTATAACCCAGGGACACGTGAGATGGTTTCAGGGGTACGCGAAAAAAAAATTTTAATTTGTTGATCGATGGATTGAATATATAACAGAAAAGGTGCTTTCCATTACTCTGAAAAGATAGTAACGGGAAGGTGTGATGTCATAATTCTTATTTTTCATTTTATGTAATTCAGGTTAGCTTCTTTTTGTTCGTATGGCGTCATGACTTCCTGTTCAATGAAGCTATTAATACTTTTTATTTCGTTTTTGTTGCTTATGAATAATCGTTTCCTGAATATTTTCATTTGATGTAATAACTCTTAAAGTCGTGAGGTACAGTACTAAAATAAAAATTAAACATTCGTTTTTCAATTTTTGTTCCACAGAATGCCCAAAAGTACTCTATACACACATTTGTAGAATATACTATAATTAATTTAGTAGTGTTATACTATCATGAACTCCATAACAATATTGCTTTTATTTACCTACTTCTCTCTTTTTATCTACCTCACTGTATTTAATTAGTTCCTGGCTTGCTTTCGAAATAAGACCATAGTTCTATATTTTTGAAGGGGAAAAAAAACGAATTAAATGTGGATAGTTACCAATGTAAACTATTTTGCATTTAGTAAAAGTGCTTCCATATTATAGTTTCATTGCTGTAACTATATAAGTAGATGTTAGTAATTATACATACTGGGGGGTGGAGTGCGCGAGTAAGAAACGATTGAGAAACGTTAATCTAGAACTGAGGCTCCCAAACTTTTTTGTCTCATAGACCCCTTGTTATGTTTTTCAGTTTGGGGTGGACCCCTACTTAATTAATACTAAATTTTTACAAATTTATCAACTTAAATGTCTTTTTTGACGGCTAATACTTGACAGTACTACTACTACTTTAAAAGAATTAAATTTCTAACTAATGAAGTATAGAGTTTAAAATTTAAGAAGCACATGTTAATTAATTAAATTAAAAGTTCATTAATATATAAAATAACTGTTAAATAAAATAAACAAGCCAATGATTTTAATGGGAGGTATGAATCTCTACCGCTACAATATCAAATTTTCAGCATTTGGTATCAATCTTCTCAGGTTTATCCCTTAATCTCCTCCGTTAATAATGTCCAGTATTTTTTTTCCTTTTTTTGTTTTGGAAATTGGCAACACGCCGAAACTCCTTCTCACTAGGGAAAGCTATTAAAAACACACACACACATCCTCATGATATTCCATAATTCGGAAAAAATAACATCCTTTGCCTTTTTTAGCCAAGCTTTTTGACATCCGTTTCTAAACTCCATATTACCATCAATTCCTATTGTCATGTGACATTTTTTTTTAAATGTGACTATATAAATTCATTGCCTACTGTGGTATTACCATACTCAAAACATTCTCAAACCTGGTTTCAAAATCTGAATAAAAAGCAGTTAAATGTTGAACGTATTTTAAAACGTCCTGACAGATTGTCTGTGACAAATTGAGAAAATTCGTCACTCGTATTATACTTCTTTAGCTTAACTTTGGAAGAAAATGCCTAGATGGTGCATGTATAAAGAAAAAAAATCATGCTGTCACCTTACAAATTAATCTCATTAAATTTAGTAATTAAATCTGTTAAATAAGTATAATTTGTTTTTTGCTTGATTTAATTTTTCTTTTTTTTAAAATTAAAGTCACGATCTGGTTTATTGAGAAACATTATCAAAGACCACCCCTTACACCTCATGGGCCCCCAAATTATATTTTTGCTGACATGGACCCTTTGAAGGTTGTCATAGACCCCTGGGGGGTCTGTATAGATCCCTTTGGGAATCACTGATCTAGAATATGGGTCACTTTTTTAGTACCTTAAAATTTATTGAAATGTTTTATGCTTTCTTTTTCACATAGTGTAAAATTTTTAATATTTTGCAAATACTGCATTTTTATGTCTTGTTAAACCAAACAGATAAACTTATCTTCGCTTTTATTTTCACCTTGTAAAATAGCCAATCTCAAAATTAAAAGAAACAAAAGTCCAATTTTATATTTTGTACTGTCAAATATCCATATTAAATTTTTTCTGTGTTGTGATGATGATCTAAAAATAAATTTATCTAAAAAAAAATTCTTTAAAATGCTTAAAAACCTTAAATCACTGTAAATATCAATTCGTTATCTTTAAAAAAACTTCACCCCTTCTCCAAACTAAGCCATTATGTTCTTATATTGCATTAATGATTCAAAAGCGCATAAGCTAATACAATTTCTTTTTTCGCTAAAAAAGTAATTTGTTTTAATTTATACAACTGAAAGAAATTGATACTGTTATTCAATACCTTTGCGTTCGCCTTTTATCAGTTTAAGTTACTAAAATCTTTATCCGTTATTATATAATAAGCTGTGAATACTTATATGCCATTTCACACGAATAATATTCTTTATATGTTAATACGTGTCACAACAGCTGTCGATCCTTCTTAGAATAATGATGGAAGTATTTTTTGATTGCATGATTTATACTCCCTATTACACTTATTGTTTTTCCCTTATAAATAGAAAAATTAAATGCCGATTTTAATAAAAAGTTTGCCAAATTGCATTACATTAATATTCGGAGAATTTTTCTGCTGTTGATATTCTGTTCTTTGTAAGAAGTACACTACATTTAATCCGATACAGTTAATTCAAAAAGAAGAAAGATTTAAGAGCTCAGAATTTATACTCTGCCTCCAAACGCGAAAAGAAAATTTTGAAATTGGAACATGTAAGAGTATTACTTCATCCTTGCGTGTTTGGCTATTGATCAGTGCTAGCATTCGACTTTCATCGAAACTGTGGTTGGAGTTTGGCATGTTTTAGTTTTCTCATTGCGAATTCGCGTAATGGATGCAGGCCATCCCAATCGAGATAATTTGCAATTAACATACCTACCTGCCTGACCCAAAGTGTGTTATTTGAGGGAAAAACCAGGCGAGGCTCCTTTCGAAAAAAGCACCCCGCGGGGTCTTCTAATGAGCTGGAAGAGAGCAATCCTTGACCACAGGTGGGCCCTTCTCAGGGGGCCGACGAGGCCATCGACCACTATTACTGACTTCTTCCTGCGAGATGTCCTCTTATTGGGCATTTACAAGCAAACTGTATATTGCTCAGTTTCATGAAATTGTTTTGCTCAATTTCAACTCCGAATTTATTTTCATTATTTATCACGGTTATATCACCCGCGTTAGGTATTTAGGATAGGAATTATTTTGTTCGGAGGTGAATAGCCATAAAAAAGCCCAATGATGATTCGAAAGAGATCATAATTATTTTTTCCTTCAAGAAACATTCTATATCTCATTCCCTCTCTTGTTAAGTTTGTTGCATTAAATATTGTTATTATCGCATGATTATCTGTAAGGGAAGACGACTTAGTAACTTATTGGTCATCAGATCGCAGCCCGAGATTAAATTTCACTGCTGATTATGTCAAATTATGAGGACTGGTTTATATTAAACCCTATTTAAAATCTCAATCCTTACGTATAGGATGCTCTCTATGGGGCTCCCTATTCTCCCTTCTCCCTATGGGGCTTAGCATTTTTAGATAGGCTCGATATTTAAGTTTTTAGAATGATTTTCCTTTCTCTTACTAGAGTTATTAATTTTAGTAAGCATATATTAAAATGATGTGCTCAAGGCAGTAGCGCACACAAAAATTTTTCAAGGGGAGGGGGGTCCAGGGTCAAAAGTCCACCATTTTGGTATTATGCTCCAATATGCCACTCAACATATTCTTTTGATTTTGTCGATTTTCGGGAACAAAAACAGTACAAAATTAATTGTTGAATAAATAATTAGCATTAATTAATAAAATAATTTATTAACAAATGCATAATTAAATTTTACTTATTATATGCATAGGATTATAGGGTGTCCGTACCTAAACGATCTTTCGCGATATATTAAACCATACCTTGTCATTTTAGACCCATTTTCTTCCTAACTTTTTTACATAAATGTGTCTACGTGAAAAATGTGTCTCCCCATAAATTAACAAACGAAATGTATTGTAACGGTTCAATACCGTCCTTTTTCATCTGTTCTTTAGTTAAAATGATGAGGCTTATTGTGTAATTGATATGAAATCATTTTAAGCATTCATAGTCATAGATTCGTGGCCGCTGGGGAATCCGTGATATTGAAAACCCATCATGTAAAGATAGATGCAGGTTAAATCCCTCTGAGCTTTCCTCACGTTGATGTATTGAGGAAGTTTGGATAGTTGTGTGTCATCTCGGATGTCTTCTTCGTCGCTTTAACGAGATTTAAAATGACGAGATCCAACGCTAATAACCCTCGAACGTTAATAAATCAATCATTTATAAACACATACTATAATTAGCTATATAACACACATTTATGTTTTTAATAGTTTTTTTTTATAATCTAAAAAAATCGGCCCTTGTCATGTATTTTATAAATTTCAAAAGTTTTGCAGACATTTCTTATATCATCTAACTTCGCGAAAAATTATGGAACCGCTTAGATTTGTAAGCGAACGGAAAAAGTTTGCATTATTATTATTATTATTTTAAATAGCTTAGTTAGTTATTACAATTTTTTTTTTATCGCAAAAACTTAACTTTCCTTTATGGATTTTTAAATTTTTTACCTTGACGTTGTTTTATTTTACTTAATGTTTCATAAAAATAATACACGAAATGTTTATGTTCTTCATTAATTCCGTATTTTTAATCTTGAAAACAATATTACGATGTAACATTGTTCACAAACCGCTGTTTATGGAGATGATGCTGTAATGGTGTGCACGCGATTCTAGTACAAATTCTACCATCATACCTTATTCTTTAACACAGTGGTTTTTAAACTGTGGTCTGTGGACCCCTGGGGTTTCCAGTGCCTATCTAGGGGGTCCGTGGAAGTCTCTCATTTAATGTTAAGCTTTCCCTCTTTTCCAGACTTCTGAAAGATCTCGTAGAAAAATTGAAAGATGTGCCATCCTCTAGGCTGGATCCCTAAATTGTCTCTAATGAAAAAACTACTGGAACAATATATTTCGATCATGAATATTAATTTAGTTTTAATTATATAGAAGTTTACTGTGTCTTCTTAGAGGAAAAAATAAGTGTTAAAGTCTGTAAAAGTAGCAGAGGCAGTCTTAGGATTATTCGTGGGACCTTTACATCACACCAGCGGGGGGTGCTCAAAAAAGCATTTAGGGCCCTCGAAAAAAATCCAACCCACCCCCAAAACCCTGATTTTTTCCATTGATTTATTTCGATAAGTACTTAAAAGTAAAGTTAAATTTTTTAAATTAAGCATATTTTTTCAATAATTTGATGTTTTTGTTCCCAAAACAACAAAATGAAAGGGGCATGTAAAAAATGGGAACTTTGACCCTGGACCCCCTTTAAAAATTTTTTTCAGGTACTGAACATAAAAAATCCCGGGCGATCGAAAGTTTTAGAACCTCTGCTTTAACATATTAGGTAGAGCATGCTTGCTATAAAAACCGTCCAACGGAAGACGAACCACGGGATAGGTTGCAGTCACACCTCAGTTGAGCATTTATTACACTCGCTAACGAAATCATCTAGATCATATTTTACTTCATTCTGAATTTAATGCATGTGTTTCTTTTCCGTTCCAATTAAATTAACGCGCATCTTTCTTGTTGATTTTGAAACACATCATGAAAGTAACGCTTTGGGAAAATCATTACTAATATCAGATTTTTTCCTGATTCTCTTGATGAATTTTTTTAACCTATTAAGGTATCCGACTACGTTCGGAACCGAGATTTTAAAAAAGCGGATAAGTGGTTAATTTTCATGATATTTAGTGCCACTTAGATTAAAATTGTTTTAAGGACATTTTGAGAAACAGATTATTTAAATACAATATTTTGGCAAAAAATTAACTTAGAATAATCTTTTTTCAAAATGTTCTCCTTTTGTGAAAAATGCTTCCATTATTTTAATGTTTTGCCTGTATATAGCGCAGACCTCTTTACAGGGGCTGAACTAGAATTTTTGAAAAATTCACATTATTTTCAGAGTTACCACCCATTGAAATAATTATCGGCGTTTTTTTTCTTAAAATTTCTCCCCTCTATTGTCGTAAAATATGGATAAACCCACTTCTAAGTTATATGTTTCAAAAATTCTAGTTGAGCCTCTGTACAGAAGTCTGAGCTATATACAGGCAAAATATTATTATAATAGAAGCATTTTTCACAAAAGGAGAACATTTTGGAAAAAGAATATTCTAAGTTAATTTTTTGCCGAAATATTGTATTTAAATAATTTTTGTTGTCAAAATGTGTGTCCTTAAAACAATTTTATACATGTATTCTAATCTAAGTGACATTAAATATCATGAAAATTATCCCTTTATGCGCTTTGAAAATCACGGTTCCGAACGTAGTCGGATACCTTAAATACCTTAAGCGTTTTTATAAATAAAAGTGTTTTAGTTGCCGGATCTTAAAAATTCCAGCAGCATGTGAGGAATGCATATGGTTACCGTGCTAATATAGTAAAAGTGTCTGAAATATTAAAACTTGTAGTATTTCTTAAATATATGAAGAAAATCCGGTAATGCTTGCTATATAGAAATTTAAGGTCATGGATTTAAAATGGATTTATGCATATACAAATAGCAATCTAATCATTGAATCTTTGTGTACATAACATCTCTCTCTAATTGAAAAGATGTGTAACGTATAGGCACGTATGAGATTTGCAACGTCAAGGTACTCATCTAGATACTCAACCTGCGGACCGCATGTAGCCCACCGAGCCTTTTTAAGTGGCCCGGTCATGGCCCATTGCTCTGAGAAATTCACTTATTTAAGAACAATGTATTAAAAATTTGGTGTCAAGAAATCAAAATATATCAATTTTGTTTTTTGCTGTCGATGTCGTATGGGTACGAATTGATATTCTTTTTCTATTTGGAACGGTTACGGTTAGTGATAACAGACAACAGTGGAGTAGCGACAATTTTATGAGTGGAAGTAATTTTTAGCTATCTTTTATATCTTGCAGGAGAAAAATATTTGAAAAAAATGTATCGTTTGAAGACGATCGGGAGGTTGACTCTTTTGTAGTGAAAAACAAACATGGATCAGTAATTGTTTGATTTGTCACGAAAATGCTGTATTTAAAAAATACCAATAAACAGGAATCCTTCAATGACACTTTTCCTCAAGATCTCTTTCAAGATGTAATAAGTAGGCTTTCTTGAATAATCTTTGCAACAACAACAAAGTGTTTTGTCAGTGGTAATATCAAAGCGGTAACAAAGACATCCTATGAAGTTTGTGATATTATTGGTAATCATATAAAGCCGTTTACTGAGAGCAGAAATTGTGAAGGAGTGTTTCTTAAATGCTTCTAATTTAGTGTTAGTGACAAAAATAAAAAAAATATTAAAAATAATACTTAAAGAAGCATAACAGGAGTTTTAATATTTTGATCAATGTTCCACATTTTAAATTTCTACTGTTATCTTGGTCTTAAAGCATTCCCCATATGGTCTTCCCCATTTATCCTCATGTTGTGGCCCACGTGAACTAACATATGTATGCGACCCGCATGAAACAGCTAATATATATATATATATAATGTATGTATGCGGCCCAGCAGAAATAAAGGTTGAGTACCCCTGATCTAGAGAGTTTTATTTTTCGACCATTTTCCTTCCTTATGTTTTTGCTGAAAATTTAAATTCCATATTTTTTTTTAATTAGTGAGTATTAGCAAGATAGTGTTAGTACTCCTAACTAGCTATATATAAAATTAACCAACTGTTGTAAAATTCTTATTTTCTCTGAAGTCTTAAATTATCTGATTCGGAATGATCAACTGTAAGTGTTAAGTACGGAAAAATTACGTTGTGTCCACGTCACCAGTATTTAAAACTTTTGGCTTTTATGATTATAAATATAAAATTAATAAATTAAGATAAATCGTGATTGGATTATTTTAAATAGTGTCTTTTTTTACCCCTTAGTGAGTCCTGGATCGCTTATGTGCATATCACCACATCGTATCTATAATTTAATTGAATGTGACAATTGAACACTAGCTCTAAATCAATGGTTCCCGGTCCGTGGATTAAATAGTACCAAGCCGTCAAGGAATATTAAATTATTTCCATTTTATTTACTGTGTTGTTCGGTTTGTGCGACTTTTTATGGAAATCCCTTTGTGTTCCTTATTAAATCACTTTATTGATTTTTTTGGTTAACTATTTTATTCTTAAGGTATGTTTGAATATAAAATTAAATTAAAATTATTAAACCGAAATCTAAAATATAAACAATAAACGCCTCCCCCCCCGGCAGTGGGTCGTAGTAAAAATTTTTAAGCGTTGACTGGACCGCGGCGATAAAAAGGTACGAGAGCACTGCTCTAAAATGTGAGATGAATTATATCATACTACTGAAGTTTGAAATGTTTTTAAATTTCATGTTAATTTATTTCAAAAGTTAAAAAAATATACTACTATTACAAAATAGTTTTATTTGTTAAATTTATTTTTTTATTAAGTACATATGAAAAAGAATAAGACTTCATTAATATTAATAGTTTGTCATTGCTTGGAGTGATAATTCAAATAAAATACAGTTATCGTTTGAATAAGTGCATACTGTGAGCTGAATACGCTATAAAATTTTTATTAACATTGCTTTTTTCAAATTAATTTCAGGTGAAGCGGATTCTGTGGACATTCTGACATGCGGTGTTTGCCGAAAGGATTTTCCTTAGCGGACATAGTCCGTTTTATCCAGCACAAGGTACAACTGTGCAACAAAGAGAACTGCCTCAGTCTATACGAGGACAGTGAGGACAGTCTAGATCCCTCTGTACTCGTTGCGTCCGCTATAAAGCAAGAAGAGCCGGATAATCAGAACGAGGATTCCCTCGTTTCGTCTTCCTCTCTCCTCAGAAAAAACTTAACAGCCAAAGATACCTCCGCCAACCCTAATGGCAATAACCTAGGTAAGTAGCTCTTTTTCTGGGAAGTTATTTTGGTTGGCAAGAGCATTTAAAAAGGACGTCATTTTCTGTTTATTAAGTTTTGCTTCTTAATAGAGTCATTCTTAAGCCACTTAGGTCTGTCGAAAACCAGAATCTACTTGCTGCTCTGTGAACCTAAATCAAGCATAACCAAAGAAGTTTCAGCATGTACAGTGGCATACACGAACTATTTGAATGGAGAGGGGGGGTGAGCCCCGCAAACCCCACCCTTGTATCTGTCACTGATCATGTGCGACGTCCCTATTTTTTTATGGGGCACAGAATTGAATCTTTCTTTACGTTTTTCTTTAAAAGGATTCTTCTAATGTATGTTTATATACGTATTGCAGAGTCAATTTAATTCTATATTTATGGGAAATCCAAAACAGCATAAGATTTTTTCTTCTTTTTCTTTTTTTGTGGGTTAATCAAAGAAACTGTGTATTAAGAACCATTTAAAATCTGGCATGCATGGGAATTAAATTCATTAGCTTATTTATTAAAGAAGAAAAGGATCATTATAAGATAATTATAGTAGCCGATTGCCGTGCAGCTTTTTCTGAAACAGTTGAGCATTTTGTAAATAGCCATAAAAAAAATAATGGTCTTTTTACTTACCAAATTTTTTGCTGTTTCAGCATAAGCCTTTTTAAACTATTCAAAACGCTCCATTTGTCTCTATAATCTGATGGTTTTGAAATTATTTCTTGGCAAGAAAATCAACGATTTGAGTTCTGATTCGACCAAAGACGATGTTATAGGCTGCACCGTATTAAATGGAACTGGATCTAAAATTCCTGAGCAGCATAATGTAGATTGATCGACTGTTTATTAACGTCGCATTTAGAAGCAACGCGCGAGGATTACATCTCAACTGGAATGTTATTCTATCACAAGTCACCAACGAGAGGACTTAGAGCTCTGACATACGACGTTCATCAACTCTACTATATGACAGATCTTCAGAGGCTCCACAATAAACGCTAATTCTGTCGATCGTTCATAAATCAATGTTCTATTCTCGTATAAAGCTATTTGCTGCTGTTTATATTCAATATTTCCCTCTCTCTCTCTCTTTTTGTCTGGCTAGTTTTAGTTGTAAAAGAAAAATGTATTGATTCTTTCCTCAAAATTAATGTTTTAAAATTTAATGTGTATAAAAAGTAAAATGCGCTAAATATAAAACTGTAAAAATATTACGAATAAATGAAGAATTGACCTGGAGATAGTGTTAATACCATGGCATGTTGAGTTTCTGTAATCTTAGTGTTTTTAGTTCAATATTATCTTGTGATATTTTAATATTCCTTAATGTAAACGTCAGCGTCTTATCCTACTATACAACAGGAAAATATAGATGGAAAAATAATTTTAAAAATGTATCATTCGCTTAATATGGTTCTTTTTTTAAAAAAACTTGCCTGCCATAAGAAACCAATATTTATTTTTTTTTAAGAATGTCTCAATAAATAGCTTGTTTTTATATGAACTAAAAGAACATTTATTTAAAATTTCAAATCCTCCCCTTGCTTCTATGGTTTCATTCTCGTATTATAAGATAAGATTGATGTTAAACGATTAATTTTCAAACTTTTTTCTAGATTGACGATTCATAAATTAATGTATTTCAATCAAAATTCATTATTAAACATCCCTAATTAATTTAAATTTAAAAAATTTGAAATGCTTTATTAAATGAAGAACTTGCATGTATAAAATTGACAGTGTATTTATTTTGAAGTTAGAACATCCAACAAAACGTTCCGAACTTCTACTGCGCATGTTCAGATGGTGGGCTTTAGGATACTGTCCGGACCGAACTTTGATAAATGATGTATTATTTGCGCTCTGCCACCAGCGGAGGAACTTCCTATTCAACAATTCAATATACGGCCCGCGCTTAAGGGATACATGGTAGAACTAAAAAAATATAAAGATAAAATATCTAATTTTACAACGGGTGTCTGGAAAGAACAACCTCACCATTACTCGCCATTCTTGTCCACAGTTTTTGTGGAGTTGGAGCAATAGCTAGGAAAATTTAAATTTCTTAAGATCAAAGAGAATAACCATTTTTTCATTTGTTTTAAAACTTAATTTGAAATAATCTGAAATTTTTTTAGAGAATTATATTTATGAACATTTTTTATTTTTTACTATTGAAGGTTTTTGAATGATAAAACTGATAGTGTAAATGCATATCAAGTGTTCCGATGTTAGAAAGAAAGAGTTCTAGGCAAACCTGTATAGGAATCAAATCTTATTTAGAGATAGAAAAAAACTTTCTGGGTACATAAATAATTTTAAACATATTATATGTGATATATATATTATCAGAGTTATATTTTATTCAATATCAGCTAAAAGATTTAAAATATTCTATTTCAGTAATCGATATCAAACATTTAAAAGGAAAAATAAGTTAAATAGATTGTTTATTTCAGTGAATTTGAATCTGTTATGTTTTAGAATAAAACTCTATTATAAAATAATGTTTGTATTATTTTTATAACTTCTGTATTTTATCTTTATATTGTACTTTGATTTTATAGGAAATATAATATAATAATTCGTAGTTCCGAAAAGCAATATTTCTACATATTTCTGAACAATGTGCTAGATTTATTAGATTTTTAATATTTTATATAGACTATTTTCCTCGTCAGTTCTTTTTTTTTTTCTTTGAATCTCTAAATTTAACTTTTCATTAGTATTTGGGAAGATTCTGTAAATGTTTACAGCAGAATTTTCTTTCAAAACCATTTTTAGGTTGTATGTGCTTAGCTTTCGTATCTGTAGTGTCCCAAGTTACATCCTCGGTCAAAAATGGTCGCTTTGGATTATCCTAGCCATAACATTATGTGGTTGCAGAGAGCCCCCCTCCCTTTCCCCAGATTTCTGATCCTTCAGTGAGGCGGAAATGAAAATAGAAATCGTTTTTTCTTCATTAAGATCAGTTTTGCAGATGCGCGAGGCACTGTTAGAGGGTCGCGAACACGGGATTTGTGTCTGAGGGGATGGACTAGTCGGTGGGCGACATTGATGGATGCGTTTTGATGACCAGGAATTCTCTACACTTTCATTTTCTGAAATCTTTTTTATTTATTTCATTTTGAGATCTACTTCATGATCCTTCCTCGTCTTTATTCGATAACTCGAGTCATCCATTTCCCATGATAGCTAAGTTTTGGGGCTCTGGTTGATGATGCAGACAAGTGTAGGTGATCACTGTTTAATATTAGAACAGTTCGAACGATAGTTTCAGAAATAAGTGCTTTAATTTAGAA
This sequence comes from Trichonephila inaurata madagascariensis, assembly GCA_019973955.1. Lineage (NCBI taxonomy): Eukaryota > Metazoa > Arthropoda > Arachnida > Araneae > Nephilidae > Trichonephila > Trichonephila inaurata. The sequence continues at coordinate 43,299 of BMAV01024356.1, read as the reverse complement.
ATTTTTTCATTTAAGGGGCTTGTTCTTGCATAAAAGGAAAACAAATTCAAATCATCAATATTGTTATTCTTACTGCACATTCTTATTACTTAAACAAGCAATGGTCAAACAAGCAAGTCAGTCTTGTACATTTTTAACATTAAGAGAGTTGTAACTGTTATATTAATGCTTTTTTTTACAGTTAAGGGTTTGTTGTTGAATAAAATTTTGCATGAATGTGTGTTTCCTTCAATCATTCATAAAATTTTAAATGTTCCGATATTGCTATTCATTTAATTTTAATGAATTTTCTCTTTGTTTTTCAGAGCCACGCACCTACGTTTGTTCGACGTGCAAGCAGAGCTTAACATCAGCATGGTCGCTGATACTCCATGTCCAAAACCTCCATGGTCTCAGCATTTGTGTGGACTTGTCTTCAAATGATGAAACATCGGAAAAGCCTGTCGATACTTCATCCGCCCTGAATAACTCTTTCATCCTTCGAGCCCCGCTCCTAGAACGCCAAATAGACCCTGTGCCCCTCTTTTCCCCGCAACTCTAGTCAGGAACTGCGTCTAGATCTCATCGGAAAGTCTTCCAATGGTCCTATTCCTTCAGTTACTCCTCCACCGCTACTGGAACCTCCCCAGATATCCAATTGTGAACCCATGCAAGATTTTTACTCTCAAAGGTTGAGAGTTCTAGCTGGAGCCACAAGTCCAAATACCTCATCAACTCCTAGAAAGCTCCTCCAGCCATCTTTTAAAGCAATCCTCAACAACAAATCAAGTCCCCGTGCTTCTACACCTCCTGAGTCATCTTCAAGTCCTCCAGAAAAATCGCAATGTAACGCCCTCAATTCTTCCGCGTCATCTACCACGAGTGATCATAAACAGTCTCCCTCTGCCAAAAACAGACTGTGTGAGTATTGCGGCAAGTCATTTCAGTTCAAAAGCAATCTCATCGTGCACCGAAGATCACACACGGGAGAGAAACCATTTAAGTGCCACATTTGCAATCACGCTTGTACCCAGGCAAGCAAGCTCAAAAGACATATGAAAACGCATCGGGGCAAGAACCTACCCTCAGATAAAATTCCTGAATCCGTCACAGAGAAGGATCATTGCAATGACGAAAGCAAAGGTTCCAAGAACGATAGCAAACCCAAAAGTAATGGTGAAAAGCATACGAATGGTGACGGTGATTATGGTTCCGACGCAGACGAAGAAGAAATAGATGTGGAGGAAGAGGAAGTTGAAGACGAAGAAGAAGTCAACGTTGAAGATGACGACTGCCCGAGAGAGAATGGCGAAGGGAATCTGGTCATTGATCATTCAAACGATGACGACGACGGAATGGTTGCTGAAGATTTGACAAAGAAACCTCTTAATAATGGCATCTCATCTGGAAAGAATAGGGACACAATGAAATCTGAATCATACGACAAGTTATCTTCGAATTCTATAGTTAGTGAATTTATGGAAAAAATAGGATTTGCCCGAATACCTCAATACAATGAAGCCTATAAACAAGCTCTCAAAGAGAGTTCATATCGTAATTCCGTTAAACAAGAACGTTGCTCTTCGGGTACAGACGGTAGCGCATCTAATGACGCTACCAGTCACCATAGTTACGATACTATATCTTACCACGTGGAAAGACCGCCGCGTGATGGTTCACGTAGTGCGGGACAATCTCCACTAAACTTTGCTCCAGGAATGTTAGACGGTCTGGATCCACTCAGTATAAAACGAATGAGGTTAGAGGAACAGTGGAAAGACAAAGATCGAGATGGAAATTTGATGTACGCAGGTGTTTGGTTTCCTCGTATGGAGCACATTAGCCGATATAGAGACTATAATGATGATGGTGCTATCCACCACCATAAGAAATCATCTTTGGAAAGTGCCTTTAATCCCGGCGATAATGGCCGGACCAGTCTAAGTCCGCTTCCCGGTCCGAGCTCTGCCCTCGCCATCAGTCTTGGAAAACCCAAAGATCAGCAACAGCGCAGGAACGACACTTGTGAATTCTGTGGCAAAGTGTTTAAGAACTGCTCAAATTTAACTGTCCACCGTCGTTCACATACGGGTGAAAAGCCCTACAAATGCGAACTGTGTAGCTACGCTTGTGCCCAGAGCTCAAAACTAACCAGGCATATGAAGACGCACGGCAGACTTGGGAAGGATGTCTACCGGTGTCGTTTCTGTGACATGCCCTTCTCAGTGCCGAGCACGCTTGAAAAACACATGCGAAAGTGCGTCGTGAGCCAAAGCGGAGGGTCGCCCTATGTTGTGTCCGAAAGAGATTCGGACTCCAAAGAAATGACCACTTAGTTAACCCCTCCGAAGTCACACAAATAAAAAATTTAACAAGCCATCGGCAAGAAAAATTTGAAGGCAAGTTGTCAGTTGTATAAGAAAAAAAAACCTTTGTCAGAATAATAAGTTTTGCTTACCATGCGCGCCATGAATTTGAAAAATTCATAGGAAAATTTTAAGACAAAAATTAGTTATATAAATAATTATTTCATTTACTATTGTTTGTTGTTATCAAAGTTATAAATTTTTAAATGAAGCGTCACATGTAGTTTAAAAGAGAATGAACGTTTATAGAATGGAAAATTGATGCATCAATTTCTTCCATATATACATATATATCTTTATTATTTTAATTTGAAACCAAGTTTTCTTTGTGCATAGTTTTTAAAATACTTTCTCACGAAATGATTAAATATTGTTTTTAACTAGCATGCATAAATATTTTGTGAGCATTTTAATAATTGCTTTGAAGATGTGTAGAAATCCTGTGATAAAGATCGCATGTTCAACATAGTTCTGTCGGAGTGTGATGAGGAATCTTAATACCTACCTCACTTTCCTTTGAGCTGGGCACTAGCTTGGGTGTCATCTTCATCGCGTGGTCGTGATTAAAAAGTACAAGGTTCGCTGCAAATCTATCGTGAGCGACGTTAATTCAAACAAAATTGAATCAAACGCTTATTAAAGATTTTCATCGATACGATTATGCAAACTACTGAACACTTGCCTCAAATTTTACTTGTTATCTATAAAACGCTCAAAAGTTTCATCTGTTGCGTTAAAGAATGTTATTTATCATTGTAAGTTTTAATGCATAATTTTTTCCCTTTATAGTGTGTACTAAATTGTGTCCAGATTATGATGTTGAATTTCTGTAGAAATATTTTTACTTGAACATTTATATAAAGTCTGTGGTGCCAAAAAATTTATGTTTCTTGTTATCAGGTAGGATTTGATACAATGCAAGTTTGTTTTCAAGTTTCGACGTACTTATCAAGATAGTAAAGTGCTCGACACTGAAGGACTGTTTTCTTTCCCAAAAATTTGATATTATTTTGTAAATTCAACTTACATGGGTCACTTTGTTTCATATTTTTGATTATTAGAAATATGGTATATGATTATATATACATATATTTGTGCGTGTTTGTGTGTTTTTCATATATGTTTATATTTGTCTTGTGTTACATATTAGCCGTTTCCCACCTCAGGAATATAGGTACTTAGAAAAAAATTTTAAATTTCTATTTGTATTAGGGATGGTTCAAATAAGGAATCAAAGTATATCAATAATTTCAAATCATCACAAAAAAAATTAATCTGAAAGTGGAGATCTTTTTAATGGTTTGAATGATTTATTTTTACTCAAAATAGTTCTGTTTCTATATCCAACATGTTGTGTTTTTATATCATCAATGTTATGTGAACAAAATCGTTATTAATCGGAAAGTAACTTTTTATATCATAAGTAACGGTAACGGTTATACATTTACGTGGAACCTTAGAGATAGCTCTATTATCCACTCATCATAATAAATTGAACAGAGAACAATTTGTTGAAGTTACATAAAAATAAAAAGCAGTCCACATTAAATGCAGCGCAATAACGCTGGTGGAGGGGTGGGTGGAATTTTATATCATTTCGTTGGAAAAAGACTAAATTCTTAAAAAAATATTTAAAGCTTTGAAGACAATGTTCAAAACCAGAAATGTATTTGTAGAATACTATTATATAGAGTATGGTTTTTTAATAAATAATTTATGCAATTGTTACTTTTTTATGCTTAACGTATAACCATAACGCCATCTTGCGGTAAACGATCTTCACTTTTAGATTTGCCTTGATTTATATATTCTTCAGTACTAACACTTGCTCTGAATTAAAGTTTTGGGATTTAAAATTCGATACATCGCTTAATTAAAATTTTAACAGTTTTTTGTGCATTAAAGCTCTAAAATATAATGTTAATGCATTGTGATGACTATTTGTGGTGATACTTCGAATAAAAAAAAATAAGGAAAACTTTTCAACCTCATTGTTCTATCAATTTTGTGCGAGCTTTAAAAATAGAATGCAAAAGATGTGATATTCGCATTAACCTCAAATCGATGACAAATTTACATCCATAAATATTTTAAGCAAGACTGGCCTCGCCAGAGTGGGTATTCTTACCCATAAAAATACAGTATTATCATGCTGAGATGGTATTTAGTTGCCAAATTAGACGATATGATAGAAAATATCTCTACAGAGAAGTAATTTTTTTCTTCTCATTGATTGTTTCATTGCAGTTGCGGTATATAATAGAGTTTGTAGATGTTTTTATCTCTAAGAAGAGGATACTGCTTTAAGCATAAAGTTTAGACCTGTATTGAATGAGAAAAGTGTATAAGATTGTCTAGCAACATGTTTATTTCTTAAAAAAAAAACTATAGCTTTTACCACCAGGTGAATTTGGAACTACGTTTGCGCGAAATGTTTTTGTTGAATTATTTTCCACCATTATTTGAATTGCAGAAAACGATACTGAGACATCGAACTACAAGTGTCAACTTTTTAGTAATTTTAATATTTTTGTACTGTTTACATCTGAATACTCTCCTTTGTTTAAAATTTTTTAATTTAAGGGTTTCTTTTTTGCGCATATATCGAATGTGTTTTTAAAAAGCTCTATGCCTGGTTATAGCTGCCAGTAAAATTTAAAATAAAAGTTTTTGATCCTTTGAAAAAAAGCATGCGTAGTGCTCTCCCCTAAGTATATGTAAGCTTTCTCATAATCATTGCTCTTGTGAATGTCTTATTACTGTTTTGTATATATCCAAGTGCCTGTGCTGAAAGTTGAAAAAAAAAGTGTTTGTGGTAAGGATGTGATTGTTACCCAAGTTACATCTAGAAAAATGGTTTGCAATGTATTTTAATTTGACAGTATTTGCACATGAAATGTCAGTATTCTTACACAAATGATTGTTAGTGTAAATTTTCATGTACATTGTTGGTTACCGTACGTTTTCTGATTCATGTATACCTCAGAAGTGGACAGGGTATTTTTCAAAAGCTGATTGAAAATGGTTATTTTGAAAAAATTGAAATGAAAATTAATACTCATGAATAATTGTCTAAAAACTGTGCATCCTTAATTTAATAGAAGAATTTCAATTTATTTTTTTATATAACGTCTGTTAATTTTAATGCATAATTATTCTTAATTGATAATAGTTAAATAATTTTAAAAATTCTTTTTTTCATTCTCTAAAGTCATTCAGCTTCTGAAAATATACCATTATAGTGTTATAAGAAATAACAGTAAATATATCGACTTCATCGCAAGTTGTGCTTGGAGTCTATACAATCATCTATCTCATGTATCTTAAAATAAGTTTAAAAAAAAATGTTTTGAATAAGAATGGAGCAGTTCATATATTCGAAACTCGAGCCAAAGATGTTTGAATCCATTGTTTTGTAACTAATCGCGAATTTGCAACATCGGAATATATAAGCCAAACATTTTAGATGGGGTAAATACCCTATTGGTAGTTAAATATTTTAATACTAGTTTTAATACAATTCATCTAATGAATTGAATGTAATTTTGTAACAAATAAAAAAAAATTAAGTCCAATGTATGGAACAAATTCTTTGGCTCGAAACCTTGAGCTGTTAGTGAAACATATCTGTATAAAATTAACCTGCCATTACGGATAGGAATGCTCAGTGTACTTTTTGCTTGTTACTCATGTCACTCAATAACCTCAGCTGAACTCAAGGGAAAAAAAATTGCTTACATTCTACAACTTTCTAAGCTTTTATTGTTTTCGATCGAAATGATAATGTTAAGCCTTAATATATGTAAAATAAATTTTATTATTACGATAAGTTAACTGGGCATTTTCAAAAAAAAAACTTTATTATTTAAAAAGAATCTTTTTAAAACATATTTTCGAATTTATGTACTTTATTTTCTGTTGTTAATAGCTTGTAGCAAGCAGTGTTTCTGAATGACTAAAAATCGTTTGAAATTATAAATTTTTATATAAATAATTTAAGTTAATCGAATTATTTTTTTAAATGTTCGATATGAACATATGTAATTTTTATATAATTACGGTGAGAACTTTTGAAATATTTGAATCCAGGAGAATTTAGACAAAAGATTAAATTGTTTTCTTTACTTGGTTTCTGCTTAACATCATTCTTTCCTTCGAAATGACCTCATTATTGCAGAACTGAAACTTCTCTACCTCTCTCTGCCAATGGCTTGGACAGTTATTCATTCTATACATTTCTATGGAAACTCTAAACCTAAAAATACCTCTTGCATGAAAAAAAAGTAAAAATTTTATTCTTAATTCGCATACGGGTACTATTAGAGTTACAATTATAGCATCTTTCTTTTACTGTAAATCTCCCCAGATTTTAAAAGTCTCATAGTTGTAATACTGAAGACATGTACACTGAAAACGGTTTGAGAGCACAAAATGAGAATTGCAATGCTTATGATACATTTTAGTAAAGTTGTAAATATTATATTTTATCTTCGAACTAAAAAATTTTGTATTCATAATATACATGAAAAAATCGAATTAATTAATATAACAAAGAAAAAAATAGGCATTTTAACTCGCAAATTACAATACAGTAATTAAAGTCATAACTGTCATCGAATTTGATATTGTCAAAGTAAATTATTTCCACTTACACAAATTGCGTCGATGTTTTGTGCTTCGAATCGTTTACTCTTAAAGGAGTCTAACTTTGCAAATGTAATTATTACCAACAATTTTAGTGACATTTGTAACTATTATATGTGTGAAAAATAACATGTCTGAATTGAAATACAATAATCCGTTTTTCATGACATCGGTATATGTGCAAGTCGTTATAAACGCTTCACTAACCATTTAACTCATGTTTTAAATTTGAAGATGAGTATTTTTTATTGTAACTGTTCAAATGGTATCTTTTATTATTAACTTGAGTATGCAAAGCATACAACCTCAGATGTGTATCGATATGTAACAAAAAAAATTCTAGAAAACTATGTCTTACAATCGTTGTATATACCTCAGGCAGTCTTTACCTCACTTCCAAAGTGGCCTGGCTGTTTTAATAAATGAAAATTTGCACACACATACGTATTACCTCGGATTTTTAGTGAAATCACCTAGAAATCAATCATCAGAAAAATCTGTGTATGGAATTGTCTAATGTTTAGCATTTAGATTAAGTATTTTTATCTAATGTTCTAAACATTACCTCATATATATTGATTCATTTAATTATTAATTTGTATGATTATTTTCACATGATGTTGGAAAAGTTTTGTGATACATAATTTTGTATTAAATTATAGTATATTTTATGAGTTTGAATGTCATTTAGCATCCTATACTTTAAATTTAACATTAGAATTACCGAATTCATAAAATGGATTTCGGAATTTATTTTTACAGTGATAGCTACTTTTTATTAAAATGTAATCTAAATGTAATCAGGACAGAAAAATTGCTTACAACAGTTTATTTTCTTTAAAAAACGCATAAAATTCTGGGATAGAGAAAATGGTAATTCTAGTGTTAATAAGTATATTTGTCATAGTTTTGATTGTAATTCTAAAATGTTATTTCAATTTGATAATGTAAATTTTTTTAGTATTAATAATTTCGTTGTTTTTATTTTGTCTTTAATCTTTTTTGAATTGAATGCTTTGGTTTGAATACTTTGATATCCTGGAGCCACAACTGTACTATTTAGGTTTTGTATCTGTACATACAAGAAACAATATTCAATGTATATTGTCCTTTTATGAAAAGGAATTGCCAGCCAAGCTGACAGTTGCCAGCATAAAACAAGGCCAAGAGCCGGTGAATTAATTTCTTTTGAATGTGCTTGTCAATTTTTTTAGTATGTGTATGTGTGTGAAGCGTCATTGTACAGTGTGTGTAGAACATATATATATACCTCAAAGGTACGTCAAGATCGGGTTTATTTGTTTATGCCGAAACTTGCTTACCATTTTTTGGGGTTGATTTTGGACAAAATTTAAAATATTTTCTTCTGCAAGAGATTGTGAATTTTATCTAAAGCCTTTTATAATAGCCTATCACATGTACTTTATTCTCTTTCCTAAAAAAAATAAAAGACAGTTAATCTTGTGTACATAGAATTAATAAATCTTTTAATTTTAACTGTAAATTTTAATTTGATATTAAAATTACGTTAGTCCTATTACTGTTCATTGCTGTTTCATTCAATTATTCAGAGGAATATATTTGTTTTACAAATTTATGTTAGTTAGTGAAAAATAATTATTTCATTTTACATACCGTAAAATCCGACGCATAGCTTGTACTTTTAACATAAAAAATAAGATGGAAATTTAAGATTGCGCCTATACGCCATAAAAATGATACCTAAAAAAAAAAAAGAAAGCATTAAAAAAGTTAGACTTCTGCATTTATCGGAATAACGTTTATTTAAAAAAAATTACATACCTAATAACTTAAAGGGTTGTAGTTCTAGAAATGTGTTATTTTCCTCAAATTCCTGGGATAATTTTAAAAAATGACTTAAAAAATACTTGCTCACGTATACAGGCCCTTTCGTAAAAAGGGGCCCCGGGTTTCAACAAATACACTTTAAAATTTAAAAAATGCTACTTGAAAGCATAGGTGCACGTTATATTGTATATACGTGGACCTCTATTTAACAAAGTCGCTGAATCGAAAAAAGGTCCCGCGGTACCCAATGGTGGGGGTATCGGATCGTAGTTGGAGGGGGTGCCACTCAATGTCGTCCCGTCACTTGACCGGTTAAAAATTTACGTAGTCCGTCCCCAAAAAGCCCTCTTAGCTGAACGGGCGATGTTAATATTCAATAAATCAATCCCCCGAAAAAAAGTTGAATTTTGGGCGTTGTTTATGAGATTTTTCCCCGGTAAAATCCCGGGAGAGCCCACCCCCGGCGCAAAACGAAAAAAGCGCCAAGCCAGAACGATATGGCCCCAAAACGGAAAACCGACAATGGCGGCAATAATAAGAGAAAAAGGTGGATGCAATGAAAATATTAAACAAATGTTTCTTACCTGATCTTTTCGAGTGGAGGTAAAAACATAACAACAGATTTTTAAAAAATCTTGAAAATCTCATCGCTGAGTGAATGATCGTGTGGCACCCCATTTTTATTCTTCGGAATGGGCGAACATATTTTAACGTGGGTGGTGCAATTTCGAAAGCGTTTTTTTTTCGACCACTGAACATCATGCCGCTCTTACATTTTTGGACATTCAAAATCTAACAATCAATCCTTCCTTCATACACTATTCAATCAATTCTTTCTAACCTTTCGCATTCAAAAAAATAAAAATTCTAAAATATATTCCCTTCACACACCAAACCTTTTCCAGCCCGGTTCCCAAACAAAATGAAATTCGAAATGCCCGCCGGCAAAATACGAAATTTCCAGAAATAGTTAGGTTTACCATATCTAGTATATCAAAGTAGGGTTACCAAGATGAAAATTTAAGAACAAATTTGCAAAATGCCAAATATATGTATGTAAAATGTGAACTAAAGTATTATGGTTTATATCGGCATGTATTATTTACAATCTCTTGCAGGCATCGTTGCTTGTTATGGGGACGATTTCTCTGAATTAACTAAGTGCCGTTAGATGTTGATTGTTTTTCAAATTGCACTAATTACATTGTTTACCTTTTATCATTTGTGTTTTAATATAGCCTGCAGTTTTTGTAACATTAGGTTTCATGTCTTAGCGATGATATTTTTTATGTTCAGCTTTTCTTTGCCAGTATTAGCATATGATTTTTTCCTTTGACTCACACATGCATTAATTGTGTATATTGATATGTTGTGAAAAAAGATTTTATTTATGGATGGAGATTTATAAATTAAAATGCTTGTAAAACAAAAGTTTTTGTTCTATATATTTTCTAAATTTACTTGTTCATATTACATATCATACGCAATTAAAAAGTAAACGTAAATATTGACAATATTTTCTTCGTGTCTTTTCTTCCAAGAAGATGACATAGATCAAACTGTAAATAGTAATGCACTTGATAAATTGAAGAGAAAATTATAATAAGTTATAGTTTTAAAAAACTAAAAAACACCCTTTTATAGTTAATTGAACTAAGTTGTAACTTAATCTTTTAATCGCCAAATATGGAAATGGGAATTTGAAAATGGAAAATAGCTTATCCTGATCAGGACAATGGAACAAAATTATTGTATTGTCATTGGTCCTGGACAAGTGAGCAAAATTTCGAATTAATCTGACTCTTTTAAAAGTGTTATTATACGTTATATACATGTGAAGTTTATAAAAGGGCAACTATTTAGCAATTTTTTTCAGAAATGTTTCAAAAATTATGACGTTTTAATTAATCAAAAATAGAATAAGTTAGAAAATAAAATATTTTGAAAGAAAATTAAAAAAGTTTATACAAGAATTACTTTTTTAAAAAAGGTTAAATTTTAGGCTGTTTTCGACGTATACACAAGAGCGTGAACTTAACGCGAAGCACATTTTCAGACAGAATACTTCAATTTTTTTTTTTATATATAAATTTGTGACATTGTAACTCATGCATTTGTTTATAATAGTGTTTTTGAAATTTCAAAGTATTTCATAAATAATTAGTTTTTCCATTTTAACATGTAAAGGGATAGCTCATTTAGCATTACGGTATAGGAGAAAAATTGCGAAACACATTTTATAATAGAAAAAATGCATCAACTCGGATAAAAATGAGTAGTATGATAAAGTGATTCTTTACAGAATAGTGATGCCAGAATATATTACTAATGTTTGAGTACTTTTATATCTGAAAAAATATTCCGAATTCGGGTCCTATACTTTAACATTAGCCGAAAACAGCCTCAACGCATTGCAAACAATATTATATTCATACACAGAGATATACGAGTAATTTCGATAAAGAACTATATGATTTAAAAATTAATAGATCTATATAAAGATAAAATACTTTTTGATGGTATCAGTACGAAATATAGATAGCTTGAATCAAATTAACAATGTTAGTCAGATATCAAACTTTTATTTCTACAAAATGTGTTTTGGAGAAAAATTTTCTTAACATTTGAGATTGCCTTCTTGTAGTAAAACTCTCCTCTAATTCTCTTAAATAACAATGATGAGTTCTCATTGGTTTTTCGTCTATTTTTGATGCATTATAAAAAAAAAAAAACGTTAGTGATAAGAAAAGACTACAACTTGTTTTGGGAATATGGTGGTAAAAGTTTACCAGCGAGAATATTTCGTTTGGCGTCGGTTGTATCACTTTTAGCGACTTAATCGCCAACGAAACAGAAAAGTACCTAATAATTTCAGTTTTTAAAATCGTTTGTGCTTGCAATTTTGTGAAGAGCGAATATCGTCCAACACAATCGCCTTTTACATAACAATACCGCAGCGTTTCTTAAACTGTGGGGCGTGCCCCCAAGGATGGGGACGGGATGACTCTACGAGGGTTATATATTTAAGGCTATTATATTGAAAAGTCAAAAACAAAAGATTTTAAAAAATTATTAATTTTCTCAAAGTAAACAGACGAAATACATTCTAACATAATAAAAAATAAAATAAACATTTACACTGATTACACAATGTATTTTATAATTAATTTAACAATACTTAGTTAAGAACAAGTTTAATAATTACCAGCCCCATAGAATTGTCATACATAAAATATATAAAAATTAGCACTTATCTTGATAATTAATCCCTTAAGATCAAAGGTTGCGCGATTCGCTCCCCAATGTCCCCCAAAGGGCGTGTTGATTAGGGGGGGGGGGAAAAAAGCAAATCCTCAAATGGTAAAACCCCTTCCCAAAAATTTTTAATTCCTTTTTTTGCATTCCAAACCTTCGGAATAATTTTATGGATGCATGCACAGAAAGATCTCTTTAAAAATAATTTTACGTCCGGGGCAATTAACTTTTTGGGGGCAGACGTTTTTTCCCAAAGGGGTGAGGAAAATTAAGGAGTTTATAAAAGGGGGTTTTTCCAAACCCGGGAAGAATGGTCAATACTGGGAATGAGGGACCCCCCTTTAATAAAAAAGGGGGGGAAATTTAGTTGAAGTTTAAGGACCTGTACCGGGGGTCTTTAGGGGGGCCCCGAATCATAAATCCATACCTTCCACTGGGCACCGACTAAGAAGGGTTTTCCTTAAAGGGGGGAAAAATTGGCTTTAATAAATATATTTTGAATTAATAAATTTTTATTTTTTTGGAGGAAGGGGCCCAAAAATTTTAGGGAAATTTGGGAAAATTAAATTTTAGGGGGAGAAAAATAGTATTGGGGAAATTTTAAAAAGAAAACCCTTTAATTACAAAAGAAAAAAAAAATGCTTGGGGTGCTACCGAATTAAAGGGGGGTTTTTTTTTTGAAATCGGCCTTAATAAAAACTTCTTTGGGGGGTTTTAAAATGGAAAAAAAAGGTATTTGTTTTTATTTAGGAAAATGGGGTAATGTATTACATAAATTAAGTTAAGTATTAATGAATAATAAATAAAGTATTTAATGAAATATTTTGGAGTATGGATTTCTTATGAAGTTAGCATGGAGTTCCCAACTGCTTTGGAGGGCTGCGGTAGCCCAGTGGTCTAGGTATCGGATCATGGCAGGCATATCATGAGTTCGAGCCCAGTACCACTAAAGACCTGCCGTGTAGGGCAGCGATGCACGTTAAATCTGTCGAGAGCTGAAACGTCCTCCCGTTGGTGTGGTGTGGTAGTTAGGAGGGGGGCCAGCTCAAGTGTCGTCCACGTCACTTGACCATGGTTCAAAATTACGTGGTCCGTTGCCAAAAGCCCTTGTGTAGCTGAATAGTGCGACGTTAATATTCACTCACTCACTCTCAACTGCTTTGTGTGGCCGCGGTAGCGTAGTCGGTGTATCATGAGTTGGAACCCAGTATCGCTGAAAACCCGCCTTGTAGAGCAGTGTTCCCCAACCTTTTTATGGCCGCGGATCGGTCAACGTTTGTTAATTTTACAGCGGCCCGCTGAGGGGGGAGGACGTTGATTGTTTATATTTTAGACTGTTTTGGTTTAATAATTTTAATTTAATTGTATTTATATATAATCGTGACTTCAGAATAAAATATAGCTACACCAAAAAATGAATATAAATTGATTTAACACAAGGAATATAAAGTGATTTTCATAAAAAGTAGCCCAAAACCAAGAAAAATACACCATAGTAATTAAAAGAGAAATAATTTAATGTTTCTTGTGCGGACCGGTAGTATTTGATCTACGGAGACCACTGGTGTAGGGGAGCGATGCACGTTAAACCTGTCGAGAGCTCAAACATCCTCCCGTTGGTGTGGTGTGGTAGTTAGGAGAGGGGTGTGCTCGTCCACCAGATGTCGTCCTCGTCACTTGACCATGGTTCAAAATTACGAGGTCTATCGCCAAAAGCCCTCGAGTAGCTGAAAAGTGCGACGTTAATGTTCACTTATTAACTCAACCTGTGATGCGGGATTTTAAGTAACGCCACTGACGAGAACGACACATGCACTAGTACCCCACACCATGGCAACATAAGATTTTGAGCATCGACAGAGATAGATAGCATATCATTGTGATTATTCTGTTTGTTAAAACAAAGTATACAGAAATTTTTCACAGAACAGACACACACACAAGTGTATAAATCCATTTTATCCAAAAGATAAATTCATTTAAAAAGATTTGACTTAAAAAAATTGATTTCAAAATCATTTGATTGATAAACTTAGGTCACAGAAGAAATAAAAAGATCTTGAAAATATAATTATATTCAGTTTCATCATATTAAAATGATACACAAAAAAGTTAACTTCTTTTTCAAATATAAAAAATTAAGAGTTTATTTTTTTGTAATTAAACATGTACAGTGGAGTAACGAATACTCCCCGCATTGCTGGGGCCCCAAAGCCCCACTGCCGCCAAGTACCTAACTTTTGTAAAATCCAACTTGAGGCCCCAAAACCTGACTTTGCAGGGGGGCCCAAATGTTCTTCGTTACGCCTCTGAACATGTAGTATTACTCTCAGGCGAATTAGAAATGAGGAATGACATATTAATGAATAATTTAATTTTAAAAATTTGAATTCGTCATACAATTTATTTTTCAAAATTTTCATTAATACTCAGAATGTTACATATCTCGCCACCTCTTCTTTGACCATTCATTAAAATCAACTACAGCTGAAACTTTTTATTTATCTCATCCTTGTGTGCATTCGAATTCAAACATTTATATATATAAATATAACTAGAGATCAAATTCATTTTCCGAAAAATATCTTTGTGGTAATCACAAAATTAAAAAAAAATTAAAAAAATACAAGATTAAATCCCCCGGATATATGTGATTCTTTCAATTACTAGGAAACATTAAATTTAGAAATAATTCCCCTTTTATGAAACTCCTTTACAGTAAAATATTAATAATAAAAATACATTCTCTCTTGGAGTTCAAAAAAAAATTAATTTTAAATTAAGTATAAACAAAGCAACACATTGCCTTGGATCTAGTAATTTTCAACTTCGGTGAAGTGACAGGGCGCGACACCTGAGCACGCATCACACTACAAACTTCCACACCACACTTATTTGATAATTTCAACCTCGATATATTGAACTTGCAACAAAACAGCCACTCTCCACAGAAATTCTTCAAAAGCACCAGAATTCTTATCAAAACGCAGACACGAGTTCTCCATCTCGAACATTCGAATTATTTGAACATCTCAAAATAATTTTTAATCTATATTATTTATTATAACCAAAATGAAGGTTCAATCAGTCAAAAACCTTAGAACCCTGGCAATAGGTTGATTATCTGAGGAGTGATTTTCTTGAAGGAATAACATCAGTTGTGTGTGTGTGTGCTCCAGACGGTTGAACGTGTTTATCAGCGCCATCTATTGGTACTATTTGGAATATTCTTTGACAACCTTATTCATAAAACTGAAATATCACAAAAAGTCCAATCAAAAATAGTTTAGTGTCTTGAGTTTTCTCCACAGCAAAGAAACTAGTTTTGTTTTTTATCATCGCATTTCTTCCCCCCTCCCCCCAAAAAAACTCTAAGCAAATTAAGTTTATTATATATATAAATATATAACAATTACATGTTTAATATATAATCAGAATAATTAATTTTAACTAATGCTTCTACTATAATTTGCAGCAAAAAGTTTACAATTTAAATAGAATGTAATTCATAATTAACGGTTTAGTATATTTGTGTGTCTAACTATATACATAATAGTTAAAATGATCCAAACTTTCTTTATAATAAAATCTTTGAATACTAGAAAAATGTGTGTTGATTTCTTAATGTCGAAATCGTGCTTCAGAAAAAAAATCTTCCGACGACTAAAAAATAAAGCTCTTTAAATCTTTTTAATTAAATTCAAACATCTCTAAAACCCACAAGAAAATTATGATGTAATACAAAAAATTTTTTATTCTGTAAAGGCTAGAGAGTATTGAGACAAATTCTAAAATCAAATCAGTTTAGAAAATGTAAAAAAAAAAGGGAAAAAAAAAAAAAACTTCACAGCTTTCCGAGAAAGTTTCGATAAAAATATTTTGGAAGCTCCTGTAGATATTTAATCCAACAGAGAATTAGAGTTTTAAGTTTTTCTAGTAGTTGAATAGTGATGTGTATGTGTGTAATAAGAGAACTTTCTATTTATCTTACAGATATATTAATTTGATATAATTTTTTAATTCATCTCAACATTCGTATATAAAATTCTGCCACAATCTTCGAAAGCCGTGGTCATAGTCCCGAACCCGTGGCTAGCGTGTCATGATTTGTTGATTGATTATTAACGTCGCACTGTTTAGCTACACGAGGGCTTTTGGCGACGGACCACGTAATTTTGAACCATAGTCAAGTGACGTGGACGACACCTGAGCTGGCACTCTCCTAACTACCACACCATGGAGGACGTTTCAGCTCTCGACAGATTTAACGTGCATCGCTGCCCTACACGGCGGGTCTTTAGTGGTACTGGGCTCGAACTCGTGACAAGGCAAGCCACGGTCCGATACCTATACCACTCGGCTACCGCGGCCTCTAGCGTGTTATGAGTTTGAGCCTTAGTGTATCACTGAAAACCCTCCAAACACACACATAGAGAGGTGTTAAGGCACCATCAGTGGCCGCGGTAGCCTGGTGGTCAAGGTATCGGATTGTGGCTGGCGTGTCACGAGTTCGAGCCCACAACCACCAAAGACCCGCAGTGTAGGGGAATGATGCACGTTAAATCTGTCGAGAGCTCAAACGTCCTCCCGTTGGTGTGGTGTGGTAGTTAGGAGTGGGAGTGCCAGCTCAGGTGTTGTCCTCGTCACTTGACCATGGTTCAGAATTACGTGGTCCGTCGCCAAAAACCCTCGTGTAGCTGAACAGTGCGACGTTACTCACTCAAGGCACCATGAATTTGTCGCGGCTCAAAGTCCTCTTGTTGGCGTACAGTGGGTTAGAACAGTGATCCGCAACCCCCGGTCCGCCAACCGGTACCGGTCCGTGGATCAAATGGTGCCGGGCCGCCTAAAGAACATTAAACTATTGCCATTTTATTTAAAGTGGTGCATTTCTCTCGAATTTGCCCAACTTTCCATGGAAATCACTTTATGTTCCACGTTAAATCACTTTTATTCATTTTTGGTGTAACTATATTTCATTCTGAAGGCATATTTAAATGTAACTAAATTAAAATTGTTAAATCAAAACAATCAATCAACGTGTCCCACCCTCAGCGGGCCGCCGTAAAATTATCAAACGTTGACCGGTCCGCAGCGATAAAAAGGTTGCGGAGCACTGGGTTAGAAGACTGGAGTGTCAGTACAGGCGCCGTCCTCGTTACAGGATCTTGGTTCAAATTAACAAAGTGCATCGCCAATAGTCTCAGGTTGCTTTTTAGTGCGATGTTAATAATCACTCGTTACAATTCTCGTGATTCAGCCACCAGGATAGTATCATTTTTCCTTGATTACAGCCTTCTCTACAATTTAAATTGTTTCATGTACTGCTGGCTCTTTAAGAGGAAAAAAATTAAAATTCTATCTATGAAGCCACTTTTTTAACATGTTTTTATTAGCTTCTCCAGAGTATGTGACGGAATATTTGTACTCAGTAGCGCACACAGAAATTTTCGGTTAGGGTCGAAAGTCCACCATTCTTGACATGTTTCTATTTGTCGATTTTCCGGAACAAAAAACAGTAAAAACTGAAAAAACTGATTATTGAATAAATAATTAGCATTAATTAATAAAATTAACCATTAACAACTATTTAATTAAATTTTATGTACTATATTCTTAGAGTTATAATCAAACAGAAAAAAATCAAGGGCTTTGGGGGGGTCCGGACCCCCAGGACACCCCCCTTGTGTGCGCCACTGTTTGTACTCGATTTTTATCCACTTTAAGAGGTCAGATTAATTCGAAATCTTACACACTTGTCAGGGACCGATGACAATACAATAATTCAGTGACGCACACAAGGGGGGAGGGTCCTAGGGGTCCGGACTCCCACCCAAAGCCCTTGATTTTTTTTCCGATTGATTGTAATTCTAATTATATAGTACGTAAAATTTAATTAAATATTTGTTATTAATGATTAATTTTATTAATTAATGCTAATTATTTATTCTATAATTAGTTTTTTTACTGTTTTTTGTTCCCGAAAATTTGACAAAATCAAAAGGAGCATGATACAAGAATGGTGGACTTTCGACCCTTGAAAAATTTCTGTGTGCGCTACTGCAATAATTTAATAATTGTGTTCCGTTGTTCTGATCAGGATCATCAGAATTAACGACTTCTCATTTCCAGATTTGGCGACTAAAAGATTAAGTTACAACCCTAAAGCGAAAACGCTCATGGTTAATACAAACACAGCAAACAAACAAAAACTGTTCTTTATGTGAAAAAGGGAAGGATGCGTCAGCAATTTCTTAGTTCGATTAACTATAAAAGCGTGTTTTTTAAACTATCATACAACGTCAATGCGACGAGCCAGAGCGAAAGTAAATGGAAACATGTTCATGTGTACATAGTGTTTAACACATTATAATAACGATATGCTTACATCATTACTGCTCGGAGTAGCTACATTTGGCGTTAAGTAGCATTGATTTGATCTGATTTGATTTTTAATCTGCGTTGCCCTCTGAAACAATGCGAGGGCTATAGCCGACCAACCTCATAATTTTGAACTACAGTCAAAGGACGAGGACGACACCTAAGCTGCTACTCTCTATTCAAGCTTCCACTTTACGCCAACAGGAGAAATTTGAGCTACGACAGATTTAAAGCGCATCAGCAACTCTACGCATTAGGCTTTCTGTGGTTCTAGGCCGTAATTCGCATCGAACCTGCGATTTGATAACGCCCTCCACACGAGTTCACAACCATGGCCCCTCGGCTACCGCGACCATTTCAATAGCATCGAAATAGACCTCTAAGTTTTGGCTAGCTGTGAACACTTTATTTTGGCAAACAACTTTCAGAAGCTGGAATAAATCAATGTTTTACAGGGAAAAGAACATTTTAAAACTTCTTTGAATCATATACTTGGATAAATAAAGTAGCACACACGCCAGTTTTTTTTATCGATTTTTTTCTTTTCCTCGCAGGAAAAATAGGATATTTCGTGATACAAATCAAACAGTAACTATTTGTAAACTCTCATGGGCCGCGGTAGCCCAGTGGTCAAGGTATCGGATTGTGGATGGAATGTCATGAGTTCGAGCCCAGTACCACAAAGACCCGCCGTGTAGGGAAGCGATGCACGTTAAATCTGGCGAGAGCTGAAACGTCCTCCGGTCGGTGGTGTGGAGGGGTGCCAGCTCATGTGTCACGTCGAATGGTTCAATGTACGGGTTCGTCGCTGCCGTAGCTGAACAGTGCGACGTTAATATTCACTCACTCACTCACTCACTCGATCACAGAAAACAGTGAGCGAGCGAATATTAACGTCGCATTGTTCAGCTACACGAGCTTGGACGACCACGATTTGAACCATGGTCACGCGAACATACTGGCACTCTATCACACCGACCAACGGAGGACGTTTCAGTCTCGACGATTAACGTGCATCGTGCCCTACAGCGTGTATTTCAGTGGACGTTCAACTATGACATTCCATGGTCCGATACCTTAACCACTGGGCTACCGCAGCCCCTACTCTGTGATCGAAGGAAATATTTTCATTTTATTCATATTCTTGTATAATCACAGTCTGTTTCAATAGATAACATATTTATATACTTTCTCTTTGGAGAAAGATATAAATATATGTTCACACACCAATAAAAGAACCAATAAGTTCAATTTTAAGATTAAGAGAACGCCATTTCCTTTTCATATTTAATCTATTTTCCCCCTTCCACATACATAATCTCAATCCTCATTTTCAATTCATTGCGTCTGTTGATTCTTTACATCTTTCGTTCCTCATAAAATTTAAAACTGATGATTGACGCATCCACCCCCACGCATCTAATAAAGTGTTAATAAAAGATTCAACATAAAAAAAAAATAAACCGAACGTTCAAAACTTGAAAAAAAGCTTGGAGCCATTGAAAATCCTTTTTATACATCCCAGACTCATTTATTCATATAACGTGCGACGAAAAGACACCTATGCGTATTCATGGGCAAAGAGTTCTGAAAAAGCAATTGTGTGTGTGCTGCACATCCGACCAACACTATTTACTTCTGCAATTAGGATTACTTTCTCTACAGCAGCCCATCCCTGTTTCTTACGCACCTCACCCATTGCAGAGGCGTCCTTTTTTTTCCGGTACGCCCACGGCCAGCATCGTACCCACCCAAACGTGTATTTTCCTATCGGGTGCGGAACCCCCCACAGCCAGAGGTTCAGGTCAAAGTGGACATTCCGTGTAGGATGTGGTTTGACCTTAATCTACGGTCAAATTACTGCTGACGCGATATTTGACGCGTCTGTTACGAGAACAGAAATATAGTGACCATCAGGAGCTAGTTTGATTAAAAGACTGTCAGAGTGAATCAAGCCGGAAGTATTCTTACGAGATTTTAGTTCTAGAACATGGAAATAAGGAATGAAATACCTGCATCCGTTGAACTTGTTATACTGAGGTTTTGAAACAATGATATTAGTGACTAAGAGTTATAATTACGCGCACTATAAAGCTGCTTAAGGGCTATTGGTGACGGACCTCGTAATTTTGAACCATGGTCAAGTGACGAGGATGACACCTGAGTTGATAGCCCTCCCTCCTAACCTCTACACCTCACCAACGGGAGGACGTTTGAGTCTTGACATATTTAACGAGGATTGGCCACCTCAGCAAGGCGGGTTTTCAGCGGTTCTTCGCTCGAACTCATGACATACCAGCCACATGTCCGTGACCTTGACCACTAGCAGTGACGTAACGTATACCCCCGCATCGTGAGGGGGCCCAAAGAGCCTATGCTATGTTATGGGTTTGCAATCCTTCGTAAGATCTGGCTTTGGGCCCAAAACCTGACTTTGCAGGAGGGGAAGGGGCATAATATTATACGTTACGGCACTAACAACTTGGTTACCACGTAGTGATTGAATATTAACGTCGCACTGTTCAGATACACGAGGGCTTTTGGCGACGGACCACGTAGTTTTGAACCATGGACAAGTGATGTGGACGACACCTGAGCTGGCACCCCCCTCTCCTAGCTACCACTCCACACCAACGGGAGGACGTTTCAGCTCTCGACAGATTTAGCGTGCATCGCTGCCCTACACGGTGGGGCTTTAGTGGTACGGGGCTTGAACTCATGATAAAGCGAGCCACGACCCGATACCTATACCACTCGGCTACCGCTGCCACAGGTTACCACGGAGAAGAGAATTAATATTAAATGAGACGTTATTGTTTTAAGAATAACCTTAATGATTTAGATACGAAGTTTTAAAGGATGCTTTTAGAGTAAAGAAAGGAAGCTTTAACATTGGTACTTTTTTCCCCCAACGAGATGATCAAAAACTAAGCTCTAACATAAATTTTCCAGATCTTTGCATAAAATAAACCCTACTCCCAAAATTAGTCTTGGTTAAGATCGTCAAACTCTCTTGTATCAGACATTGCCGAATGACCAATCGAAATTCAGATACAACACACGTGTAAATCTGATAAATAATGGACACGACTGCGTGTGGTTATTAGCAATCAGAGTACGATAACCTCGGTCAACAGAGAGGTGTACGAAGGAAATATTAAGAAGCCTAAGTGTGGGTCAGGTTTCGTCAATCATTATTTCCTCAGTTGGTATCACACATCTGCGAATGGATTGTTGACAGAAAAAAACGTTTTTGATTGTTTCCAGGCCCAATTTCAAACATTCATCCTTGCTAAAGTGCCGTAGAATGATCGGCCGAAAAATTCGAAGCATCTCAACAGGATGGATAGCTTCCTTTGGTGATGTAAATTGTAAAAAGCTTTAAGACGAAGACATGACTGTGTTTGAATATACATTTTTTTCCTTGTAAATATGTGATTCTTGGGTATGATAAAATGTTAATTATTTTGCATGAAAAATAGGACATCGCCTGAAAATAATCCCCAAAGCGTCTTTTGTAGCAAAATTTAATATAAGATCGGGTTCCTACTCTTTCAAAGGAAATAAGTAATTATCATCCCCAATCACTGGCTTAGCCAGTCCTGAGTGGAGCCTGTATATCAAAATTCCTTGCGGGCTCGAAATCCTCCCGCTCACTGGATGTGCGTTTAGAGGAGTGTGCCAGGTCTGGTGTCGTAATCGTCATTTGGGCCGAGATTCATAATTACGAGGTCCGTTTTTAAAAGCCCTTGTGTTGCCTTACAGTATGACATTAATAAATTCTTCCTCACTTTCAAAAAATTCGTAATAAATACAAAACTGCCAGATATGTTCTTGATTAGAATTATTTTTCGTACAATTATTTTTTCTATTTTGCTGGACTGATTTCAAAATACAAATGATTTTTTCTATATGGAGTGTTTATCGATGTATCTTAGCTCATTTTATAGTTATATTATTTATAATTCGGACCTTTTATTAATACGGAAGACCTAGAGACCCAATTAGTTCGAAATAATAAGGTTCTATTGTATAATTTTTGTTTTCTCTAATGAGGCTGCGTGTTGGTATTTTTTTACCTTTACAGACCTAGTTCATTCCCCAGGTAGCTGGTATCACTTTTTATTTCGACACCATATAGGCGATACCAGTAGCGCTCACAGAAATTTTTCAAGGAGGGGGGGTCCAGGGTTGAAAGTCCACCATTCTTGTATCATGCTCCTTTCGATTTTGTCGATTTTCGGGAAAAAAACGGTAAAAAAGTAATTATTGAATAAATAATTAGATTAATTATAATAAAATTAATCATTAATAAAAAATATTTAATTAAATTTTACATACTATATACTTAGAATTATAATCAATCGAAAAAAAATCAAGGGCTTTGGGAGGGGGTCCGGACCCCTAGGACACCCTTTGTGTGCGCCACTGGGCGATACCAATTGTCGCAAGTAATTTTGACGCCCTGTTTCCTCCCCAGAGGAAGCCACCTGAGCTCTGACGATGTGAAATTGAGTTTAGGAATCTAGTTTTGCCAAACCAAGCCAAACGGGCACTCCAAGGGATTTTTTTACATGTCGCATAATCATACGACATAGCCGCTGTCGATTTTCTGCATCATGAAAATCCACCGACTTGGGCTGGGGTCGAAACCGCAACCTTGGGTGCAGAAGGCCAGCGACAAACCAATTACGCCACCCAGTCGGCGTATAAATTTTGAAAATAGATAAATTTTATACCGTACAGATTTTTCACACAGGATTTAAATATTCTCAAAAATAATTTCTAATTAGAATTTTCAGTCGAATATAAACTGAACACAGTAAAATGTTTTTTAAAATAGTTTTAAAAATTACTTTTTTAAAAAATTGAGCTTGTATATCCAAATTCCTTAAACTGTGCAATAGAACCTATTGTAACTGTGGCGGTGTGATATCTATATGAACTAGTATCAACATCACGCGATGACGAGCGTTTTGGCGTGATCGGTTAAGTACTCGCGTTCGGAACGGAAGGTACCCAGAACGAACCTTTCTTCCTTCATTGGTGACCCTGGCCGTGCAAAGGAACCGCACCCTTCACGCGCCGCAGTCGTGGCGCCATCTATCCACCGCAAAAGCAGCCAAGCCGTCAAACATTGACGCAAATAAGCCGTTACTTCTCAAAGACGTCTCACACAAATGACGGAATTCTCAAGCAGTCACGCACGAATGACACAACCTGCCAAGTGACACAACTGCTTACATGCTCGCCACGAATATGGTATCGTTCGTTCGCCTATTCGCCGAAACACTGGCAGGGGCGTATGTGGCGGTGTGATATATATAATCCAACATTATAAACTTGGATTTAAAAAATTCAGTTATATTTCTTTTAATCCCTTTCTATTTAGCTATTTCCTCATAATTCTTAACTATTATAATCTTTTTCACTTTGGATTTGGAACTTATAAGTCTGTAAGACGTGTGTTTCAAAAGCCTCAAATTTCTTGTTTTCCATATTTTGTGAAACTGATTCAGGATATCACTATTAACACTTCTCAAATTCTCATTCTTCAATTTATCTTCTAATTGATGAAGTAACGACTTAATATCTCTAAATTCCGTTCATAACTTATTCAAAGGTGTAAAGCTCGAGTAAACACAGTCTTAAGTTAGTATTATTTTTATTATTTATGTACAGGGTGTGTACAAATGATGGACCAGATTTAAAAAAATCATATTTTTGAGAAACTACTGCATATATCACAATAAGTGATATATGAATGTAAAGAGAGAGAGAAATATATCAAGTTTTTTCCCCACCAATGATCAACAGCACATTCAAATTCGCTGTGATTGAAATCCAAACACGGCGACAATGACAGAAAATAAGAGTTTTTGAGAATTAGAACATACACGAGTTTTTTCAGTTATTTCGGCGGGATGAGCATTTAGAAATTACAACGGAAAAGGAGCAGCAACTAACAAGAGCGTTCTGCGATGGCATCATAAATTTAAGAAAACAAGTTGCTTGTGTAAAAGAAAAGCAGCCTCGCGGAAGAAGCAATGGAGAGGGTGAGGCAGGGTTTTGTTCGAAGTCCACAGAAGTCTACGAGAGTTGCCGCCTGCAAACTTAGAATGCCCCAGAAAGCGGTATTGAAAATTTTACGAAAAAAATTAAATTTCAAGTCGTATCATTTGCAATTGACACAAATAATATCAAAAGACGATAAGTATTTGTGCAGCATTACGAACCATTGATAGAGGGATACTACAAAATGTATGGATTGAACTAGATTTCATATTGGACTTATGTCGTGTAACAAGAGGGTCAAATTTAACATTTGTAACAGAAAAAAACTTGGTATATTTCTCTTTACATTCATGTATCACTTACTGTAATATGGGTAGTAGTTTCGATAATATGATTTTTTAAAATCGGGTCCATCATTTCTACTGACCTTGTACACTTACAAACAGTATTATCCCATTAAGTACTGCACCACCACCTGGCTGGATATAAATTAAACACTCGGGTTTTTACCTATCTAGCAAAAAATGAAATGTGAATTACATTAGTCACTCAATAAGAGGTCTTTACTTCCTCATGAATTTCGTAGCCTGAGTTGTACGTTCACTGTTTACATGTTCTTGTAAATAAAAGAAACTAGTACGTTTAATGGAAGAAAAAGTCTCAAAACCTTTTAGGTATTAATCAATCGGGCAATTCATGTGTTAAGAAAATTAAAAAGTTAACATTTTATCTGCCACACAATTGTTTTTGTTATTTTTTTCTTCTTCTCCCCTTATTGAGAATTCCATTTTCAGAGAATCTCATAATATAGAAAATTTTATTCCAATAATTTTTACAAAATTCAAAATTTAAACTGATTTTAAAGGATAAATTAGATACGGGTGAAAAAAACGGTACCTATACTAAGAAGTTTTTTAAAAAATGAAAAATGAAAATGATGAAAATTGTAAAAAAAAAAAAATTTTTTTTTTTAGGTATCTCTTTTTTCAAGACTTAGCATTGCAAATATTTTCCAATTATTATAATAGCTTTTTTTTCCCCTTCATGTTTCAATCTACGAGGACAGAAAAACATTTTGAGTTTCTAAGAATCCTAATTCTGCTTAAAGATACAATGATTTACAACTTGAATCTGCCAGTGACACAGTCATCTCAATACTACTCTTCCTTTTCTAAACCATAAGAAGAATCTTTTCTTTTTTACTAAATCCCAAGCGCCAATTTCTAAAGAAAAATTCAGAGTTCCTTAGAGAATCAGGCCACTTTTCTAATAAGAATATTCAAAGACTTAAAAAATAATTGAGTTACTATCATCATATCTAAATATTCCTGCGTAAAACAAAAAATTGCTGTAAAATCTGCATGGGCAGAAAAAAAAAAAAAAATGCTGATTCTTTTTTTTTTTTCTTTTTTTTTTTTTTTTCGTTAATTTTTAAAATTAATTCTCTAAAAATATATATATATTTTTAAATGCAATTAAAAATAGAATGTTTTTACACTTGAAGAGATAAAATATCGATTTTAAAGAAATTTAAAAGTAAAATTAAATAATTCTCCCATATAAGTACAATAGTGCAAGTACTAACTTTTCTTTTTAAGTTAATACTTTGCGCTTAGGAAAGCATATATGCCTGAGATTTTATCATTAGTATAAACTTCCATAAACTATTCTCAAGTAAATTTCAAGGGTGATATAACTCTATATGTCAAACATCATATATCAAAAATGGCTCAAGAATTTCTAACTCGGCCTTTAAAATGCATTATCCTGCACATTCCCCGAACTATTCACTATATAGAGAGAGATTAAAGTTTAAACTTCTCGGTCTTATCGAAAATTAGTTTAAAAGCAATGGAACAGTTGGTGTCCATCTTCGTTCTCCGTCCTCTCTTTAAAGGGGGAAGGAAATAAAATACAAACTAAAGTTAAAAGCGCCTAGTACATCAACGTCATCCCCAATGGAGGCGACAACAGGGTGATAAATGCATTTCTTCCCTCCCCTGATCGCAATGTCCTGCTTCAGTTTATCCGTTTATACTTTTCACCCCCACTGTTCTGACCCCCCCCACCCACGCACATAGACAGCTTTCAAAAGTGTAGATGGACCTTAAGACACCGATTCGATTTCGTTCTCCGCTTTACTTGCAGCCATCTTCCAATGTCCATCTATCTTGTGGACAACATAAGTAAGTGACAGAAAATCCTCTTTGCGACTCGAATTTGGCGAAATATCGCTTCCTTTTATTATTTAAAAGTCTTACCTCTGGTTTAACTGGTTTCTACAATGAGATGCGTTATGGATAAATGAATGTAGCAATATGTATATAAAGGGAATAGTGACCATAAAAGTTTATTTGTCAGTCATTATTTGAGTTTATAATTGAAACAATGTTTAATACAATTGTTGCACAAATGCACATAATATATTTCTAGATACTCATTCAAACTTTAATTAGTTTTTGTATAGGGCTCTATCCGTTTTATATTATTTAAATAAATAAAGCGTAAACATTCGCGAGTTCTTAAAAACATATTTCCTTCGAAAAGTGTCGCATTGGTTAATTTATTATTAACGGTGCATTTCGAGGTGACATGAGAGCTGTTGACAACGGATCTCGAAATTATGAACCACGATCAAGTGACGAGGACGCCACCTGAGCTGGTGTCTGACACTTTAAACTACCATACCGCGCCAAGGAGAGGACTTTGTACCTCGACGATTTAATGAGCATCAGCCTCTCTAAGCGACTGGTTTTTAGTGGCAACAGGATTCGAACTCACGGCTTGCCGAAAATAACGCCATGCACAGAATTTACGGCCTTATGAAATATGTCCCTCAAGTGGTTAATGTTATCCCTCCTAAGTGGTTCTAAGAAGAAGAAAAAATCAGGAAATATTTTAAGCTTAAAAGCCCATGAGACAAAAACTCTGCTTCATAATTTGTTAAATATTTATTTAATTTGAACATATTGATACGTAGATCCGAGGGTTCGTAGATTTTATGCAGAACAATCACAAAGAAAATAAACAGTTCTTTAAGAGCGATGCGAATTTATTATCAAAAATCCAATCCTTTAAATACAGGATTCAACAGCAATTTTCACAGGAAATATCCAAAGGGCTTCCTTCAAAGCAATCAAACACAAAAACCAGTGTTTAAAATACACATAAGTAAAGATTATTCAAACACAGCCGAGCTAATCATCGTCAAAACAATCCTCACTACTCGCGGGTTTAAACCCAGACTCCTCCCCGTTCGGCGGCATTTTTTATAGGCGCGACGAAACTTCCAAAATATAACAGCTCGTGTCATTGAAGGGACACTAGTGGAGAGATCTACTACTTTCTAGAAGATTCCAGAGGGTTCCCGAACTCGCCAACATGGCGCCAATGACGCCAAAATGGTCACCAAAGTCCCCGATTGGTGCCAATTTGGGCTCTCCCCCCAAGATTTCACCAAGTTCTCATTGGATCGCCATTAAAAAAGGGGCGGCATTGTTGTGAATGGTACAATTTTAACATGAAATAAACATAACATAGAATAATATAAATGCATTAAACACTCAAATACAAATTATTTACACTATTTACACAAAATTCGTAACAATATTTTTTTCAAATGTTTGAATTCCTGCTTAGTCGAAATCAAGATGATTAATCACCGACAGGCTTCGTTATTCAAGTTACAATATGATATATTTTCTTTTTCAGATAAATAAAATATTAGGATAATAAAAGAAAAAGTCTCAACAGTGATTGAACATTTGTTTCGAGTCCGTGGGCAAGTTTTGACTATAAAAGGGTTATAGGGGGGGGTCCGGGGGTCCGGACCCCCAAGACCCTTTTTTTTTTTCCGATTGACTATAAAAATATATAGTACGAAAAATTTAATTAAATATTTGTTAAATGTTTAAATTTTTTTAAATTATTAATTATTTATTCAATAATTTTTATTGTGTTTTTTTCCCCGAAAATCGAAAAATCAAGAGGAGCTTGATAAAAGAATGGAACATTCAGGAGCCCCTTGAAAAATCCCCGTGTGCCTACTGGGTTAGTGGGTTAAAAAAGTTTGGGAACCACTGTCTAGACTAATTGCATTATATATATCTTGAAATAATAATTGATTTTTTGCAGTTTTGAAGTTCCAGCCGATAGTCTTTCAAAAGGATAAACACGTTATAATTAATATTTGAAATGATTTTCTTCAATAATAAGTAAAAGAAAAGGTTTTGCTTTTGATTGATGGAAGATTATATTCAAAACTAATTATAGGAAATTGAATTAATCTTAGCTTCTTAAGAGAGGAATATTTTTATTTGATAAAATTTTAGACCTTTATTTAGATTGCTTAAGTTAGAACTATATATTACTATCTGAAGTACTTTGTTATTAAATTTATTTCCGAATAATATATATATATATATTTTATTGCATCATCTTAATCTACTCTAATATGTAAAATCCTTTCAAATAACAAAAAACTACTAACATATATGTTCAAACACTTTTGTATTTTAGAATTTTACAGTTCAAGTTGAGATGGAAATAAATTCATTTGAATTTCTTAAACAAATTATGTTTCTTGTGTGTATGTGTTTTTCCAAATATCACTTACAGAAAAGCTTTATATATTTCTTACTTTTTCAAAATCAGTCATTTTATTTTTACTGCTCAGAAATAAAACCAATTGATTATTTTATAATCAAGTAAGTCGTTCATTTTAATAAATACATTTAATTGTCACTATCAAAGAGAAAAAAATCTATGAACACACTTCAAAATTTAATTGGCTATTTATTTTATATATATTCTTCATCCCTCCAAGATTTAATTAAAAAGAAAAAAAAAAGAAAATGACTAAAGTTCATTAAATTTCTTTTGAAACAATAGTGAAAAAAAATGCAGCATTTTATAAAGATGATATTAATTTTATAAATATTATAATATGAAAAAGCCAGTAATTATGATAAAAAAATCGATTCTGCAATACACATAGAATAATAACTTCTAAGATTAAGCATAAATGCAGTGATGTGACGAACTACCCAGCATCGCGACCGGAGGTGGGGGGATAGGATCCTAGGGGCCCAAAGCCTGATGTTATGGTTTTGCAATCCCTTGTAAGATCCGGTTTGGGACCCAAAACCTGACTTAACGGGGGGGTCGAACATTCTGCGTTACGCCACTGCGTAAATGGTAATGCTACAAGAAAGCAAAAACCATATTTTAATATACTAAATTCATCTTGATGTACCGTCATTACATTAAATAATCATCATCAATATTAATTGTAAGGTTTATATAAATTGTACACCAAATTATTTTTCCTTTCCTATTTAACTGTAGCCTGACGATAAAGTCACAAGGTATCTTTGGCAGTAGATCACAGATTTAAATGCTTTGACATCTAAGGGAAAAGGGGGCCTTTTGCATTTACAGTCGAACCTCCATATTACGGACCTCTATATTGTGAATTTTTCTATATAGCGAACTTTTTCCTGGAGCCAAGAACATTTCATGATTTTCTTTGTAAAATAACCTCCCAATAGCGAAGTGCATTTCTTATATAACGAACTTTTTCTCACGTGATTGAAATTTTTCTCTCTCTTAATTTCAAATTATTGTCTATTTTAACACATTTTATGGTAGTCATAAATCTTGAACTGGTTTTATTAAGTGCTTAACACGCCGAGAGCAATAGAATTCTGGGCGTTTCATCTCAAGAAGTGCAACCTTTAACCCCCATTATCCAGTTAACTAGAAATAGCTTCGATATTCCCTTTCCCTCAGTGGAGTTGTCTCGTGTCCCTTTAACTAGCCTCCGATCATTTGTAGTGTTGATCAGCCTTACTGGTAACTTCATTTCTAGTAGCTCGAGAATGTCAAAACGTAAGTGCTTGAGCATCAAAGAAAAAGAATTAATTCTTCAGGAAGTGTGGAAAAAGGTGTCACAAGAAACTTTCTTGCAGTTTTTCTTTCTTTTTCTTTTCTTTCTTTCTTTTTTGGTAGGAAAGATATATAAAATAAAACATATATTAATTTACAAAAAATGTGTGAATAATTACTTTTTTTTTAATGTATAGTGTTTATGAATTTAAAAGATTTTTTATGTGGTTTTTAAAGAAAATTGTGAGAGATGAACCTCTGTATAGTGAATTTTCCATATAATGAACTTTTTTCGGGATTTAACGACTTTGTTATGTAAAGGTCCGACTGCTATCTGAGCCTCAGAGAGCAAAGGCTTTGTAGGAGAGATATTATAATTAATCACATATCGTTTTCATCATATGAAATCATGACTCGAAATTACAAGATATACCCCTATTATATGATGTTAATTACAAAAACAAAATCAAAAATTCCTATTCAGTTTTACGTCACATATGCAGAAAATAGAAATCTAAATGAATCACAACATAAGAGACCTTCAAATATGCCTTGATTTTTTTTGTTCTATAGAATATAGATTTCGTTCATTTGAATTTCTTATGAGCACCAGTAAATACATTAATGTTTTTTGAAAAAAATATATAAATAACGAATATTGCTACAGACATTGAGTTTTTAAGTTACGAATTTTATAATGCACTTTGATTTCCCGAAGAAAATGGTAATAAAAATGAAAAAAAAAATTGTGTGTGTAGGACAAAAATACATTTCAAATTTTAAAGACAAACGTAACTTTAAAAAAATATGATATCGTTTGAAAAGTAGGCCAGAACGCCAAACTCCTCATTGGCGATTTTTGGTCATCGCCTCATATCGGAATACAAGCGTATCCACTCTCACTGCTTTTAATCCAGCTATCAGCAACCCTAAGCGCGACAGATATCAGAATTTACAATGTGTTATAGAGAGATGTCCGAGCCTGTATGTTAGACTTCTCAAAATTGATTGCCGGATCCATTATATCAGTGGTGTGAGGAGCCTCGATTCAAAATAAACGACCTTAAGATCAACGGTCTATTCTGGCCCTTCTGCTTTTCTTGTTTTATTTACTTCCATTTTCAAGTTTTCATTTCCATTCTCTATTTTTCACAACGATATTATAATCTTTACTGCTAGTTTGTACTCTTAAATTTTTTTAAGAAACTTTATTCATTATACACACAGGGAATTTTTGTAAAATGTTATATATAATCTTAACATAATAATATGTATAATTATTATAACAATCTTTCAATGATTTCAAGCAATCAAATAATTTTTACAGAAAATTGATTTTTTTTTATATCTATATATTTAATATTCCATTAAAACTAATACACGTTAATTGTTTTTTCTCTCTCTCTTTTTTATTTTTTTCCCCCTGAAAATGATATTTTAATGGAATTAAAAACAAAATAAATGTTAAAAATAGACAGAAAAGAGCATTGTTATCTATAGGTATATTCTCTCTTTAGTGTAAGTGAAAATTTCGAAAAAGTTATGAAAAAGCTTATGTTTGACATATTTATAACAACATATGTTATTAATAAAATATTTTAGTAAGCTTACGAAAGAACTTTATAATGCAATAAATTTCTACAAGAACTGTTTTTTAAATTGTACAACCTGAATAATACAAAACTACAGTTTGGAGAGTGGGATGTAAGGTTAAATTGTGTTCTCGTGTTACTTGAATGCGGTTCAAAATTACGAGATCCTTCACCACCAGAGACATCGCGTTGCTTCATATTGCAACGTTAATAAAAAAAATTACAATACACAAATTGAAATGTATTCAAGAATTGAAATGCCTTTGTAATGAGTCTATTCGCGTACCTCCTACCAATCCTCTTGGGGGAAAACTGTTTCTTTAAATATTATTCTATTGAAAACTTTCTCCCGAAGAAGATGACGCGAATTATGCAAATCAAGGCTTATATTTAAGCATTAACTTTCATAGTCGAAAGAGATAAAAGTTAAAGATTAACATAAAGAAAAAGAAAGCTAGTCGAAAGTGATTCGTAGATTATTTAACTTAACATTTAAGATTGACAATTTGGTCAATTAGCTGTTTAAATTGGAATAGAGTCGGATTGAAGAAGATTAACTTCAATTGAAGTAGAACGCGAAATTTCAAATATTTAGAAGGTGTATTGCTCGGACGTTCCAAGAGTAAGTGATTCGATTTATAACTAAATATTCAATTATCTCGTCTACCTCACTTTCGCTCCCGTATTAATCTAGAGGTGCATTTCCTAACTTGGGTTGTTGAGATTTGTTAGGTTGTTGAGGATTGTTAATAAATTGTATTTGTTTTGACTATGGCCGGCAGCGTGGCGTAGTTGGTTTGTCGCTGGCCTTCTGTGCCCAAGGTTGCGTGTTCGACCCCAGCCCAAGTCGGTGAATTTTCATGATGCAGAAAATAGACAGCGGTCATGTCGTATGATTATACGGCATGAAAAAGATCCCTTGTGTGTCCGTTTGGCTTGGATGCTCTAGGTGAAATTCGTATCGGTGGAGCTCAGGTTCGTCCCTCTGTGGAAGAAACTGCGCGTCAAAATTACTTGCGGTAGTTGGTATCGCCTAAATAGTGCCGCGATAAAAAGTTATACCAGCTCCTAGTGTACTAGGTTTGCAAAGATAGAAATACCAATACGCAGCTCCATTAGAGAAAAAAAAATGTTTTGACTTTGGCTAATCTTCCTTCTAACTCTTGTACACTGATGGATGGGACAACCCATCCATCACAGATTTCAAAAAGATCCAATGAACTTTCCGATGTGTGTGTGTGTGTGAAAGAGTGTTCATAGAATTTCATCCAAATGAACTGTAGTTGGTTGTCTAACGAGGTTTACCTCTTAAAATTGACTTGAGGGTCTCCTTAAAGTTATTGAAAGTTCTTAAGTGCCACTTTCTACAGAAGAAAGATGATGTGCAATTGGCCTGTACAGTATAAAGTGATATGCAGTGCAGCTAATGAAGAGAATAATACACACACACACAATTCTACTATTAAACTGCATAGTCGACCTCGTGATTATTGATCTAGTGCAGGATTTCTTAAACTTTTCAGGATAGAGACCCCGTTTTTTGTACACAAATTGTATGCTACCCCATAAGCACTGCACAAAGTTTACACTGGCTTAGATACTTCTATACATGTTTGATAGATGATCGATATTTTGATTTCATGCTTGTTAAACAAATAAATGTCGTCTCACATAAATAAGTTGTAGAAAAAATTAAAAGGTACTGTGTAGCAGTTTTAGAAATAGTTGGAAATTCTTTTACATTCCCTAGCCAAAAATCTTTTAAGGACTTGGTATTAAAATCAGTTTGTAGCCCTGAAGGATATTAAAACTCTCAACCCTCAGATTCGTAAACCCATAACATATCCACTATACTAAAAAATACCATCTTAGTACGGAGGTTGTTACTGGCTTATATAGATACCACCTCTACACACTCCCTACCATTGAGTCGGTAGATAGGCGAACGAACGATACCATAGTTACGGCGAGCGTGTAAGTTGTTGCATCAAATGTGTTTTGATGGCTTGAGTGTTGCGTCATGTGCATTTTGACGGCTTGAGTGCTGCGTCATGTAATCTGACGGCTTGCTGTGCTGCGTCATGCGTGTCGGACGGCTTTTGGTTGCTCTTGCGGCTGATAGGTGGCGCCCCAAAACACCAAAAGGTTTGCGTTTTTATTTTCAGCCAAGGTCACAAATGTCGGAGGATAGAACCCGCGATCTTCTGATTTGTAAGCAAGTAACATACCACTAGACAAAATGGGTCACTCCGGTCCTAAGGCTGTTACTGGCTTATATAGATACCACTGTCACAGACCCGAATCTGTTAATATAACTTAACTAGTTCCGGGTGTCTACAATGAAGGTGAGTGGAGGACCTACTCGATGATGACGAATGACTAAAGTTGGGAAAATGGTACTCAGTCACACCTGATATGATGGCTTTCTCCAATAAAAATCTAAACAAACAAATTAATATTATTATCAATAATAGCAAACGTTATTTTATGCATAAAGATATATCAAAATTCCTAAAATTTTTGGTGACTCCAACTGCATGTCACGCGACCCCATTTGGGATCATGATTCAAATTTAAGAAACACTGAACAAGTGAATTAATGTCAGGAAATATTATTTAAGTAATGCCCTCAGAATCAATTGATTGAAACATATCCTTCTGAAACTGCAATTGATTGTACTGGATAGATATATAGCAGTGGCTTGTGTGCATTCTCTTTTTTATTGGTATCATATAAGTAAAATTTAATTATCCTTAATAGTTGGACATTACAGTTGATTTTCCCTCTCGTAAATTTAAGCAAATCGACAAATAAATATCTTTGATATAGATTTGTGTTCAGTGGCGTATCCAAATTTCTATCATTGGGGAGGTTACATTCAGTTTTATGCAATCAGTCGTAAAGAGTAAGACAGTTCTTCAGGAGTGATGGAAATTTATTGTCGAAAAATAATCCTAGAAATACAAGATGCAGTGCTCAAATTCACTGAATAAATCTCAGAAGGCCTTCACACCTCCTACGGTACTCAGACACAACTATCAGTGTCCAAAAGATTATTCACAAGCACTCGCTCTTTCTACTCAAAAGCCGAAGTAATACCTAATCACTGGTCGACACGGTCAAATCAATGCCACTCTGCAGTGATCGAAACAAAACTGACTTAGTTTCGGAGAGGGACTTCCTATTTATAGGCCTCACGGATCTTTCGAGAAAAATCATCTTGCATCATATATTGTGATATTAGTAAATTTCTCCACCAACTCCCAGAAGAGTCCATTGAATTGCGAACTCGCCAACATTGTCACGAATTGTCAAAATGGTCTCCAAAGTCACCAACATAGTAGACCAAAATGATGCCAACTTGGCTCTATCGCCAAGATTTCGCCAAGTCTTCATTGAATTGCCATTATAATGTAAGGAACGGCATTCCTTGCGAATATTACAATTTTAACATAAAATAAATACAACATAGAGTAATATAAACGTATTACATATCCAGATATATAAACTATTTACACTATTTTAAGTATTCTGTACACAAAATTCGTAATAATATATTAAAAGAGGTTAGAAAATATTTAAGTTGTGTTAAAATGCGACATGCAGATTTTTTTTTTTCTTTAAGATATGCTATCACAATGGACTAAATTCATGTGACGTCACGATCACATGATTCCCGTGAGCTCTTGTGCACGTGCATACGGCGTCATTTGTTTACGACTATTTTGCTCTTAAACTCGTATAGTTAATTATTCTTTTTTTACGTTCAGAAATGACATACTGTGCTGCATATGGATTTTTTTGAAAAAGATACTTTTTAGCTTTAAAACAAAGTGACTTATGCCAATTTAAAACAAAAACAACTCAATTACTGGAAATTATTCGTTAGGTCTGGTTGTACATTTTTTCTTGTTTTGAAAATTCTTTTTTTTCAATGCTGCGGCTGAAATATATTCAGTTACTTTTATAACCTGAAAAGTTTGTGGAATGTCTAATGCAAAAATCTAATGATTTTTGTTTTAAATTCACATATTTTAAATAGTATTATTCATCATTTAAATTTGTAAAAATATTTGTTTTGTCTACATCAAATAAATTTTTAATTTAATTGTGAATGGATATTTTATGCGACTATTCATTTATATATATGTATTGCATTCTTTCAATCTAATTTATAATTCATTGTGCTGCAAAAATAAAATTCGTTTTCATCAATGCATAACTATTTATTAATCAAAAACTTTCATGTTAACTCTCTAATATGAGATAAACAATGGTTTAAACAAGTAATCTTTTTTACAAGTATTTTGGAACCATCTATTTATAGATAAATCATGTGTAATTCAATAAGATGAAAATATATTTAAAACCGAGGATAATTAAACAGCTTTTCTGATCATTTTTGCACCTTTTCTGATGATACATTCCCTCTTAATATTGTATAATTTTAAAAAATTAGATCTACATGCTAAGGCACTTTATATGAAGAAAAAAATATCGAATGTGTTATTAAAAATTGTAATGTAGATTTTTAATATAGATCATAATCGCATTAATTTTAATTTGTGATCCAAGTGTCGCATACCCATGCTTATTTATTGCGTGTTATTTTCAGAAAAATTAACTTTCTTGCACTTTATTTTTTCGATGCTTAATATTGTAAGTACATTTAAGCTTTTGTACACATGCATGATTGAATGTAACTTTTTATTAATTTAAATATACTGAAACAGCTCTCAGCACTTGCTATAGTAACTGCAACTTAAGAAAAGTAAAAACAGTTAATACATGTGTGTGAGAAATAACCTTTATAATATTTGGTATGTATCGTGTTTTTTGTATTCAAAATAAAAATTTGTTTCAAACGTTTCACTACACTTTTTTTGAAAAACTTTAAAAATTTTTAAATTTTTTTTTTTTCTTTTTCATTTGTTCCAGGTTTTGAAACGGAATTAATATTTGTTAGGGTCTAAATCTATGTTCTATTTGCGCTATAACTGTATCAATATTGCAGTGTTATAGCAGTAACATCCAAACCTTTACCAGGGTTTTTGAACTTGTAAGGATACAATTCTATTTCAAGATTTTTAGTTTGTTGACATGAATAAACACAGGATCATATTATTTCATAATTTTTTTAAACTAAAAAAATTTTATTGTTAGTTTTCCTATTATTTCATTACCCAAAAGGGGGGTTAGAAATGCTAAAAAATAAAACCATGTACTCTTTGAAATGTAAATTTGAGTTTTTAAAATTTTTTCCTTATTTATATAAACTTCTTTTATCAATAATTGAAGGCAAACAGAACACCCTTATACCTCCTGTAAATTTTTGAGTTGGCATTCTTATTATATGGCGGTGAATAATATTCAATTGTTCCATGTTGACGCATCATATTTTTGGTTTCCCAAATTTTATTTTATTTACTGAAACGTACACGAACGAAATGGGTTCTTAATTTCATATTACATGGCTTAAATTAAGGGGAAATAAATTTTAACATCCCATTCTTAATGTTATCATGTGTAGAGTTCAGAATTTGAAACCTATTATTATATCCTGATTTTGCGAATCAATAAAATCTGCAGATTTTTGCAATTCAGAGATCTACAATAAAATGTTTACAATAAAATTTGTATTTTGAAAAGAAATGTAAAGTTTTCATGTGAAAAAAGCTTTTTAGTTTTGATCAGGGGGGGGCCCCAGTCTGTCCCTGCTTTCCCTTATTATGCACTTTATATATAATTTTCAAAACTTATAATTGGATAATCACATTAAAAAAAATTCTAAAATTATACATTTATAGAAGTAATTTTTTTCAATAGTGAAAAAAAGTATTTTCTTTTTTTTTAACTTTTTTATTTCTAAAAAATTTGAAACACTTTTAAAAGGGTAATTAGTAAGTAAATCAGACAGTCAAAGATGGAGAATTTTTTTTATTAGAATAATTTTTCAAACATCTTCAAATGCTTCAAAATTAAAAAAATTTATATCAAATATTGTAAAAAAAAAATTATTTTCATCAAATAAAAATCGACAATTAAATAAAATATTCATTTGAACTTTTAAGTGTAGGTAGGCAAACGATGTAAATATAATATATTTTATAGAAAAATGTTACTTTTTTATTTTAAATAACACTTCGATTTATGGCACTGGAAAACTTTTACTATAATAAATATTTCCAAGTTGAAGTTTTTAAAAAAGGTTTCGAACCTATATGTGAGGCATTCTTTTGAAAAAAAAATTTGATAAAATTAAGACACAAGAATGCTCAAAAAAAAATATAGGAAACCCCTGTTTGAATAAACACGTGGGTTTTCAGTGGGAAACATGTGATTACCCGATTTATTGGGAGAACTCCATTGTTTAAAAAAATCTTTCAAATATGTTAACTAGCATTTCGCTTAAAAATAACATATCACGTTTAATACATAGGCACATTTTATATACGGAATATAATTATTCTACGCATTTCATTTTTAATAAAATTTTAAAATGTCTTTAATATTCTAAACATTGAAAATTCTAATTTAATCTTTCTATCCTCTCTATAAATACATGTAACAGCCCGGAGGGCAAAAGGATTTATTCAGAATGTTAAGATAAATGGAAGATAATTGGTGTATGCTTTGAAACAGAGCTTATTAAGAACGCGAATCTGACTGTATATTAGAATCAAAGGGAAAAAGAATATGAGTTCCAAAAGAAACAAATCAGCGAATAATATTAACAAAGAACTAATTAATTGACTGAGGAGCTAAAAAGAAATTGATGATAGTTTTTAGGAACAAAAACTGGTTTTTACCTCTTGAAAATCTCAATAATATATTAAAAGATTTGAAACTGAGAACAATGTGTATGAGAAACTGAGAACAATGTGTATTTCTTCTCTTTCAAAAGAATAGATCTTTTTCTTCTTTATTTCTTCTCTTTCTCCCCCTTTCTCTGATAGACAGATTTTAATTCTCCGTTCTCTGAGAGACAGATTACCGAAAAATCCTCTATTACAGGTAGATGGTGTTATCTAATTAACGATTTAGATAAAATATGGTTTAAAATCTGCTAAATATCAGCATGAAATGAAATTCAATAAGTATTTTAATCAATTATGTAAATTTTAATGTAATCATTATGTCAATTATGTAACACATCATAACTCGTTTTATCGAAATCGTTCGAAGTAAAATATTAATAATAGCATAATAAATTAATGAAAAATGAATTGCATCACATCTATTTGGAACTTTTTAAATAGAATATCTATAACTTTAAAAAGATTGATCCATATATCAAATTTATAATCTTAAAGTCCATAATTTTTTCTCGATTATTGTTACTTAGTTCCCCTCCCCCTCCCGATTGTAAGAATAGATTGAGAAACTACGCTGACAGGTGAACTCAGCTAAACATTTAATAAATTTATTCTCACTTTCCTCTCACACATCCAGACCCTCCGTGTAGAGTAAAGATTTTCAAACGTTTTGTCTCATAGACCCCTTGTCCTGTTTTTCGGTTTTGGGTAGACCCCTGCTTAACTAATATTGAATGTTTGCAAATTCATCAACGTATAAATGTCTTTTTGACTGCTGATACAGAGATGCTTTCTTTATAAGACAAATTTCTAACTGTAGTGATGTATAGTGTTTAAAACTTAAGAAACACGTATTAATTAATTAAATAAAAGTTTAAATTAATACGTAAAACAAATGGATCAAAAACAAATGCTTTTAATGGGTGGAAAGAATCGAATGCTTCAATAACAAATTTCAACATTTTCCATCAATCTTGTCAGGTTTAACCCTAAAGTATCCAGTCCTTTTTCTTTTTCTTTTTTTTTTTTTGTTTTATTTTGGAGATTGGCAACCGCGCTGAAACTCCTTCTCACTATAAAAAGCAATTAAATACTTTCTCACCACTGGCGTAGCAAGCTCTGAGGGGGGCCTGTATCAAAACTCCTTCAGGGCCCTTTGTTAGTGGAACTGTAGTTACACATGTTGGGGCCCCTGTAGCTTGGGGACCTGTATCATTGATACGGCGGTAGCTACGCCCCTGTTTCTTACGTAATTTGTACTTTCTTTCTCCGTAATTTGGAAAAAATAACAGGTACTGTCTTTTAACAGCCAAAATTACTGACATCTGTTTCTAAACTTTACTTTAAGATCTCCGTTAATGCCTATTCCGATTAGTTCCTTTTTGTAATACGACATTTTTTTTCAGTGTGACCACCTACTGTGGAACTACCATATTCAACGCACTTTCAAACCTAGTTCCAGAATTTGAATAAAGAACATTTAAATGTTGAACGCAGATTAAAACATCATTTTCTGACAGATCATCTGTGGTCAGTTGAGAAACTGGGAAAATTCGCGACTTCCAATGTATTATACTCCTTTAGATTATAATTCTGGTACGGAATGCTGAAATAATTTACATTGTTTTATGCTTTCACCTTTTAATTGCCAATTAACCTTGTGACGGGTCTATCCGCGTTCCTTTAAAAACTAATTCTCCTGGGAAATATGGGGTCTAAAAATTTTATATTATAAAACTTCCTCCCGAAGAAGATGTGACCATGCAGATTAAGACTTATATATAAATATTATACTTTCAGGTTTAAGGAGAGAGATAAGTCAGACTGCTAACGGCGAGCAGTGATTAATTAAACTTGAAAGTGAAGCATGGATATTTTGTAGCTGATTATGTAATATTAAAGTTGACGGTTTGTAAACTAGGAATCAAAGTTGATTAGATAGCTAAGAATTAGAAGCTATTGCCTAGACATAAGTGATCTGATTATTTAAAGTCTTCTCGTACCTCTCATACTTCGTTAATTGCTCTCCATATTTGATATCTGAATGCATCTCTAAACTTGGTTAATTGAATTTGTGTTGTTGTTCTTGTCTGAAAATAAATTGAAGTGAGTTTGAATATGGCTAGTCTTACTTCCGATTCTCCCACACCCAAGGTCGCGTCGCACAGTGGCAGTTTTCCCAATCTGGCGCTCGGAAATTATTTTATGGCTTTAAAGTCTTCATAATTATACCTAATGATCAAAAATCATAGTAATTAATGATTCTTGAGTATTAAATTGAGTATTCTTTTCTGTTTTTTACTAACAAATAAGGTTAATAGGGTCTAAACTAATTTATGTCCAGTTTGAATTTGATCAAGAATAAATGATTGCTAAGTGGAACTAGTTTTGGAACAAGGATCTATATAAGGATCTATCTCAATATATACAAGAAATAGTGTGGCAAGTAAAAAAAAAATAAAATTTTAACCGATAATAGGTAGTACATATACATTAAAGGATAATAGGTAGTGTTTAAAAGGATCAGGCACCCTTTAGAGCATTTTTTTTTATGTATTTAAAAATTACATTTTAGCATTATATATAATGTTTACTTAAGAAAATGATACGAGATAAAATTTTACATATATTATTCACGCAATTTTACAAATTTAATTTCTTTTAAAAGAATTTGGAAATATTTAAAATTTTACTTTTTTTGTGTTAATTAATTTTTTGACATGAAATTTTTTTAATATTTCTGAGGGGTGTTTTTAAACACCTTTTGGGGTCGATTTTACAATACCTTAATTAGTTTTGGAGAAAAGCATAATAAAATGTTGATATATATATATATATAAAAAAAGCTAAAATTCAACCAAAACCTAATTTTTCCCCAAAATTTCAATTTTTTAAAAAAAAGTATTCAATTTAAGAAAATGGGTCCTTAATTTTGTTAAGCAAATATAAGAACGGGGAAAATGATAGGTAAATAATTGTCAAAAAGTAGTTTTTTGAATGGGGAAAATCCAAACTAAAAAAACCTTTTTAAAATTTATAATTCTGAAAAAAAAATTTTGAGCTTAAAAAAATAAAATCCCACACTAAACTTTGCAATGTTTTTTTAAAAAAATAATAAAATATAATATAAACAGTGGCAAAATTTTTAAAGGGGGGGGTTTCGGGGATCAAAAGTCCACCATTTTTGTACCATGCTCCTTTTGATTTTGTGTTTTTGGGGGAACAAAACAAAAAAAAACAACTTTTAATAAAAAATTAGTATTAATTAATAAAATTAATCTTTAAAAAAGATTTTTTAAATAAATTTTTCGATATATATTAAAATTATAATCAATCGGGGAAAAAAATCAATTTTGGGGGGGGGGCCCGGACTTGGGATCCCCCTTTGTCCCAAAATATAAATCTTACTCCAACACTCACGCATCATTCGATTTGGAGAACAATTTTTTCATTTTAGGGATTTTTTGTGACATAGCCATCTTCGATAGCTAGACTGGTGGATCCGCGTGTTAGAGGGGGATTATCGGAAGGATGAAAATTTTTATAATTTTAATACAACTTTTTTTAAGAATAACAAATTACTTTATATATAATGAACAACTTTTTTTAAGTGAGAATAAACCACAAAGTAAGCCGAATGTTTTGTGAACCACAACTAGATCCATCCCAAATAAATTGATTATCTACCTAATCTCGCTTTTTATATTTATTATCGTTTAGAAAAAACCTTCCTACCGGTTGAAGACTCATCTATTCTGCTACTTGTAGATAGATAAGATGCAAATTACCTTCCCCATAAATATTATTATCGAAGGGGGGCGCCCTTTTTCCTTTTGAGTAGGCCGTCTAACATTTTTTCCGAATGTTCCCCACTAACTTTTTAAGATTGCCATTTATCTCATAAACTTTCTATCCTTTTAAAGTATATCTTTTTGCATTGTTGCTTTGTTTCTCTTCTTTGGTTTTGGGGTTTGGAAAAGTTTTGCCATTAATCGGGCCGCCAAAGAACGTAGGAGTTATGTTGAAGAAGAACGCGAGAGATGTCACAACCTCATCCATTTTTTCCCCCCCAAAAAAAATTTTTTAACAATTTTTTTAACTTTAATTGCTGCGGGTTTTCATATCTATCAAAGTCCGTAGTACTCTTAATGAAACCCCAAAAAAGCATCAATTTTGCTCTTTGGGGTCGCCTTCCTTCCCCCATTGAATAAAGGAAGCCGAGTAATAATCGTTCAACCCAAAAAAAAAAACTTAACTTAGGGGTAGCAGGTAGAGAAATTTGGGGAAAATTAAAAGGGCCCCTATGTCTTAAGGTTATGTGATAAAAAACACAAATCCCAAACCAAAAATTTTCTCCATTAAAACAAAAAAACCCACAAATGTTATAGGGTTACATGCTGAGCTAAATGTTATGTTTTTACAATTTTATAATCAAACTTTAACATAATTTGAAAGTCAAATCAAGAAATTCTTTTCCCCTTTGGGATGTATTTAATAAAACCCCCAAAATCTGAAAATCTTTTTTGGAAAAACTTGAACTTCACAGAAAAAGAAGT
>BMAV01024355.1:37301-60022 GCA_019973955.1 Trichonephila inaurata madagascariensis | reverse complement strand
TAATTTGACATAAACATGCGCATGGTGCAATCATTTTTAAGTGTTGGGAAAGGCTATTTAGCTATATGGAAAAATTTTGTATGTTAATGAATATGGATTTACCCTCAAGCAGAACACACACATTCAATACATATAAAAAAAAGTTATGTAAATCTGTGGTTAGATCTACAGAAAAAAGCTTGAATGATGTTCGAAGTCAGGTGAAAAGCGCTTATCAAAGTAATAGTGCCATTACTGATACAGATGTTACATTTGATGGTACTTGGTTGACTCGGGGGCATTCACACACACACACACATCACAAATAGGTGTAGGTTGCGTGATTGACCTTCTTACTGGATTTGTCATGGATTTTGAAATTATGTCGAAACGCTGTATTGAATGTGAACACGCAAAATCTGGTTTGGGAGAAAATTCAGCAGAATTGCATGTGTGGTATGAAGGCCATATATCTTCATGTGC
Source organism: Trichonephila inaurata madagascariensis (assembly GCA_019973955.1). Lineage (NCBI taxonomy): Eukaryota > Metazoa > Arthropoda > Arachnida > Araneae > Nephilidae > Trichonephila > Trichonephila inaurata. The sequence goes on along the minus strand of BMAV01024355.1, from coordinate 59,560 downwards.
AATTAATCACATAGGATCATCTTGTGCCATGGAACAAGAGGCTGCTCTTAAATTACGGGGAAGATCTGAAGATAATGGTTTTCGATACACGACACTATTGTCAGATGGTGATGCAAAAACATATCAGTATTTAAATACTAAGGAAGTTTATGGTCCTGAGATAAAAATAAAGAAAGAAGAGTGCATAAACCATGTTAGCAAGAGGCTAGGTACATCTTTACGAAAAGCTGTTAAAGAATGGCAGCAAAGAAGTGTTTCCTTGGGAGGGAAATCCCGTGGCAGTTTAAAGGAAGAGACAATTAAAAAATTGTCATGTTACTATCAAAATGCCATTCGCTCGAACAAAGGTGACGTAGAAGCAATGAAAACTGCAATTTATGCAACATTGTTTCATAGTATATCAGTGGACCAAAAACCTCAACATTTTAAATGTCCAACTGGAAAAGTTTCTTGGAGCTTTTTCCTGGCTGCTCTTGCTCGTGGTGAAGTACCAGGTCCTCACGTAAAGCATGTGAAGACACCCTTGAAGGAAGCTCATTTAGCCAAAATTTTATTCCAATATATCAAAGATTAGCTTCAAATGAACTCCTTCAAAGATGCATAAGATGTGCGACACAAAATGCAAACTAGAGCCTTCACAGCATCATATGGGGTAAATGTTCGAAAGAAACGTCAGCGACACTACGTCGAGTAACTATTGCTGTTTGTGATGCAGTTTGTGAATTCAATTTTGGTACAAAAAATCATTAGAAAATTTACAAAAGGAAAATGGGCTTGTTTCAAATAAGCAGTCAAAAATGTTAGCTGTTTGCCGAGACTATCGTAGAGTTTACCAGAGGAAAAGAAAAAGATTGGCAGTGTACGCAATTGCTCGAAAAAAAATTGCGTTAGCAAAAAAGCGGCAAAATGCCTCATTTATTAAAAAAGAAGGAATTACATATGGACGGGGTGGTTTTTAATAATATTGATTTATAATTATAATATGAACTCTTAAAAAATGAATGTTTTATAATTTCAAAACAAATTGTTAGTGCATTTGATACATATTGTAATATTTTAATGCATTTAATTTTAATATATTTATTTAATACTATTTAATAACATAGAATATATTTTACTGTCTTAAAATATTTACTATGACCTAAATTGTAATATATGTAAGAATGAAGGCCAAGGTTTACTTCTTTCATGTATTTTATTGACTTTCAAAAGTTTAAACGTTTTTCACGACTTTATATTTTTCATCGTGATCATATATTTAAAATGCTAAGGCTTTTTTTGTATTCATTATAAACCTTTGAAACTTTTCCTGGTTGTTTTGTATAAAATGTTTGATAATTCTGTGCATAGCTTAAGGATTTATATGAAGAGCTATTTTTTAAAAGATCCATAAAGTTAGATATAGCTGTTTTTTTTACTGTTTTGTATCACTTCATTCCATTTAATCTTAATTTATTTACTTTTTAATATGTGCTAATTCAGGATGAATTTTGCATTAAAAACACTTAGCACAACTTGAATTTTAATATATATTAGAATAGATATGATATTTTAGCTCTTTCAATTATTTTTTTTATTTCAAAAACTTTAAATTGCTTTTTCTCAGCTTCTTATTTTTCATGATGATTATGTGTTTAAAATGCTAAGGCTTTTTTTATATATATTCACTATATAATTTTGAAACTTTTTCTGGTTGTTTAATATAATATGTTTAATAATTCTGTGCATGGAATAAGTATTTTGATGAACAGTTTGCGACATGGGCATCGTTCGATAGCTATGTCGTGAAGTTTCCGCGTAAGTTAGAGGTGTGGGATTCTCTCCCTCGAAATGATATGAGACATTCTATAATTCTTAATATGACTTTTATTAAGAATTTAACTTAAATTACTTAGATATCGAACACAAACTTATATTAAGTGAGAATAAACCAAAGTACGCAGTTTTAACTAACTCAGATCGCGCAATTAGATCACTTATCAATATAAATATATTAGATCCGCCTAATCTCGTTTCAATAATATACTAGCGTTCAGAATATAATCCTCCTACCTTGGTTGAATACTCAATGTCCAGGCTAATCCAAATCTGTCTCCTAGGGTAGTACAATGTTATGTACCTTGTATAGATTGGCGAGGTGGGCGTCTTGATTCTAAGCCGTCGATCCACACTCTATCTTTTCCGAACTGAGCTTTCTCTAAATTGCCATCCCTGCTCACTAAACTTTCTATCCTTTTAAAGGTCATCTTATTTGCATCTATGCTTCGTTTTCACTTCTTGGATTTGGGTTGGAAAAGTTTTGCCATTAATCGTGGCCGTCAAAGAACGTAGAGGTTATGTTAGAAGAAGAACACGAGAAATGTCACAGTCTATTTTTGTTGCCTGTTTAATAAGCTTTCTAAAAATATCATACTTTAAATTCTGGGTCAATTAGAAAAAGAGTTATAGATGTTTTTGTTTGAGGTAGTAAGCCAAAATCGAAACCGGAAGTGTGAGTTTTCGGTTGATTTTCACCGGCAAAATGAGATTTTTATTCTTTTAAAATATTTTAACGAATTCTTTTTATGTTTTTTTAAACTTTATTTCACTTTATAAATATTTTAATATATATATTTAGCTTTCCAATAGGCAACAGTTAACTGATTGCAATGTTTGTTTTGATTTAAACGAGTTGCTATCTTTTTATCATTTGTCTTCAAAATTAGATCTCTTTTTACCTTTTTTATTAGTACTTTTATAGAGTTATAATTATTTTTCATTAAATTAAAGTTGCCATTCCAAAAACAAGATCAATGAGGTAAAAAAGAAGAGATTTCTAGAGAGCAGAATTTGTTGGAGAAACGTTGAAAGAAGAACCAACGAATCTTTCAAATTCAGTTATTAATTCTATTAAAAAGACTTATAATTAAATTTTGCGATCAAATTCTTCTAAGAAAATGTCTTCACGGGAAAGATCAGAACTGCAATGAGAGTCTTCACAATGTTGTGTGGAGTATAATCTAGAAAGGCAATTTTGATGAGCTACAAACGCTCAGTTTAAGAAATTATATCGCAATAATACTTTTTAATTCTGGATTTGCTGGTCTATTACCTCTACTTTAAAAGTTAGGAATGAAATTATGTTCTGAAATGGAAGGATATTCTTGGTACCTCGACAAAACGAGAATTGTTGATTCTACGAGGCATTCTAAACCAGATAAGAAAAGGCCTCGTAAAAAAAGAAAGGCCCTTCAAAAATGCAAAAGTTTGAAGTATGAGGTTCAGGAAGGCACAATATAGAAATCTGGAGAGTTTTAATATCTTCCTAAATCTTTAAAAAGTTTTATTGCAAATATAAACTTTATTTTGCATTTTCTGAAGAATGTTATTTTTGAACATAAAATGGTTAACGGTAAGAGTGATATTTCTTAAAGTAAATGAGAAATATTCTTATGAAATTTTTTGAGTTTGTTCTTTGTATTATAATGAATGCTTTCTGCTAATAGCTAAGAGTAAGTTTTCAATTAAGTTATTTTTTAATGCAATTTTATATGAAAAAAAAGTGTCTTTTAAAAAAATTCTGGGTTTTTTTCATTTCGAACACCTGTATTTTATAATTTTACAGTGGAATTTGAGCTTCTTTTAATATAAAGTAGAATTAAATGTTAAATAAATGTATTCCTACAAACATTTTATTTATTTTTGTGATATATATTTTTTTAGAGTTGTTAGCAAAAGAGCAACTTTTTGTAATATTTTGGTACAAATTTCTCAATATTTTGAAAACTGAGCTTTCAAAAATTCTTCTTGCTGTACTTTCATAGTTTTGCTACATACTTAATTAAAAAATAACAGTTAAATAATTATTTATGTTATCATTTAGAAAATTGTCTCCGAACCCAGTCGGATACCATAAAAATAAAAACATCATACAAATTGGACTTAGCCAAACTTTCCAAGGCGATGCAAGGTCATTCTTTTAGTGGTATTAATTTAATTTTTAAAATTGCAAATAAAAAATTTTGAGTTCAATTACATTAATTTTATCAGTACTTCCATCTACCATCGTAGCATTACCAGCAGCTCTACTTTTTAAATCACTTTCGGATAATTTCCGTATTTCATTAATATGAATTGCTCTAAACTTGTAACATAAACTGATTTTAGAAATATATTTATTATTGGCAGGGAATTTATATCTCAGCAACGCTTCTCTTATAAATCCTAATTAAATACATATCATATAAAATATCTTAATTTGTAACAAATTGATAACAAATTTTCAACTTTTTAAAATTTCAGATCATAAATTCTTATGTTTTTCATACATCCATGGTGCTTATCAAATTATAAACGATATATTTCTGCATGTAATTCTTATTTCAGTATTAAGTTTCGGGGTGGAAAAACTGTTTAAAGTCAACATAAATTAAGTAGCCTTCTCTGTGTTCAATGAAAAGAAATTAATTATCTGTCCACCTATACCATGGGTTGGCAACTAGCAGCCCGCAAAACGTTTTTTATGCGGCCCAACAACACAGTCAGAAAATTCGCTTTGAACCAAGATTCCTTTTCCGTGCTCGAAGCAAGATTCGTCTTTTATTTTTGACAATTAGGAAAACACCTGAAAGTATTTCTCCTCAGAGAGCTATCTAAAGACCTTGGAGGACGAGGTCAGAGGAAGATTTCAAACTTTTAAGAGCATTTGGACTACATTCAGTTTGATATCTTGTCTCGTTACTACTTATATGGATGCAGCACCTGAAGAGCTACACCTTGAACTTATTGACTTGAAACCTGATCATAAGATGAAGGAAATGTTTAATGCTAAAACATTAACTTTACATATTTTTGTCAGATTAAAAATTTTCATGTGCGATTAAATTTGCGGGGAAATTGTTATTTATATTTTAGTAGACATATACTTGTGTGTGTGAGCAAAGTTTTTCTTGTAAGGAGGTCAAGAAAAGTGCACATTGATGTGAGTTGGCCGGCTGAAAAGAGAATTTCAACAAGCCATCTCACTCTTGATTTTAAAAAGATTGCAGAAAAGAGTGATATACATTTGTTTCATTAAACTGATTCTAAAATTAAATATGGTTGTAGGTATAGATAATATGAAATTAACACAATAAAAATAAAAATAATAAAACTGCCCCTATTACATTTAACTATTTGTTATTATAATGAATGCAATCATTTTTAGAAGGTGTGACCTCCGGTATCCTCCGATCTTACAATGTGGCCCTCGAAACTAGAGAGTTCCGGTGGAAGAATTTCATAATTCTACGAAGTTAATCTTTAAGAAAAATGTTTCAGTTTTTAGATCTCTTAACCTTGATGTTCTGTTCGTATTTACTATACGTTATGTAGCGTTCGGGTCAATATGACCCGATTCAGAAAACTAACCATTCTTGCCGTAAATGACGGATGTCATAGAAGAAATGGATGAATCACAATAATAATGTAAGTTTAAAAAAATAGATCTAATAAAATAAATCATCCATAAAAACAACAGAAAAATATTTGAAATTGTTACAATAATAAAATAAAACATCTATATATAAAAATAACACAGGAAAATATTCGGAGAATTAAAACTTACTTATATTTATAATATGAACATGTACATGACATGTACAATTTCACACGAGTTTTGCAAATGTGATTTTTACACTTGTAACGTAAAATTTTAGTTTTGTTGTCATTGCTAGATGGACAGAGAGAGAAATTGCACCTTGCACATGACACAAAATGAAGTATTCGCAGCAGATCCCAATGGTATGCTTTTCCTTTCTCTTTCTATTCGTTTCACTATTTTTATTCAGTCCTTGCTTATTGGTAGGTTTGGCCTTGCTTCAATGTATATCGTAAAATGAATTATTTTCCCAGTTCTTCTAAAAATAGCCTTCGTTTTTCAATTTGTTTTCATTCCAATCACTATGTATTGAATTCCTTATAACAAAAGCGTTGTATGCAGAAGTATCCAGCATGTTATAGAATACTATTATAGGACGTCGATTTGTTTTTCTTTCACAAGTGTATGAGTTTCGCAGTTGATCAAGAGTATCCACAGACCCTTAAGTTTAATTGTAATCTAAGATCATTATGGTTTTTTCGTAAGGTCTGTGTTGCTAACTTCTCTTTGCCTCGATACAAAGTGCTCCTAAGAATAACATTCTAGTTATTTCTTGGGATGTAGTTTACAACTGCTGTATCTTCTGTAAAATAAAATAATGAGCTACGAACTTCTTTATTTAGCATTTCTTCAGGAAGTTCTGGTTTATTTTTTCTAATGGTGCCGAGAATAGTCATTTTTCTTTCAGAAAAAATTGCCCTAAGTTATAAGATCCGAAAAAATTATCGCATATAATATCGTGCCCCGAATACCCATAAGTGAGATGACACACTACTCGCATTCCTAGGCTTTTCTCTGATTTTGACCCTTGTTCTTTTCCAGAGTAAATTTGTGTTTTCAGTACATACGAAGTTTTACTGTCACATAAACTTCAAATTTTGATCCTATATTGAGAGGACTTACTTGATATATACTGTTTGAAAGGACATCGGCCCAAAATCCTACTAATTGTTCATCTATAGTAATATTTTGATATATATTATATATAATTTTGGTAGAATGTTTTCCACTTTTCCCAAATATCTCGCTCTTTACTAATTTATCCAATTTTCTTCTTTCTTGAAGAGTCGATTTATTATCAAAACGAATAATTCTCGATATGGTGCAAAATGTTTCAAGGGACATTGTCGCACGAAATATATTTCTGCCAGTTTCTTTATCCCATAAGCTTTTTGTTGATTCTCCATATGGATTATAAACACCAGCTAACAATAATAATCCAATATACTTTGAAGAGTTTTACTTTCCATATTTTTGCACTTTTTTCCTTAAACTTTTTCTCCTTCAATATTACTCATTTTTATGATTTCGTTTTCAACTTTAGAATTGAATGCCAGCTTAAATGCACTTTTTACATTTGTTAGCCCTGCCATTGCATATCTTGTGACACCTTGAGTAGTTTTTATAATATTAACAGATGTTGACTGAAATGAATGTGGGGCAGTGGATTCAGCTTCCATTTTATTTCACGATTCTTGGAATGAATACACCCTTTATATAGTTCATTTGTTGATTATTGGTATCAAAATCATTCTCAGAACTTTCACTCTCAATTTCATCACTTGTATGATTTTCAATCTCGGATACTTCTTCGCTGTTAGAAGCTTCTATTCGCTTAGTTATATCAGCGTAACTCAAATTTATGCGCATTTGCCATTTTTCTCTCCCACATTCGGAGGCACCACTTCTTTTACTGTATATCAGAAAGTGAAATACATCAGAAAAAAGCAACTTTGCAATAAAAGCAAGTAGTTTCATCTCCTGCAAATCGAATCAACTTTTTGACCTTGCACGTGCTCTCTTATCATGTGACCTAACGCATACATCAATGAAACAAGTTTTGAAAAAGTATACATTAGAGAGAATCTAGTGTTAATTTTTCTTTTAATTTATTTCAAACAAAAGTAAACATGCATGAGAGAAAAAAAATGATTTTTTGTATTGGGTTATATTGACCCTAACGATACATTGAAAAATATTCCTTTAAAATACAAATAAGCATAAATCCCTCTAGGAGTACATATTTATATTGTTTATCTAAAATTTTAAGAAGTTTCATGAAAATATCCCTGTTCTATATTTTTCTTATAACCGCATAAATTTCATTTCGGGTCATATAGATCCGAACAGAACAGCAGGGTTAAGGCTATAATGGAGCGCAAATTTGAAGTATTAAGACAAACGCGCGCGCGAACGCGTCTATCACATGTGTGTTCAGATTAGGAAGTAAGATCATTTGTGATTTATTATTACTGTTTTAGTAAATAGTACCAACTAGTAGGATAATATCAGTATACTGATATACAAAGAGATACAAAAATAAATACAGAAATTTGAGAATGATTTTATGAATCCATTACTGCCAAAACATGTGAATTTTTTTGAAAAAAAAAAGAATAACTTGTGCTTGCGCATAAATAGCACATTATTCACATTTGAAATATTATAGACGATATTTTTAATTAAGGGCAATTTCATCAAACTTATAGCATTATTGTGTTTTAGAAAGAACAATAGTCATCAAAATTATAAACAAGCCTGATGTTGAAATCAAGACAAACTGTATTTTTTCTTTCTAATTCTCTCTGTTTTAAGCAAGTGCTATGTTTTTGCATCATTTTAGGTTCAATATCAAAAAATATACTTTTATGGTATTGCATTAGAATTCAATTAATTATAAGTGTTTACAAAAACTAATTGAATTTACTAATGTTTCTCGATTCATTTTCTATTCTGGAACAATGAAATATTTTTATTATGTTGTTATAAATGATAAAAAGATTTTAAAAAAACTAACCATCAAGAATCTAATGAAATTAGCCTCAAATGGGACGTGTCTTGTGCTCGTGATACTCCTAGATAGTAAAATACACTTAAATTTGTCAGAAAGGAAAAGGGCATCTTCATAGAAATAAATGAATTTGATGCTTTTAAAAAAATAAAAGTCATCATAATCATAAATGTACATGTGAACTCAATTACGTTTATCAGACTTTGAAAAATGCAAAGAAATCTACCCATGTCGCATAAATCACAATAAATGGGTAGCTCATTAAATTTTCCATTTTAAGCACTCATACTTTTCGAAAACATGGAATTAATATTAGAAGGGGCTTAGAAATCATTTCAGTTAGTGTAATCACATTCAATATACACTACAAATATATAATTACCAAAACACAAAAACATTACAATTTTGCAAGTATTCTATGGATGGAAACTCGATAGTTTATATGCCGCCTAATTTAGAAGACTATATGTGATATCATGATGTTAATATTATAGATGGATATCATTACCCACTTATGATTAACACGAGGGTCTTGCAAAACAGAAATGTGTAGTTGCATGTGGTAGAGTATATAACAGAATACAGCATTAACGTTGAGAATAAATTGAGGACAGTGAATGAGTGCTCGTGTAATCCAATTTAATATCACTACATATTCTATGTTTGAATATTCATATATCAAAAAGATTTTGTACATGATTCTAGATACTGATCATTATAGTTTGGTAATTCACAAGTTTAAACACTTATTAATTATTTTGGTAATACTATATATTTTTAAAGCTAACTTTGTCGTAATAAACTTTATTAATGAATGTAATTGATTTTTTAAGTAATCTGAAATCATCAGTAATCACACATTGCCAATAAATCCCATTTTTTAGTACATACAGTTCAGGCTTAATTTCTTTACGTGTTTATTTTCTTGGTAGTATTCAGTAAGCATCAATTTTCAAGGGTGTATAATGTATCAAAAGTTCCTGGAAGATAGTTTTCAGATTAATGTGTGCGTGCAATTTTTTCTAGTTAATTCTTTGATAAATAAACCTTGTGTAAGTCCTTTTAATGCTCAATATGAATAAATGTAAATTGAACAGTTTAATTAATTATATATAAATGTATCTTACCGTTTTAATTCTTATACTTACTTATACTTATTCTTATATTTACTTACTTATTCTTATGCGTCTTAATTCTTATGAATATCGCACACATAGGTAGGCACAATGTAATTTTTGTAAGCATTTATAGTTAAAAACATGGCTTAAAATTTTGGTGGATAAAATGAACAAAGTTAGTTTTAAGTGAAACCCAAATGTTCTCTGTCAAAATTTTGTACATGTAAGTGATTTTATAATTGAATATCTTGAAATTAACTTTTAATTAAAAGAAAAATAACTCTACCTATTTAATGAGTAACGTTAAAGTATTAGTTACAGTGAACGGAGAATGCGTGAATGGGATAGACTCAAGTAAAATTAATTAATTTTCTGTATAGTCCATGTAATTGCAAACATACTTAAATAAAACATTTATTAATTTTCAACTATGTAATACATTTCTCTCATAACCTAAACTTATTTTTCTTTCAAATTGTTTGATTTCTAGCTCAGATATATCTAAATGAGCACAATTTGTTTAGCTCAGCGTTTCTCAAACTGTGGGGCGCGCCCCCCTTGGGTTGCGTGACAACTGTACGAGGGGGGCGCGAGCATAATGAAAAGTCAAAAACAAAAGATTTAAAAAAATTATTAATTTACTGAATGTAAACAAAATACAATCTGACATAATAAAAAATAAAATACACATTTACACAAAATATATTACACTTATAAATGTATCAGTGTGTGTGCTCTATATAAAGTATTTTATAATTAATTTAACAATACTCATTTAAGAGAACCAGTTTAATAATTACCACTGACTCCACATGGGAGTGTCATATATAAAATTATATACAAAAATTAACACTCTTATTTTTATAATTTTTTTGTACGGTTTATAATTAATCCCTTAACTGCCGATTAAAAGTTACGCTAACCGTTTTCCACGTAGACGCGCGTATGTGATGTATTGGAAGAGAAAGGAATAAAGAAGAAAATAATCTGAAATAAATAAAAATCCTTGGCAAACATTGTCGAGGTCCTTTTACTGCATTCCAAAGCCTTCGGAGTAATTGTATGGATAGCAGTGCAGAGAAATGATCGTGCTTCGGAAAGACGTATTTATACGTCCAGGGAAACTAACGTTTTGACGTTTATATACGCCGGTGGCACTTAAGAGAATCCGGTCTTATCGTAGTTTAGCGTTGAAAGTGTGCTATTATTGGATTCAATACATTGTTATTGTATGAGGGGGACGCGATGAAAATTATGATTGTCAATTGGGTCGCAAATATTGAAACTTTGAGAAGCAGATGTAGTTGTTTCTTGAGAAAAAAGTAAACTGCTTGGAAATATTTAGATGAAATATAGTTTCAAAAAGTTCCATAAATTATAAATCTTCCAATTCTACATCGTAATATCAATGATTTCCTTAAATAGATGTTTATTTAATTGTTTCCTATACATTTAAAACAGTGTTTCTCAAACTGTGGGGCGCGATACCTTTACGAGGTGGGCGCGAGCACATCGAAAATATAAGTTTTAAAAAATAATTAATTTACTCTGGAATGAATTAAAACAAAATACTTTCAGACGTTATAAAAAATGTACTTTTACTCTGATATAATTTACAGGCGATATAAGTCATATAAAAAATAAAAACTTTTTCAATACCTAATTAGCTATCTTTGATCCTATAACCAAATAAAAAAAAATTTTATTTGATTTACTGTAATCCCATTATGAGAGATTTTTTATTACGTTTCATTTTTAAGCCTAAGATACTACTCTTTCAGAGAAAAAACAAATCCCAGGCCTAGAATCGAAAAAATTTAGGGACATAAAAAATTCATCATTGTGATTATTTTTGAAATACGGCACATTATAGCTGTAATCTGATTTTACTGATAATCTGTTTGACTTTCTAAGTTATTGGTACAGTTAGTTATGACCCCTCTCTTATGTGTTTGTTTCTCATTTAGGGAAATTGTAAGTAATGTATTTCTCTGTTGCGCTTTTTTCAATGCAAAAGAGTTTTATTATATTTGGAAAACTATGAAGAGCACTTTAAAGGATTACTTGGCCAAGACTTATTTTTATGAGTATTCTCAAACATATAAAGCATAATTAAAAACTTTTTACACAATTTTTTTCGCAGTAACATACATATTATCATAATTAATACACTTTTAACCCTGAAGTGGTCGCGCGGGACACACAGATCACGAAATCGTTAATTCTGGCTGAACTGTTTATTTGTTACCAAAGAAAAATTGAGTAGTTCTTGAAAGTAGGTAAGTTTACTTCACTCTTAGTTAAATTATTCACTGGAGTCACGATTTGTATCGTGTACAATAAAATAATTATAAAAAAATGGGGATTGGGGTGACTCAATCACACCGCGTAACCATTAACGCTAGTATCGAGTGTGTGTCTGCCCCCGGGATAAAACATTTTGAAGTATTCTCGCTTTAAATATTAAAAATAACACTATTATTCTTCATTGGAATTTTATATTATTTTTCATTGTTTAACATTAATTCTAAATGCTAATTCTGTGAGGCTTAAAATTACAGTTTGCTTAAAACTAATTATAATATAAGAATTCATTTTAAAATATCATTCTCTACATTTTCTTAAACATTGCCGCGCATTTGGGTTTACTCTCCTGACAATTCAGCTATTTATCAAGAATGTTTTAGTTTTTAAAAAAATGAACTCGTTCGAAAAGTGGATACTTCAGACAGAATAAGTTTAATGTATCAGTGCTGCACAAGGTATTTTAAAACTAATTTATTAATACTAAATTAAGAGCAAGTTTAATAAGCATTAGCGACTTCCATGGGCTTGGCTTGCAGAGGAAAATTTTTCAAAGGAAGGTTTACGATTAGAAATTGACACTCTGAGTACATTTTCTATATTTGGCTGAGATCTATATTTTGTCTTGAAAGCAGCCACCGCATTTTGCAATTTCTTCCAATTTAAAAATTGGAGAAAGAAAAATAAAATATGTATTATTTAAAGGTTACATATTAAAAATTTAATATACTTATCTTATTAATTTGTACGGTTTATAATTAAGATCATTTTGTAGCTTTAACGTCAAAGTGCATTATAATTGCATTCAATACATTATTATTGTATAAGGGGGGGGTGCATTAAAAATTATGATTGAAAAGTGGGTCGCTAGTATTGAAAGTTTGAGAAGCACTGATTTAATAAGTTTTCATTTATTAACTTTTCGTGTATTGGCAATTTACGATCCTGGCAAAAAAAATGTCCTTAGATTTTTTTATATATATTTTTTTTAAAAAAAATAGTGATTTTTAACTATACCGAAGTTGAAAACAACATAAAAGTAATTATGTTTTTAAATGCCTCTATAATTTCTAAATAAATGTGTTTTACATTTTTCACTATTTTTCTTCAATGCGTTGAAACTGCAAAACGTTTGATTCCAAATCCAGAGATTATTAGCGGTGATCTTAGAACATGGGTAGTGCATGTTTACATCTACTAAATTTGCAGTTATAACATCACATATAACATTTTTCAGGTAACCGTAAAGACAAGAGTGTGGAGGATATGATCCGGTTATTGTAGTAACTAGTCTGTTAAAAAAATTATGGATGATAAATCTGTCATTTCTGAAACGGATATTTAACAGTTGTTGCTGTTACAAACACCACCTGATGAGCAAAGGCCAGACCGAAGCCCACGAAATTCATCATCGCAAAGGGCACCTGTCATTAGCCGCAACTTTAAGCACCATACAGATGACAGAATAATTTAGCCCATTTTTCCATCCCAATTTTGAGGGAGTGCGCCTTAAGGGTGGTCAGAAGCTTCTCACTTCTCGTTCCTTTCCAACAACCTCACGAGAAGACTTACGGCTAGATAGCTATTTAGGGTGGCCCCATGCCGCGAAGATACTATATATTAACAAACATACATGCCTTCTTCGGGATTCGAGACCAGGCCCTACGGTGCTGCAGTCAGCGTCAATAACCACTTTACCGGATGGGCGACTATTTAGCAGTAGCTTCACATGTCTTTTATTGTATGGAATTGTAGAATTTTGCATAGCAACTATCCTACCTGAACATGCACCTTATTGAAGTATTAGAATATTATGGTTATAGCGCAAAAAAAAGATTCCAGTTATTCGCTACTGACAGCAAAAGTGAACGGAAGTACTTGAGGTGGCTCTTGGAAAAATAATGGTCAAATGATAAACATTACAAAAAATTTGCACTACACAGTGATCTTTTAAAAAGAAGTTAAAAAAAAGATAAGAAAAGGGTTGTGTTTTGCAAATGGAATAGTTTTTCTCCGTGTTCCGTAATTGCGACACCTTTGGAAGATAAATATGTTTCATTTATCCCCCGATCCCGATTATCCCTTTAAGACCCGAATTATTTTTATCTTCAAACTAGCTGCAAGTACCCGGCTTTTCCAGGGTTTAAAATAAGGTTTTCTGTAGAAGCGTACAAAAGTGTTTATTTACATGCAATAAAAGGGTACATTTATCTTAAAGCAATGTGATAGACATCATTTTTGGCAGTTTCATTTGGAGTGTGTACAAAAAGATTTGCCTCTTTGCCCACTCTGACGCAGGCCACATACAACTGCCCATGAGAAAAGCGCGGTGTCTGCAAGTCTATACCAGCAATCCCAAAAGACTGGCCCTGTGACTTGTTGATTGTCATGGCAAAGCACAGTTTCAAACGGAACTGTATTCTCTTGAATTGTAAGGTGTTGTCTGAGGGAATGATAGGTATTCTTAGAATGAAGATATCCTCACCCTTACCACACCCTGTGAGTACTATGGCTTGAAGGACATGTTGAATCAGCTTTTTCACAATTAATCTTGTGCCATTGCACAACCTGGGTGCATCAATATTTCGGATCAGCATTATTGGAGCACCAACTTTCAGAATCAAGTTGTGGGCTTGCAAATCAGGAGTCTGAATGAAATTCAAGAACTCAATGGGATATTGTACTGCTTCATCATCATTAAGGATGCAGTCTATGGACTTGTAGGCATATTCTTGCCCTGGAAGCTGCTTCTGAATGGTGACATTGAGCTTCTCAACCACATCATTTCTGCTTGACAGAATTGCTTTGTGAGAAAGCCAGCCCTGATCCTTGAAGTTTTGTTGAACGTTAGGATACGCCTTGGACACATAAGTTCGTCAGGAAAGGTGACAATTTGACCACATGGCATAATGATGAGGCATGTTGAAGGATCTTCAGAAACTTTACCATCTCCAATCCGGAGCAACTTGTTTGCAAATTGTCCTGCAGACAAATCACCCTGAATGTGTGACCGCCTGTTTGTAGTTAGACTGAATTTTTCGACTTGGTGCCATAGATAAGAATTTTTCAAACAGGCATTAATCTGATCTGCTGGTGTGCCACGTGTGACAATGGGAAGTGTTTTTCGAAAATCACCAGCAAGCACAACATTACTCCACCCATTATTGCAGAGCTGCCACGCAAATCCTGCAATGTCTTGTCAAGAGCATGTAAAGCAGTTCTGTGACTCATGGTAGCCTCATCCAGACAATTAGCTTGCAGGTTTTGAGAACATGTCCCTGTCCTGTGCCCTTGGAAATATTGCAAGTGGCACTGTCTGATCTGGCCAAGTCCAGTGGCAACTTGAAGGCCGAATGTGCTGTTCGATCACCATCAAGCAGAGTTTCTGCTGTGCCAGAGAAGCCAACAGTCACAGCCATGTTTTTCTCTTTCCTTACAAAAGCCAATAGCAAATTGAGTAGAAAAGTATTGCCTGTTCCACCTGGTGCATCCAAAAAGACAATGCCTCCTCTTTCACTTCCGATCATTCCAGTAATGGTTATAAAGGCTTGCTGTTGATCGGGAGAATGTCTTGGTACATTTGCTGCCATGTAGACTCGAAGTGCTTGAACATCATAGCTAGTTTCCCTCAAGACATCCTTATTTGTCAATTCAGGTTCACCATGCACTGGTTCTGGCAAACTATACAGTGCCAGCTTAATGCCAGTTATAGATAGAATTTAATTTTCCAAAATGAAAAGAGTATTGTTGAAGAGAGCATCATATTCAATATTTTCTGTTGGATTATTTCGTCTTGCCTGGTTTAAAAAGTCCTCTGTCATGTCTTCCTTGTGATTTTCCCACAGTGTGATAGGTTTGTTTAAGCCACATACGGAAAACAAAATGGCAAAGCGGTTGAGGAGTTGTGCTGGTGACTGAGACACAGCTGCCTCTTCCATTGCCTGGTACCAATGAGAATCATCTTCCAGCAGTCCCAGGACTTGACATGCCCCAGTGTATGTGCTGCATGGCTTAATTTCAAGGATGCCACCATCCTCATTTTTCACAATAACAGTTTTGAGAGATCTTCAAATGATATTGGTAATCGAACATGGTGCAACAGGAGGCGCATGTGGAATGTTTCTCTGTTGTTAGGATGCACAGATTACACTCTTCCCAAGGCATTGTCTGTCACATATCCCGGGAAGTCTGCAAGATCTATACCTTTTTCTCGGATTTGCCAGACTTTTTGACTGGAATCCCAGCGAAAATGTCTAGGCACTTCAGAATACAGCAATGTTTTTGCAAGAGGGTCTGTTTTGCAGATATTAAAAAAGGCTGTTCATGTAGTCTTTGGTGGAGTGTCAGTCAAATGTGCTGTTGGCTGTCCTGGTTCACAGTATACTCTTTGGCCTCCTTCAAGATGTACTGCCAAGTGAACAACTGTTGGATACCTTTGATGGATGGGAAAGTTGAGCAGGCGCCACACTGCCTCACTGCTACTAATGTATCGTCCTTGTTGATAAGTGGTAACCTCATCAAGCGTGTTCGGCATTTCATTTGCAACAGCAAACATGGCTGCATCACTTCCCTTGGTAACATACTTGCAAATGTACTTAATGCTTTTGACTGAGTTGCAGTACTCCACATTTATGAGTGCTTTGAAGATTCTGCAAAGTAATGGAGAATAGGGTACAACCCAAGAGTTGTCAACATCCTCCAACATTCCTGATTCTGGTTCTCTACCAGGGGCAACATGGCCACCATCACCTGGTTTTCGGTGACGGTACAGGGGATTTCCATTGTCTCCTTTCTGTGTCTCTCACAACATTTGTCTGGGAAAGCTCTTACTGCACTTGCCATCAACAATGCACGGTGCCATGCGATTTCTATTGCAGAAAGGGCCATGAATCCTGTTTTTTGTGACAACCTCTTATAGAATGGGATCTTCTTCTTTGTATGGAATTTCTGCACTTATAATGCTGTCTACTTGGTCTGGTCCCAAACCCAAACCAAAAGATGCATGTGTGGCAGTCCTCGCTATTGCCACTCAATGGAGTACATGAAACAGGCTACTTTTCAAAACACTTGGACATCCTTGATGATATGCAACATTTTCTTAACTTTTTGTTGAAACATCCTAGCAACCAAGTCAACACGATCTGCTTCCACTCCTGGAAGCAATTCAACTGTTGTCTCTGGCCAGCTTGGATTGCAGGTGAAGGTGATGAAGAGATCAGGTGTGCTTCTATGACACACATAGGTCATTCCATTCTGTGCATATTCATGCATGTAATGGGGCCCTCCAGTGAAGGATGAAGGCAGCACCACTAATTTGCCAAGATTTTCAGAAGTCACATTGTTGTCATTCCTTACTGCCTCCAAAAGTACACCATAGTCCTCAGCTCTAAGTTTTGTTTGGTTGAGTCTGATGAAACGCAATCTCTCATTCTCAACCTTAGCATACATATCCACTATGTATTGCTGGAAAATATGTGAGCATCTGAAAAGTGTATTGAATTCGTTGACTCTTTGGATCATGCGATATGCATAGTAGTCATTGCTGGTAGCCTTGTTTACATCTTTGATGTTCAAATCATAGCCATCTTCTCTAACAAATAGTAGAGGGTACTGAAGTGGATCATATGACCTGTGAATGTCTTGAATCCTTTGAAGTGGCATTTGTGAGCAACTTCTTAAATGCAGCACAATGTCCCTACGATCACCTAGCTCTCCAGCAATCATGATGGCCACTTCACTAACAGATGGTGCATTGAATCTGTCTTTGTGTTCCTTTAATGGTGCTTTGCCAGAAATTTTGATTCTGTAGTCCACTTGAGTGTTATCATCCATTATCTCAGCAGCCATTTTAAATGACCTCACATAGCTGTTATGCTGATGCAGCATTCTTTGCAGTTTGAGGACAATGTTTCTGTCAACAGGACTGTCAAACAAATCTAGTTGTCTTTGCACTTACTCATCTTCTCCCAAGAAATAAATCTGGAGATATTTGCTAACTTCGGCATTAGCTAGATGAAGAGATCCAGCATGGTGGGACACTTGGCCTTGGACCTTGAATGTTAGTGTCCACCCATTATTCAGGGCAACATTAGACTGGAAGGAAGTCATGGCAAACATATTATTGAATAGTCTAATATGTTTCTCAAAGTCCTTTGATTGTGCAGTTTCATCCTTCAACCAGACTGCACAATGGTTTTCGTGGATTTAGAATTGGTGGCAGTTTGACTTGACCACTGGAGCAGCACATGCCTGGAGTTCCTCCTTTCCACTTAAGTGCACTACACTTTAGACAAACATTTGAGATTCTGCCAATGTCAAGAAGATTGTTGCTTTCATAGTCATATCTTGGGTTGTACATGAAACCATCATGCATTTGGGCTTTCCATTTCAAAGGGATGGCAACATTTATCTGTTTTTTTAAGCAAAGAAGACGTACCATATTCTGAATAGGTGTTTCAGCTGCTCTGGCAACTCTGTGGCGGACCTGATCTTCATGGAGACGTGACTGCCTTTGCTCAGGTGTTTCAATTGCTCTGGATGCATTCTGGCGAACTTGTTGTGACTGGAGTCGCACTTGATATTGTTCTGGAGTTTAAACTGCTCTCTCAAGACTGTGGTGGACCTGATATGCCTGGAGTCTTGCTTTTTTTTCATCAGGAACTTCTGCTGCACGTGTATGTTTTACTGCTTTTGACTTGACTGTATTCCTGCTCAGTCTCCCCCTTTTTCTCATAGGCATGACTGTAGCAAAAGATGACAATGCATTTTCAGACAGACATCAAACAAAATTTTAAAAATTGTCAAAAACAAATAAAAAAAACATATTTAAGAAAAATACCACTGATTAATTTTGCCCAAGACATCGCAATGTGCAAAAAAATATTTGCAGTACATAATCGCCAGAAAAAATGGTACTAAAATATAAAAAAACAAAATTATATATTGAATTTAATAAGGATTACTGGAGAGAAAAATAAAACAGGCTAAGATAATACTCATAATATTAATTTCATATTGATAGGCTACTCGTTTTTGGCATGATTTTGAAATCACGCCAAATTGGTATGTTGCGGCCAGTCTAATGTTATAGTAATGTACATAATTAAAGGTACTTATACGTATTATAGCAACCTATTGGTGACATTATACAAAATGAAGCACATGATTTCCAATTCAACGCATACAAAATTGGGATTGCCAAAGTGGCGAGTTGTCTTGAACGTTGGCGATTGTGCAATAATACGTAAGTACTAATTAAAAAAAT
Source organism: Trichonephila inaurata madagascariensis (assembly GCA_019973955.1). Classification (NCBI taxonomy): domain Eukaryota; kingdom Metazoa; phylum Arthropoda; class Arachnida; order Araneae; family Nephilidae; genus Trichonephila; species Trichonephila inaurata. Next base: position 40,466 of record BMAV01024355.1, on the reverse strand, counting down.
TATCCAAAGTATATATCCCGAGCATAAAAATAAATTGAAAAATGAAGTACAATACTAACATTAACTGACATAAAAAGAACTGAACTATCTTTATCAATTCAAAAGCATAATTTGAAAAAATAAGGTACTTACATATAACCGCAACCTATTGGCGACATTAAATGAAACGAAGCACACGACTCCCAATTCAGCATATATATGGCATGCGAAATAGGGGATGCCAAGTTGGCAAGTTATTTTGAACGTTGGCGATTGTTAGGATAGTACATAAGTACCAAAAATACTTAATCTTACGACCACCTGCTTTCTCAACAGGTATTTAAGCTATTTGTCTGTTTTGCTCATACTCTGATGCCTGTTCCAGTTTGATATGTAATTACTACCAACACTGCTTTTGCTTGGGCAGTATGATTACCCAAGTTTGATTTTCTGCAAGGCAATTTTATGTACTGAAGCCAATAGTATACCCTTAAAGGTTAAAATTAAGACACTTGAAATTGCAAAACAGCTCTGAGTGGGCCCTGTATCAAAACACTTTTAGGGGCTGATTTCAGATATGAGCACCATATTAGTGACTGTAGTAATACGTATGGGGATCACTGTAGCTTGGGGGCCATGTATCACTGGTACGGCTGATACAGTGGTAGCTATGACAAAAGCAGACGGTACTTACATATTATCGCAAACTATTGGCGACATTATCTGAAATGAAGCATATGGTTGCCAATTCAACACATACGACACATAAGAAATCGGGGTTGCCAACTTGGCCAGTTATAATAGAGTTGGTTATTGCTGCAATACCCAAGTACCCTTTATATTATTTGTTTCAATTTTTAAGTATTATTTACTTTTGTAACCCTTTTGGCGCACCAGTCTTTTTAACCTGACTGAACCACAGCAACATGTGGTACAGCTAGTTATAAAATATAAATCTGAAGAAGATATTAAAAATAAAATAAGGCTGAATATTTTAATTAAATCAATGTAAGCAGTTTCGTACAAACACAAAATATTTATTAGAAAATCTTTATTTCATATTTCAGAGGTACATAAAAAATGTCAAAAACAGATAAAAAAAAAACGTATTTAAGAACAATACCGCCGAGTAATTTCGACATCGCTAAGGGGAAGCTAAAAAAACCTTAAGTACTAAAATATACAAAAAAAATAATATATTGAATATAAATTATATATTGAATTAAAAAAGGATTACGCGGGAAAGAGAAAGTTCGCTACTAATATTCATATTAATTTCATACTTCCTAAAACAGATGATGAAAACGGAAATACTATACTAACGTTAATTGCAGTAATAAGAACTGAAATACCCTTATCAATAAGAAGTTTCAGTTTGTCAAAATTATAATCTTCGCATTCTAAAGAGATAAATTCACAGAGAAAATACTGAAAATGTAAGTTGTAATTTGTAAGCAAAATCACACACATAAACATCCCGCGAAAATACTATCTAAATGTTGTCAAATCACCAAAACAAAATTTTATTTCTTAAAAGAATAATCCTTAAAAAAATGATTTATTCTAAAATTAATAGTAAATACATATCAAAGAATAGAAAAATTGGATAAATATTCCAACCGATAAACATAGCTATAGTAAAAATATGTAATAATCTTGAAAAACTGCGTGTAAAGTATAAATTTTCAACTTAGTGAGAAACTTGACATTATATGACGTCATAACACTGAAAAATCACTTAAAAGTTAAATTTTAAAAAATTGAGAACGAATTACGAAATAATAAGTACGTAAGAACCCGTCCGGATTCAAATGCAACGTTATGTCAACATTTCAGAGGAAATGGTCCAGCTTGCATGATTTCCTTTTTTTGGTTCATTATCATACGATTCAGAACAGGCACATGTAGCACTACTTTTGGCTGGAGGAGGCCAAAGTGAGGTTGGAATGGAACGAAACCTGTTTAAGAACCTTTTCCATGTAATATTGTGTACGTGTACCAAATTTCACGTTATTTGGTTGTCTGAATCTTGAGTTATAAGGGAACAGACAAACAGACAGACAATAAATGCGTCTTATATGTAGATATAGATATTAAATTATCTGGTTATTAATACTATATGGACCCCAATGACCTAGGGAAAATAATAAAAAAATTCCTGGGGGGCGCGCCCCGGGACTTGAGACGATACCCGCAGGGTCACGCAGGTTCGACGTTATCTTTGAAACAGGCCACCCATGAAATTTTACGAGTTATACATTTTTAGCTCTATATATATAAGTTGATAGAAGAAACAATCTTAATTCAACTAAAATAGTCACAAATAACGAAATTATTGCTGTATAATTAACTCTTTTATTAATTCATTATTATGTACTGCAAAAATCTTTTGTTTTGTTTTTGACAAGTATAAATAACCATTGATTTTTCACAACATGTTTTCGAAATGCTTTCGTAGTTTTCAAATCTGCACTAGAAATCTAGAAATGTCATCAACACATCAAAAATGGCTATACATGTCAAGCCGTTTGCCCTGTAATGGCCAGGATAAATGCAATTACATGTATAGCAGGTGGATTATAACTCATTGATCTTTTTGCGAGTGGAACTACACAACACTGTTATCTTCATCATCAGTTAAAATACTTTTGTTAGTACGTGGAGAGGCTGATAACGCTTCAACTATCTCTAACTTAAATTTTAAGCCATCCATTTTGATTTTTAGAGGAATTTTATTTGATATTGCATCTTGTTTGCACAGAAACGAAGAATTTGCAACAGCTAAATCAATGTAATGAATGTGTTCAAGAGACTTTTATGGTAAAAGAAATCCAAAATTGCCTTTCCATTTCCAATATTCCCATGTGCTTCTTCATCGCTCCCATCTGAACTTGATTCTCCTTCTAGTATACGCGATTCATATGTTTTGATTACAGCATTGTCATCATCCGAGAGATCACTAAATTCTGATCTATAAGTTCAATCTGATTTATTCATCAATTAAAAAATTTCTTATGTGAGAATTCTTCTCCTTTTAGACACCTGAAAAATTTTTGGTTTAAAGTTAACACCGCATTCGATGAAAAATAGTAAAATGTATCAGAAAATTTGAAAATTTAAATATATATATCTATACATATATATATATATATTTAAGCCACGCTATACTAACTCCCACCGGAAAAC
>BMAV01024355.1:7736-31739 GCA_019973955.1 Trichonephila inaurata madagascariensis | reverse complement strand
ACTGTTTTGATTAGAATTGCCGACCTCGATAAAGGATATGATCTAACTTTTTACAAATGGGATATCCTATATATATATATATATATATTTAAATATATATAATTCAATCTTAACACAAGAATCAATCAAAAAAAGTGCAACCTCGGACTTAGGACCGATAAGTGGGGTTAAACTAGTTTGATGGCGCCAACCTTCCCCCTATTGCAACTTGGTAAATTAATCGTAAAATATCCAATTCTCAAAAATTTAAAAATTAAAAAGTTAAAATTTAAAAATTAAAAAGTTAAAATTTAAAAATTAAAAAGTTAAAATTTAAAAATTAAAGAGTTAAAATTAAACCATTAAACTTGAAAAATTTCACTATTTGCCATAGCATTCTGAAAGATATTATATTGAAATATTAAAATTCTAAAACAACTAATTGCATAATATAAGTGAACCCTCGAACACCAAAGATGACGCACTCATCTTTAAAATAATTGTACAGGTGGAAAAAATGTCTAAAATCCGAAAGTTCAAATTAAAAACCAAGTATGTTCACAAATGAATAGCGTAAATCATTAAAAACTCACCAAAAAGCATTCTATCAATAATTCAATTCACAAATTTTGAACGATTTTTCTCTCATATTTAATACAACAATTACCACTCCTATATTTTGCTCACAACACCCACTAATGCCATGTCAATCCAAATGATTCATAATCTCACACTAGAGTTTAACTATTTGGTATTAGATGCAAATCAGATTGCATGCAAAAAAAAGTTGTTTGATTATATATATATATATATTGCCATAAAAATTTACGGCCCAAGGGAGAGTCGTCAGAATAATACGAAACTTTACATATATAAGTACAACATTAATGTAAGTAAGTGGTTACAAAATCAAAGCAAAATGATCAGATATCGTAGAGAAAAATTGCAAATGAATAAAATATTACGTTTCTTATTTGACCCCCTATAGCACGAATACAGGTTGTAATACGGTCGGGAATTGAAGCATGCAGTCCCATACGATGTCCTGCAAAATCTCGTTCTATTCTTGCTGTAAACACGTCTCTAATTCGACCAGACTCTTAGGCTGTCAATTGTGTTGCCCTGAAATATCCCATATATGCTCTATCAGTGAAAAATTTGGGAATCGAGTAGGCCAGGGGATAGAGTGGAAATGTACCGGGAGGTAGTCCTGGGAAGCCCTTGCCTTGTATGGCAGAGAATTAGCATTTTTAATATTGCATCTTGCAGCTCTGCCATGAGTGGCAACACATGAGGCTAGGAATGTCTAGAGCGTACCTATGGGTTGTCAGGATGCTATGGCATAAGGGGTTAACATGTGTCGTGTGCGATGCCCCCAGTGCTGTCACACATAATGTTGGAGTGGTGTTCAGCTTGTACAACGAAGGCAGAATTGAGATATTCACCAGAGGAGCTCCACACAAGTACATGATTGTTATCACTGCCCAAATTGAACATGGATTCGTCGCTGAAGACGACCCGATCCATTCAGTTGCAGTTCAATCCATTTGAGCGCGAAACCCCTCCCTACGGAGATGACGGTGAATGGGAGTCAATGGCAGTGCATGTAATGGGGTAGTTGTAGCAAATGACCTTCAGCCAGGCACTTTGCGATGGTATGGACTGACACAGAGGTACGCAGTATAAATGTCGCAAGGAAACGATGGAAATTAGGGCTTTCGTCAAATCTCTAAAGGAGGTGATCAATTCACGCAAGTTGTTAAAATAACGTCTCTTTGATGTCTTTTCCCTGTTGAAAGTAAGTCAATTAGTTAAATCCCCGAACTGTTTTAGTGAAATGATGAAATGAAAAAAATATGCCACTTTTTTGGTGCTAGAGGACTGATATTTGGGGGATCATAATAACTTTTGTTATGGTTAGGATCTGCTGGGACGCATCCCTCCCGGTCCATTCCCACCCCCTCTACAGCTTTTTGGCCAATATCTCTACACCCGAGCCTCATAGTCCATTCGGACATGGCTCATTTGATCCCTCTCTAACTGCTCTTCCAGTTATAATTTCATGCTCATAAGTCTCAATTCCTTACATAGTTTTTACTTCTTTTAAACTCTTTTAAACTTTTAAAATTTATTTAAATCCACAATATCTTGGCTCCTGTTTGAGTCTTGGACTTGAGATTTGAACCAACTGTTCCACTCGTCAAGACCCATCCAGTCATATACTTGACTTCCATTGTGTAAGGGAACGGTGCACAGTAAATCTGTCGAGGCTCAAAGTCCGACCTTTGGCGTAGTATTAAAGTTTGAAAAAAGAATTCCAGCTCAGATATCATCCTTGTCAGTTGACCGTGGTTAAAAATTATGAGGTATGTCATCAATAGCCCTTGTGCTACTTCAAAATGTAACGTAAATTAAAATCAGTCACTAAAAGCGATATATCAAGAAAAACTCGAGTTAAAATTAATACATAACTTGAAATCGTTCTTAACTTAGTATACATTTGAAGATATTTACTTATAAATATTGTGGATATAAAAAAAATGACTTTTCACACTCATATTGGTAGTTTTCAAAAAATATGCTAAAAAAACTATTTCATAAATTCTAGTCAAAAAAAAAAATTAAAAAGTGCATGATGAAAATATAATAAAAGATTTTAACATGTAAAAACATAAAAGACATATTAAAAAGTATAAGACTTTAACAAGTTATTAAATAATCTTTATTTCAAATTTATTTCTTTTTTTCCACTACACCAAGCCTATTGTATTTACAAGAATAACATTTAGGCAGAAAGAAAAAATAAGTACTTCGTACAGAGTTTTCTGAAAGTATAGCTTCGACAATATTTAAATATCGCGTCGTTTCTCTTAACTGTATTATAATTAGTTTAAAATATTTACAAAAAAAAAATGTTTATAAAAGAAATTCTAATGTCATTCATGATGGACAGGGATCCCCCCATACCTCTGTAGCTGTAAGTTTCATCATATAGGCTTTCTATTTAGTTTAAGTACTCTTTTTATTTCTTTCATGAACTTTTTCTCTTTTTCTCTAGTAATACATTCATTTTCTCCGATCCCATAAAGTAGAGAACATCAGTAGAGATCAATTTCACGATGGATCTTCAGTGACGGATTTCATCATGCAAATTAAGGCGAACAAACTACCTCTTCGGAAGACTTTTCATCAATCACTTTCTTTCCCTTTTCAGCAAAGGAATTACTTGATTTATGCATTTTTACGAAAACTTTTTACATCTCTTTTCAAATGAAATTATGTATGGATGTTTTTCTTCGTGTTTGTGTGTGCCAAACTTTTTGAAATGATGAATTATGACTTCAACTCCTATTTTATGTGTCCTGTTTATTTCGCGAATTCAAATCTAACATAATACATAGGAGGGAGAAAATAAATTTTTGCTTTCTAGGTATTAAGTGCTTTTCTTGTATAAGAAGAACATGAATTATGATTGTGCCTAGTTGCCAAAACTGTCGTTGGAAACTGGAGTTCTTTTTTGTCCTTATATACACATACAAATAAGGGACAAAATAAGAATATAATAAAGTAATAAATGTACGTATACTGTATTCCACTCATAAAAATAAGTAATAGTTATTCATTTCTTTCTGTATGCGACTAAAAAATTCACGCGATTGTAAGAATTATCTTCTTTCCAAAATAAACAAATTTTGAAAATGCTTGTGTAAAAGAACATTGTATCATGCGTCTTTTTTTACAATACTGTACAACACAATTTAAAGTACCATATTTTCAATTTATCTAGGCCTAAATATACGAGTAATATTAAGAAATATTTTACATTGCATGTAATGTATAAAGCAAGAATATTTCATTGAATAGACTCAGGATGTAGTGTGAAGCAATATATATATATTTGCCATTTAAGTTTTCTCGAGTTTTTCTTTTTTTATTTAACCCTTAATCTACTGCATTATAATTCACTGCAATTTCTATCGTGCAATACTTTTTTGGGTGAGTGAGTGAATATTAACATCGCACTATTCAACTACACGAGGACTTTTGGTGACGGACCACTTAATTTAGAACCATGGCAAGTGGACGACACCTGAGCTGGAACCACCCTCTCCTTACTACCACACCACACCAACGGGAACAATACTTTTTTGGGACACTACATTGAAAATAAGGAATATACATAAATAAAATACTCAGCTCTTGGAAATTTAATCTGTTAAATGTAAGTAATTAAATTGGTACTTTAAAGTACAGTCAGTAGACAGACGGCTAAAGTATTCTAGTAATACTTTAGACGTTACTTTGTCTAGTTATACTTTAAAAATTATAAAATTTTAAAAATATATTTACTTTTTTTTACACATGAAAACAGGTTTTACAAATAAACTTAATTTGATGATACTCAAAGAATCACAGTTTTTGTTTTCATATTTCAGCTGTAGAAATTATGTCTTACTTTTAACGATTTTGTCCTAAACAATCACGATTTGAAGAAAAATTTATCCCCTTAACAATAAAAAGTATATAGTCAAACTTAGAAGAATCAGATCCAGATATAATGGAAAAATTTTCAACGAAGTGCAGGAATTTTATCAAATACTTTCGAATATGTCGAAGAATGTGGTCTGAAACAAATATCACAGGAAAAAGCAGTATACAATGGTGTGGTGTTTTTTGATTTCATAACAAGCAAATGGGACAGATACTGAAAATCGTGTTAAGTTTTTATCGAAAGAAATGCTTAATATTAAAATCGAAGGCAATTGCCTGTTTGAAGAAATTAGAAGACTGAATGTATAGTTAAGGTATCCGACTACGTTCAGAACCATGATTTTAAAAAAGCAAATAAATGTATAATTTTCATGATATTTACTGTCACTTAGATTAGAATACATGTATAAAATTGTTTTAAGGAAATTATGACAAAGAAAAATTATTTAAATACAATATTTTCTGCAAAAAGTTAACTTAGAATAACCTTTTTTCCAAATGTTCTCCTTTTGTAAAAAATGCTTCTATTGTATTAATATTTTGCCTGTATATAGCTCAGACCTCTGTAGAGAGGCTTCAACTATGATTTTTGAAAAATTCAAATTATTTTTAGAGTTACAACGATTTGAAATAATTATCGGCATATTTTCTTAAAATTTCTCCCTTCTGTTTTCGTAAAACATGGATAAACCGACTTCCAAGTTATGTGTTTCAAAAATTCTAGTTGAGCCTCTGCACAGAGGTCTGACCTGAATACAGGCAAAATATTAATACAATAGAAGCATTTTTTACAAAAGGAGAACATTTGGAAAAAAGGTTATTCTAAGTTAATTTTTTGCCAAAATATTGTATTTAAATAATTTTTTTTTGTCATAATGTGTCCTTAAAACAATTTTGTACATGTATTCTAATCTAAATGACACTAAATATCATAAATATTATCCATTTACTCGCTTTTGCAAAATCACGGTTCCGAACGTGGTCGGATACCTTAGTTCAGATAAATTAGAACAATAGGAAAATCAGCATGTGAAATTGATAAAAGGTGGGTGGAAATATTTAACCATTTCAAAACGGAACACATTCCATATGAAAATTTCGTTATTCCTGTTGAACTTACTTTTGCTGCCCTGGAACTAATGCAGCAGCACAGAAAGAATTTTTTCAATCGGTAATGATTTTTGGAAGTGAGCAATCACGATTGAATGTTGATACTTCAGCTGTAGCACTTACCGTAAAGTTTAATATGAAGAATATTTCTTGCTTCAAAATTCCCGATGTATTTGAAAATGATATACTTACAAAAAATAGTAGTAATTAATTGGAAAAATTCTCATTTAAGTATATAATTAAAGAGGATGTAAGCGTAATTAGTGTATTTTTGTTTTTAATAAAATGTTTCATATTTTTACGCTGAAATTTTTTCTTCAATTCTTCGTCCTCATTCTTATTGTAAAAAAATTGATCACTTTAAAAATACAGTAGAACCTGTTTTTGTGCGGTCATTTTTTATGCGATTTTAATTTTGTGTGACCGCATAAAAAAATTCTGCAGTATTTCGATGAATTTGTGCTTGTTATATGTAAGAATTCATGAAATTTTCGAATATTTTTTGTGCAGTTATTTTTATGCGGTTCCTATCAACCGCACAAAAAAAAACAGGTTCAACTGTTAACTATAAAAGTGAAAAGTAAACACAAAGAGCTTTCTCTAACATTCATTACACTGACGTTACTTATAAGTGCCACAAATCTATTCAAATATAAAGTCAGCTATATACACTGTTCATTTAAAATAAATTTGTTTTTTCAAATCGTGTTTCTTAAGGTCTTAACTAATATCTTAACAAACATATAAAAAGGTATAAACTAACTTTCCTTCTTAACTTTCCTAAGGTCTTAACTAACAAATAAAAAAAATAAGACACCTTTTAAATTGTAACTACTTTTGAGGAACAAAAATGACAATGTCGTCATTCCTATCAAAATGGCAACTGAAAACGCAACTACAGTTTTAAAACTATTCTCCTTTCCTGCTAAAATACTTATCATAGAACCGTGCCGTTATCTATTTGGAAGAATGGAATTGAAAGAGTGATCGTACTAAGAACCGTCAGAATATTCGCAAAAATGGTTACTCTATTTAATTATAAATTGGGTGTTACTTATAGGTACCTTTAGTAGAGTAAAAGTTAATTTATAATGATATATATATATATATATATTTATATATTCTCTCTTAACCCTACTATATTTTTAATTTTTCTCGCGTAACCTTCTATGTCTGGTTTCTTACAATCTCAATTTTTTTCGGCTTTGTTTGATTAATGTTCATCTTTCATAAGTAGAGAATTTACACTATATATATATACACACACACACACACACACACATATATATATATATATATATATATATATATATTGATAGCGCATTTATTTCTACTAGCTACATTTAATTCTAAAATCTTTTCATGATTCCAGTCGCAAATCCAGTTTTAGATTTAATTTTAGTGATTCTAGCGACTCCATATCTGTTGGTAAATATCGATAATATTCTTCTTATAAACTTGTTTGATGTTTACGGATATCAGTTCAAATTTTAAAAAAAGTTTTCAAATTCAAAAACATAAACTTTTTTGTAGTTGCTGTTCCTTAGTGCATATGCCTCAATTATTCATTTATAATACTTCACTTAAAGATCTGATGTTAGCCTTCTTCTAATAACTAAGCATTTTTATATAATGTGTTCGTTAACAGTTTTAATTTTATTTAAATTAATCTAAGTATTAGAGTGATTTTTGATCAAAAGTATTTCTAGTTTAAATGGATTTAAATTATCTGGATATTCAGTAATGTAGGTTGGATGTGTAGTATTTTTAGTCGACTTTCTGAATCACATAGATAATTTAAGAATTATTTTCAGAAGACCAATCTATCTCTTTTAAAATCTACCTTACCACGGAGATGTTAGGGGAATAAACTTTCAAATAACAGGACAAATGTATGCTTTAACCTCTTTCTGGGTTGATATATTTCATATATTGGCAATTAAAGTAAAGTTCACTGAACTGTCCAAACCTATGATTGAAGGTTTACCTCTTCAAGATATGCATATCTTAAGGGACAATACGAAGTTATCTGTTCATTGAGAAATTAGAAGTTCTAAATGTACTGCTGTTCTCTATAAAGAGCACAAAATAAAATCTGGTTTTATAACAACTTATTTTCTTAACTTCAATTATTTGCAAAATTCTGGTAATTTTGCACGCTCTTGATGAAATATATTTTTTTGTAATTTCAGGTAAAAGGGCTCTAAAATCTTTGAGAAAGATCACAGATTTTGTTTACTGTTCTTTTAGTTTTCGTTTAGTGTTCAATACCCAACAGTTTTGTTTCAAAACTATCACTATGAATCACGTCCATGATGTCTAAGCTCTAGATATTTAAAAAAAATTATAGCCATTTAACTACATGGTAAAGGTAGAACTATTGGGAACTTTAAGTTTTCGTAGTCATATTTTATTGTATATAAATTTTTTCATTCTCAAAATTACATCAGTGTCTGTAAAAATTGTAAAATACTTTAAATCCCTCTTTTTGACGTTGTAGTAAGATGCTCCTTTATAAATAATTATAAATTCAATTTGCTGATGTTCAGTAGATAATTCTCGGCTGGCAGATAATTCTCCTAAATGTTTTAAGTGCTTGAGAGTTTCCATAAAACCCATACATCCAACTAGAAGCTCTAATTATTTATTGTGTTTAAAAAAGATAAGAAATTGTTAAAATATAATAATGTTTCGTATTCAATTTGATATAATGTACTTAATATATTCCAGAGAGAGAGAGAGAGAGATATTGTCTATACCTACAACTTCACTGAAGTACTTATTAACAAATTATTTTGTCTGTCTTTTGTGCATTTTTCTATGCTGTGCTTAGTAAAAAAATATGTAAATTCCTGAGATCTGCAATCTTTGTATTATTTACGCGAAGCCTCAACTCTAGAATAACATGTTTTAGATGTATTCATTTACAATATGTCTCAAGTTTATTAATGTCCACCTTAAGAATGCGGGAAGAGTTACTAATCTCCCAAAATATATTTTTTATACATATTCCATATAAATAACTTTCTTGCGTTATCAGAGGGAATATATTTCATCAGAATTTTGTATGTATAAACAGGATCTGTCTCATTTATAGCAACAACACTTTATCAAATACGAAGATATTTTAATCAGTATAATCATTGGGAAACATTTAATCTAGTGAGTGAAGTTTTTATTTTTCTCTAAAGGGAATCTAATTATCACAGCTTAACGTTTCATACATATAAACTAACTTAACACTGTAGTATTTCAGATACTTTTATTCATCTACAATTCCTGCAAACCAACAAAGATTCATTGTTTTACTCTCCCAATCCCCCTTTATTTTCTAGAAACAATTTTAGACACATATCTTCTTTGGATACCCGTGTTTTTTGTTTCCTGTACAAGGTTACTCAAATTGGTTTCTTTTCTCTCAAAGTTTTCAGAAAGCTTCCTTAGAACAATTCTAAATCTTTTCTCAGTATTTTTCATTACCTTATTCGTATTAAAACGCTGATTATCCGTGTAACATCATTTTTAAATGTTTTTCTTCAAATATGTTACATTTTTCTTTCGATAAATAATATAAAGAAACATGACTAGCTTTCTAACATAAAAACAACTTCCATTTTTATATAGCAGTGATTTCTTGTTTTCAATTGGCAAAACTTTCCTCGACAGTCTTTACTTAAATAGGATGATTTCTCACTGAAGAAGCAGTATTTCAGAGCGGGACACTGTTTGCTAATAACTCAGAAGCTGTCAAAGTGCGGTTTTCCTTTTCTTCGTCCAAGCTTTGACCTTGCGTTTGGAAGAGATAGCATTTGTAAGATATGAAGGTGCAACATCGCGTATTTCCTTCAGTTGCAAGCCCCTTGCTTAAAAATTGAATTATATTTAATAGAATACTCGTATCCTAATTTCTTATTTAGTTTAAATACTGGAACACTTGGTAATGCTTTTAAAATAACAGGGGTTAATAAATGCGCTTAAGTTTCCGGAAGACATACGCAGTGACTGTAAATTTAAATTTTACAAAAACACTCAAATAATCTTCAAAAATTCATCACATAATAAATAAGTTTAAAAATTCGCTCGCGTGAGTGCATATATAATTTTCTAATGAATCTTTGTTAAAACCAAGTAATAGCTATGTAATAACTTACAACCTTTACTTTAAAAACCTTCTAAGCTTTTACTACGCGAACTGCAAAATGAATGTTTAGTTAATTAAACTTCTCAACGTCAAAAAACAATTTAGTATTAAATACCGGTGTTTTGTATGATTTCCAGAACATATGCTGGTAATATCCTTTCATTAAATCTTGGAATTGTTATTTTGGGGAATTTGATATTAAGCGCCCACTGATTAATTTACATCCATCTTAATAGATGAATAGGAATGGTCAACGGAGAATTACTCTTTGGCTTAGACACATTATAAATGTTTGTTTACTTTGAATCTCCCTGTAAAGATTTTTTCTCGATATTATTCGGGAATTCTGGTTCATTATCCAAAATCTTTTATGATTAATTTTCTCTTTCTGTATCTACCAACGTAAGGTTTTCGAATTTATCATTTAATTGTTCGATTTAAAGTTTAATTTAATTATTTGGCATCTGTTTTTGACATCATTTGGTCATTACACCTGATTTTTTTTCCTTTCAATTTCTATCTCGGTTTTAAAATGAGTTTATTAATTGATTATCTTAATGCCTAAAGCGTCCGTGTACTAAATATTATATGTCCCGGGGCAATTTTTAATTTCATATTGTTAAAAAATAGACATGCTGATTTTTCTAATGAAAAAATTACTATTCAGACTATCTTTTTGTTCGGAAAAATCTGTATAGAAAGCAATTAAATTAATCCACACAGAAATGAAAATGCCACACGATATGACGATTACTATAATGTATATAGACATAACATTAACACCATGACACAAAAATTAATGGATTTTTCAGCTCCTACTAATATAGTTCACATATATATATCTTGTTCAAATTTTCAATCGTTATTAAAATACTTTTTATTCATCCACTCAAGTTCAAATACTCTTTTTAAACTTGTAGTGGATGACACTTGATGCTAATAAAGTTTTTTTAAATATTAATTCATTAATTAGAGTTAATTAATGAAAAAGTAGTAAAAAACAAAAATAATAGTCCATAAAAAAAAAAGGAAAAATGCTCGTTGTATCCCTGTAGTGTAATGGATAGCACGTTGGACTTCTAATCCAACGGCCGTAGCTTAGAATCCCACCTGGAATGGCCTTATTTCTGAGAGTGTGATTTACGAATGAATAAATAGTAACAAACAAAAATAGTGGTCAACACCATATATAGAAAGGAAAATCGTTTTCGTTTTTGCCATTTAATATTGTGATTCCGTCATATGTATATACATATATTTATATTAATTGTAATTATTTAATAAAAAATAACTAAAATAAAGTTTTTCTTTGTTGACCTCTTTAGATCATTCCTTTTTCCACACACAATCGTGTGTTTTTTCGAATGCAAACCAAACCAAAACTGTTACTGGTGGAAAGCAGAGGTGTAACCGACCTCGTGCAAGCAGATTTCTACGTTTGGTTTTTGTGCTCTGTCCTTAACACACTGATGCTACTAGTGTGTAGCGGGGATTTCTATTGATAGATTCGTCGAGGCTCAAATTCCTTTGGTAGGGACATAATGAGAAAGTGATGTGCCAGCTCAGGAATCGTCTCCTTCACTTAATTAAGTTTAAACATTCATGCTACTAATTCTCTCTTGTTGCTTCTTAGTTTCATGGTTAAAAAACAATATATCGCATTTTAAACCATACATGATCGACCATTAATTACTGTCTGGATTACTACGAATTTTTTTTTTAAAGTCAGCTGTATTGATAATTAAACAAGTACTATGTGGAAACAATTTAGATTGTTTTTAAAATAATAACAAAACTCTTAAACATGTCTTTTCATTCATTTTTTTAAAATTTTTATTTAAATTCTTTAAAAAAAATGCTGTGCCCGAGTCGAGAGAAGAATTTAGTAATATAATTAAAAATTTTCATAATGATATATGTATCTTTTAACAATAACATGTTGCCACGTTACCTTAGTGGTCAAGGTAACGGATCGTGGCTGGCATGTCAAGAGTTCGAGCCCGGTACTGCTGCAGACCCGCCGCGTAGTTGAGCGATGCGCATCAAATCTTTTGAGAGATCAAGCGTCCTCCCGTTGGTGTGGTATGGTAGTTAGGGAAAGGTGTGCCACAGATCAGGTGTCGTCCTCGTCACTTGACCATGAATGAAAATTATGAGGTCCAACACCAAAAGTCCTCGAGTATAGCTGAATAGTGCGACCTTAATATTTACTCACACACTCACTTTAACAATAACAAACACGTAACTAAATAAACTAGGAAGGAGTCACTTGTAGGATTTTTACTGATCACTTAGTAATTTTTTAAAGTATGTGACATTTCAATATATTCATTATTTTATTTTTCTTCTGCAGTTGTAACTTGAAAATTTAGAGTGTTGAAATCAAACATATAAGAAACTCTTTACTGTACTTATGCATAATGTGTATCTTAATGCTTTATTTTCAATTAAACTTGTATTGTAAAATTTCAAGGTGTGAAAAGGAATTCAAAAAATAAATTTTATAAATATTTTAATTGGAAACTTTTCTTTTAATCATACTTTCTTTCAGCTTATTCAAATCTAAACATTGCAAGAAAAGATATATTTTAATCAAAAGCTAAATACATTTTAATTGAATTTTGTGAATGCATGTAAAATAAATACTAAACGCATAAAATGAATCACTTTTTTTTCTTTTCGTTGCTGCACTTTTTAACGCAAAAACGGTATAGTATAAATTTTAATAATAATGCGCCTCTTCTTTCAAAGAGTTAAAACAAAATCACATTTAAGGAGGACCTGTAGTTTGACCCTAATATACATGAAACTTTTGGAATTTGATTCGAAAAAGGGGGAGTGAGTGAATATTAACGTCACACTGTTCAGCTACACGAGGGCTTTTGGCGACAGACCACGTAATTTTGAGCCATGGTCAAGTGACGTGGGAAAACATCTGAGCTGGCACCTCCCTCTCCTAACAACCACATCACACCAACGGGAGGACGTTTCAGCTCTTGACTGATTTAACGTGCATCGCTGCCCTACACGGCGGGTCTTTAGTGGTACTGGGTTCGAACTCATGACATGCCTGCCATGATTCGATACCTTGACCACTGGGCTACCGCAGCCCTCTCGAAAAAGGGGGAAGAGTTGAAAATTTTGTTAGAAGATGACGCTGTACACATCATAATATGCAAATTAAAAGAAGCAACATGTGCAATATACATACGGTATGCAATTTCCATTATTCATCGTTAGAGAAGCTCGTTATGACTCTGTCAACGGATTATCAGGCTTTTTTTCTGAAGCGTTTTACAAGATTTTTGTCAGTTGATTTTAATGTTTGGACAATAATGTACGCAGGAAAATGCTCGAATCAATGTTTCTCAAAGTTCCAAAAAGGATGGTACATAAATTGAAGAAGATAAGAAAATCGGCTCATTTAACGTAAAATCTGGCAGAAGTAAAAACAACAAAAACAAATTCGATGTCAGTAGATGAAGCAAGCTGTATATTTGTAGGAAGAGACAAGCAGAAGGCGTGGAAAGTGCAGTGCACGAAGGCTGCCTGAACTCTAGATATCAGTGCTTATATGATTTATTATATTTTAAGGAAAATCCTACATTATATACCATTCATTCAAAAATGTGAAAGTTACGATTAATTGTGACCCGCTATAACCCTTTAAGACCCAACCTGCACGATGGTGTGGGTTAGATATTCTTATACGTGTTTGCTTCTGGAATAGTTGTATGTAAAAAAATCGCGAATGTAACGATTCAGCCGGTTTGCAGAAAGTGTAAAGTGTTAATTCTTATTAACAGACGATGTTTGTGTTCCATGTTTTACTTTCAGCTGGCAAATCTAGCTTTGTTTTCAAATACAACGAAAACACGTCTTCTTTATATTTGTCGTAAAAAGGTAATTATCAAAATATTTCTAATTGCATAGGTACAAATTTTTGTATTAATGTTTAAATAATTGTAAAATGAGAAAAAATATTAACTATACTCTACTAATGTGGCTTCTAGGGCTCGGGATTTCGTTGGGGGGGGGGGGGGGCGCGGGGGGGGGCGTTACTTGAGTCACTGCAGCTGTAAAGTTAAGTACTTACCATGCGCGCGCGCGAATTTTCTTTTCTGTTTCAATAATTTTTATATGAAAGCCTACATAAAACTGAAATATGTAGTTATATAATTAATGCCAAATTTTCTTGGGGGTCGCCATGGAAGAGTTCCTTTTTTTTCTTTCTCTCTCTCTTTTTTGCAATTAATTTTCTTTTCCATACATTTTTTGAGGAGTAGGGCATTTTTATCTCCTCCACAGATATCTGCATCCATATCTCTTCTCCCCTCCCTCCCAAAAAAATCTGGGTTTTCCGGTGGGAGTTAGTATGGCGTGGTTTAAATATATATATATATTTAAATTTTCAAATTTTCTGATACATTTTACTATTTTTCATCGAATACTGTGTTAACTTTTAACCAAAAACTTTTTCAGGTATTTAAAAGGAGAATTCTCACAGAAGAAATTTTTTAATTGATGAATAAATCAGATTGAACTTAGATCAGAACTTAGTGATCCCTCGGATGATGACAATGCGGTAAACAAAACATATGAATCGCGTATACTAAAAGGAGAATCAAGTTCAGGTGGGAGCGATGAAGAAACACATGGGAATATTGGAAATGGAAAGGCAATTTTGGATTTTTTTTACCATAAAAGTCTCTTGAACACATTCATTACATTGATTTAGCTGTTGCAAACTCTTCGTTTCTGTGCAAACAAGATGCAATATCAAATAAAATTCCTCTAAAAATCAAAATGGATGGCTTAAAATTTAAGAGATAGTTGAAACGTTATCAGCCTCTCCACGCACTAACAAAAGTATATTAATTGATGCAGATAACAGTGTTGTGTGCAGTTCCACTCGCAAAAAAATCGATGCGTTATAATTCACCTGCTATACATGTCATGGCTTTTATCCTGGCCATTATAGGGCAAAAGGCTTGGCATGTATAGCCATTTTTGATGTGCTGATGACATTTCTAGGCTTCGCACAAGTGCAGATTTGAAAACTACGAAAGC
This sequence comes from Trichonephila inaurata madagascariensis, assembly GCA_019973955.1. Taxonomy (NCBI): domain Eukaryota; kingdom Metazoa; phylum Arthropoda; class Arachnida; order Araneae; family Nephilidae; genus Trichonephila; species Trichonephila inaurata. The sequence goes on along the minus strand of BMAV01024355.1, from coordinate 16,948 downwards.
AGTTCGAAAACATGTTGTCAAAAATGCAATGGTTATTTATACTTGTCAAAAACAAAACAAAAGATTTTTGCAGTAAATAATAATTAATTAATAAAAGAGTTAATTATACAGCAATAATTTCCTTATTTGTAACTATTTTAGTTGAATTAAGATTGTTTCTTCTATCAACTTATATATATATATAGAGAGAGAGAGCTAAAAATGTATAACTCGTAAAATTTCATGGGTGACCTGTCTCAAAGATAACGTCGAACCTGCGTGACCCGGCGGGTATCGTCTACATCCGGAGGGGGGAGAGCAGGAATTTTTTTATTATTTTCCCTAGGTCATTGGGGTCCATATAGTATTAATAACCAGAATAATTTCATATCTCTATCTACATATAAGACGCATTTGTTGTCTGTTTGTCTGTTCCCTTATAACTCAAGATTCAGACAACCAAATAACGTGAAATTTGGTACACGTACACAAAATTACATGGGGAAGGTTCTTAATCAGGTTTCGTTCCATCCCAACCTCACTTTGGCCTCATCCAGCCAAAAGTAGTGCTACATGTGTCTGATCTGAGTCGTGTGATAATGAACCAAAAAAAGGAAATCATGCAAGCTGGATCATTTCCTCTGAAATTTTGACATAACGTTGCATTTGAATCCGGACGGGTTCTTACGTACTTATTATTTAGTAATTCTTTCTAAATATTTTAAAATTTAACTTTTAAGTGATTTTCCAGTGTTATGACGTCATATAATGTCAAGTTTCTCACTAAGTGGAAAATTTATACTTTACACGCAGTTTTTCAAGATTTTTACATATTTTTACTATAGCTATGTTTATCGGTTGGAATATTTATCCAATTTTTCTATTCTTTGATATTTAATTAGGATTATTTTTCGACTAAATTATTTTTTTAATGATTATTCTCATAACAACTAAGATTTTTTCTTTTATTGTTTTGGCAACATTTAGATAGTATTATCGCGAGATGTTTATGTGTGTGATTTTGCTTACAAATTACAACTTACATTTTCAGTATTTTATCGGTGAATTTATTTATTTCTTTAGAATGCGAAGATTATAGTTTTGACAAACTGAAACTTCTTATTGATAAGGGTATTTCAGTTCTTATTACTGCAATTAACGTTAGTATAGTATTTCCGTTTTCATCATCTGTTTTAGAAAGTAGGAAATTAATATGAATATTAGTAGCGATCTTTTTCTCTCCCGTAATCCTTTTTTAATTCAATATATAATTTTAATTTTTTATTTTAGTAATTACGGTTTTTTTAGATTCCCCTTAGCGATGTTTTAATTTGTCGAAATTACTCGACGCGATTGTTCTTAAATACGTATTTTTTTTATCTGTTTCTGACATTTTTTATGTTCCTCTGAAATATGAAATAAAGATTTTCTAATAAATATCTTGTGTTTGTACGAAACTGCTTATATTGATTTAATTAAAATATTCAGCCTTATTTTATTTTTGATATCTTCTTAAGATTTATATTTTATAACTAGATGTACCACATGTTGCTGTGGCTCAGTCAGGTTAAAAAGACTGGTGCGCCAAAAGGGTTACAAAAGTAAATAATACTTAAAAATTGAAACAAATAATATAAAGGGTACTTGCGTATTGCAGCAATCACCAACTCTATTATAACTCGCCAAGTTGGCAACCTCGATTTCTTATGTGTCGTATGTGTTGAATTGGCAACCATATGCTTCATTTCAGATAATGTCGCCAATAGTTTGCGATAATATGTAAGTACCGTTTGATTTTGTCATAGCTACCACTGTATCAGCAGTACCAGTGATACAAGGCCCCCAAGCTACAGTGATCCCCATACGTATTACTACAGTCTCTAATATGGTGCTCATATCTGAAATCAGCCCCTAAAAGTGTTTTGATACAGGGCCCACTCAGAGCTGTTTTGCAATTTCATGTGTCTTGATTTTAACCTTTTTCATGTGTCTTTTAATTTTAACCTATTGGCTTCAGTGCATAAAATTGACTTGCAGAAAATCAAACTTGGGTAATCATACTGCCCAAGCAAAAGCAGTGTTGGTAGTAATTACATATCAAACTGGAACAGGCATCAGAGAATGAGCAAAACAGACAAATGGCTTAAATACCTGTTGAGGAAGCAGGTGGTCGTAAGAGTAATTATTTTTGATACTTATGTACTATCCTAACAATCGCCAACGTTCAAAATAACTTGCCAAGTTGGCATCCCCGATTTCGCATGCCATATATATGCTGAATTGTGAGTCATGTGCTTCGCTTCATTTAATGTCACCAATAGGTTGCGGTTATATGTAAGTACCTTATTTTTTTAAATTATGCTTTTGCATTGATAAAGATAGTTCAGTTCTTTTTATGTCAGTTAATGTTAGTATTGTACTTCATTTTTCTATTTATTTTTATGCTCGGGATATATACTTTGGATTTTTTTATTTAGTACTTACGTATTATATTGCACAATCTCCAACGTTCAAGACAACTCGCCACTTTGGCAATTCCAATTTTGTATGCTTTGAATTGGAAATCATGTGCTTCATTTTGTATAATGCCACCAATAGGTTGCGATAATACGTAAGTACCTTTAATTCTGTACATTACTATAACATTAGACTGGCCGCAACATACCAATTTGGCGTGATTTCAAAATCATGTCAAAAACGAGTAGCCTACCAATATGAAATTAATATTATGAGTATTATCTTAGCCTGTTTTATTTTTCTCTCCAATAATCCTTAATTAATTCAATATATAATTTTTGTTTTTTTATATTTTAGTAACATTTTTTTTTGGCGATTATGTACTGCAAATATTTTTTTACACATTGCAATGTCTTGGGTCAAATTAATGAGTGACAATTTTCTTAAATATGTTTTTTTCTATTTGTTTTTGACAATTTTTAAAATTTTGTTTGATGTCTGTCTGAAAATGCATTGTCATCTTTTGCTACAGTCATGCCTATGAGAAAAAGGGGGAGACTGAGCAGGAAAACAGTCAAGTCAAAAGCAGTAAAACATACACGTGCAGCAGAAGTTCCTGATGAAAAAAGAGCAAGACTCCAGGCAGATCAGGTCCGCCACAGTCTTGCGAGAGCAGCTGAAACTCCAGAACAATATCAAGTGCGACTCCAGTCACAACAAGTTCGCCAGAATGCATCCAGAGCAACTGAAACACCTGAGAAAAGGCAGTCACGTCTCCATGAAGATCAGGTCCGCCACAGAGTTGTCAGAGCAGCTGAAACACCTATTCAGCATATGGTACGTCTTCTTTGCTTAAGAAAACAGAGAAATGTTGCCATCACTTTGAAATGGAAAGCCCAAATGCATGATGGTTTTATGTACAGCCCAAGATATGACTATGAAAGCAACAATCTTCTTGACATTGGCAGAATCTCAAATGTTTGTCTAAAGTGTAGTGCACTTAAGTGGAAAGGAGGAACTCCAGGCATGTGCTGCTCCAGTGGTAAAGTCAAACTGCCACCAATTCTAAAGCCACGAAAACCATTGTGCAGTCTGTTGAAGGATGAAACTGCACAATCAAAGGACTTTGTGAAACATATTAAACTATTCAATAATATGTTTGCCATGACTTCCTTCAAGTCTAATGTTGTCCTGAATAATGGGTGGACACTAACATTCAAGGTCCAAGGCCAAGTGTACCACCTTGCTGGATCTCTTCATCCAGCTAATGCCGAAGTTAGCAAATATCTTCAGATTTATTTCTTGGGAGAAGATGAGTAAGTGCAAAGACGACTAGATTTGCTTGACAGTCCTGTTGACAGAAACATTGTTCTCAAACTGCAAAGAATGCTGCATCAGCATAACAGCTATGTGAGGTCATTTAAAAAGGCTGCTGAGATAATGGATGATAACACTAAAGTGGACTACAGAACCAAAATTTCTGGCAAAGCACCATTAAAGGAACACAAAGGCAGATTCAATGCACCATCTGTTAGTGAAGTGGCCATCATAATTGCTGGAGAGCTATGTGATCGTAGGGACATTGTGCTGCATTTAAGAAGTTGCTCACAAATGCCACTTCAAAGGATTCAAGACACTCACAGGTCATATGATCCACTTCAGTACCCTCTGCTATTTGTTAGAGGAGAAGATGGCTATGATTTGAACATCAAAGATGTAAACAAGGCTACCAGCAATGACTACTATGTATATCGCAGGATGCAAAGAGTCAACGAATTCAATACACTTCTCAGATGCCCACACCTTTTCCAGCAATTCATAGTGGATATGTATGCTAAGGTTGAGAATGAGAGATTGCGCTTCATCAGACTCAACGAAACAAAAATTAGAGCTGAGGACTATGGTGGCAGTAAGGAATGACAACAATGTGACTTCTGAAAATCTTTGCAAATTAGTGGTGATGCCTTCATCCTTCACTGGAGGGCCCCGTTACATGCATGAATATGCACAGGATGGAATGACCTATGTGTGTCATAGAGGCACACCTGATCTCTTCATCACCTTCACCTGCAACCCAAGCTGGCCAGAGACAACAGTTGAATTGCTTCCAGGAATGGCAGCAGATCGTGTTGACTTGGTTGCTAGGATGTTTCAACAAAAAGTTAAGAAAATGTTGCATATCATCAAGGATGTCCAAGTGTTTTGAAAAGTAGCCTGTTTCACGTACTCCATTGAGTGGCAATAGCGAGAACTGCCACACATACATCTGTTGGTTTGGGTGCAGACCAAAATTCGCCCTGACCAAGTAGACAGCATTATAAGTGTAGAAATTCCAGACAAAGAAGAAGATCCCATTCTATACGAGGTTGTCACAAAAAACATGATTCATGGCCCTTTCTGCAATAGAAATCGCAAGGCACCGTGCATTGTTGATGGCAAGTGCAGTAAGAGGTTTCCCAGGCAAATGTTGCAAGAGACACAGACAGGAGATAATGGATATCCCCTGTACCGTCACCGAAAACCAGGTGATGGTGGCCATGTTGCCCCTGGTAGAGAACCAGAATCTGGAATGTTGGAGGATGTTGACAACTCTTGGGTTGTACCCTATTCTCCATTACTTTGCAGAATCTTCAAAGCACTCATAAATGTGGAGTCAAAAGCATCAAGTACATTTGCAAGTATGTTACCAAGGGAAGTGATGCAGCCATGTTTGCTGTTGCAAATGAAATGCCGAACAGGCTTGATGAGGTTACCACTTATCAACAAGGACGATACATTAGTAGCAGTGAGACAGTGTGGCGCCTGCTCAACTTTCCCATCCATCAAAGGTATCCAACAGTTGTTCATTTGGCAGTACACTTGAAGGAGGCCAAAGAGTATACTGTGAACCAGGACAGCCAACAGCCCATTTGACTGACACTCCACCAAAGACTACATGAACAGCCTTTTTTGATATCTGCAAAACAGACCCTCTTGCAAAAATATTGCTGTATTCTGAAGTGCCTAGACATTTCCGCTGGGATTCCAGTCAAAAGGTCTGGCAAATCCGAAAAAAAGGTGTAGCTCTTGCAGACTTCCCGGGATATGTGACAGACAATGCCTTGGGAAGAGTGGGCATCCTAACAACAGAGAAACATTCCACATGCGCCTCCTGTTGCAACATGTTCGATGACCAATATCATTTGAAGATCTCAAATATGTTATTGTGAGAGATGAAGATGGTGACATCCTTGAAATTAAGCCATGCAGCACATCCATTGAGGCATGCCAAGTCCTGGGACTGCTGGAAGATGATTCTCATTGGTACCAGGCAATGGACGAGGCAGCTGTGTCTCAGTCACCTGCACAACGCCGCAACCTCTTTGCCATTTTGGTTTCCGTATGTGGTTTAAACAGCCCTATCACACTGTGGGAAAATCACATGGAAGACATGACAGATGACTTTTTGCAACAGGCAAGACGAAATAATCCAACAGAAAATATTGAATACTTGATGCTCTCTTCAACAATACTATTTTCATTTTGGAAAATAAAATTCTATCTATAACTGGCAATAAGCTGGCACTGTATAGTTTGCCAGAACCAGTGCATGATGAACCTGAATTGATAAGTAAGGATGTCTGGAGGGAACTAGCTATGATGTTCAAGCACTTCGAGTCTACATTGCAGTAAATGTGCCAAGACTTACTCCAGATCAGCAACAAGCCTTTATAGCCATCACTGTAATGATCGGAAGTGAAAGAGGAGGCATTGTCTTTTTGGATGCACCAGGTGGCACAGGCAAGACTTTTCTACTCAATTTGCTATTGGCTTTTGTGAGGAAAGAGCAAAATATGGCTGTGGTTGTTGGCTCCTCTGGCACAGCAGAAACTCTGCTTGATTGTGGTCAAACAGCACATTCGGCCTTCAAGTTGCCACTGGACTTGGCCAGATCAGACAGTGCCACTTGCAATATTTCCAAGGGCACAGGACAGGGACATGTTCTCAAAACCTGCAAGCTAATTGTCTGGATGAGGCTACCATGAGTCACAGAACTGCTTTCCATGCTCTTGACAAGACATTACAGGATTTGCGAGGCAGCTCTGCAATAATGGGTGGAGCAAATGTTATGCTTGCTGGTGATTTTCGACAAACACTTCCCATTGTCACACGTGACACACCATCAGATCAGATCAATGCCTGTTTGAAAAATTCTTATCTATGGCCCCAAGTCGAAAAATTCAGTCTAACTACAAACAGGCGGTCACACATTCAGGGTGATTTGTCAGCAGGACTATTTGCAAACAAGTTGCTCCAGATTGGAGATGGTAAAGTTCCTGAAGATCCTTCAACATGCCTCATCATTATGCCATGTGGTCAAATTGTCAACTCTCCTGACGAACTTCTGACAAGGTGTATCCTAACATTCAGCAAAACTTCAAGGATCAGGACTGGCTTTCTCACAGAGCAATTCTGTCAAACAGAAATGATGTGGTTGAGAAGCTCAATGTCACCATTCAGAAGCAGCTTCCAGGGCAAGAATATGCCTACAAGTCCATAGACTGCATCCTTAATGATGATGAAGCAGTACAATATCCCATTGAGTTCATGAATTTCATTCAGACTCCTGATTTGCAAGCCCACAACTTGATTCTGAAAGTTAGTGCTCCAATAATGCTGATCCGAAATATTGATGCACCCAGGTTGTGAAATGGCACAAGATTAATTGTGAAAAAGCTGATGCAATATGTCATTGAAGCCATAGTACTCACAGGGTGTGCTAAGGGTGAGAATGTCTTCATTCTAAGAATACCTATCATTCCCTCAGACAACACCATACAATTCAAGAGAATACAGTTCCCTTTAAAACTGTGCTTTGCCATGACAATCAACAAGTCACAAGGACAGTCTCTTGGGATAGCTGGTATAGACTTGCAGACACCATGCTTTTCTCATGGGCAGTTGTATGTGGCCTGCTCCAGAGAGGGCAAAGAGGAAAATCTTTTTGTACACACTCCAAATGAAACTGCCAAAAATGTTGTCTATTACATTGCTTTAAGATAAATGTACCCTTTTATTGCATGCAAATAAACAGTTTTGTACGCTTCTACAGAAAACCTTATTTTAAACTCGGGCAAAGCCTGGTACTTGCAGCTAGTTTGAAGATAAAAATAATTCGGGTCTTAAAGGTATAATCGGGATTGGGGGATAAATGAAGCATATTTCTCTTCCAAAGGTGTCGCAATTACGGAACACGGGGGAAAACTATTCCATATGCAAAACACCCCTTTTCTTATCTTTTTAAAAGATCACTGTGTAGTGCAGATTTTTTGTAATGTTTATCATTTGACCATTATTTCTCCAAGAGCCACCTCAAGTACTTCCGTTCACTTTTGCTGTCAGTGGCGAATAACTGGAATCTTTTTTTTGCGCTATAACCATAATATTCCAATTCTTCAGTAAGGTGCATGTTCAGGTAGGATAGTTGCTATGCAAAATTCTTCCCTTCCATACGATACAAGACATGTGAAGCTATTGCTAAATAGTCGCCCATCCGGTAAAGTGGTTACTGACGCTGACTGCAGCACCGTAGGGACTGGTCTCGAATCCCGAAGAAGGCATGTGTGTTTGTTAATGTTTAGTATCTTCGTGGCATGGGGCCACCCTAAATAGCTATCTAACCGTAAATCTTCTCATGAGGTTGTTGAAAAGGAACGAGAAGTAAGAAGCTTCTGACCTCCCTTAAGGCGTACTCCCTCAAAATTGGAGTGGAAAAATGGGCTAAATCATTCTGTCATCTGTATGGTGCTTAAAGTTGTGGCTAATGACATTGGCCCTTTGCGATGATGAGTTTCGTGGGCTTCGGTCTGGCCTTTGCTGATCAGGTACTGTTCGTAACAGCAACAACTGTTAAATATCCGTTTCAGAAATGACAGATTTATCATCCATAATTTTTTTAACAGACTAGTTACTACAATAACCGGATCATATCCTCCACACTTTTGTCTTTAAGGTTACCTGAAAAATGTTATAACTGCAAATTTAGTGGATGTAAACACGCACTACCCATGTTCTAAGATCACCGCTAATAATCTCTGGATTTGGAATCTAACGTTTTGCAGTTTCAACGCATTGAAGAAAAATACTGAAAAATGTAAAACACATTTATTTAGAAATTATAGAGGCATTTAAAAACATAATTACTTTTATGTGGTTTTCAACTTGTGATATGGTCGTTCTATGGCGACCATATCTTTGATTGTCAGCGTGAATTAGAGGTGTGGGATTCTCGAAATGAATCGACATTTTAAAATTCTTAATATGACTTTATTAAGAATATAACTTAAATTTCTAATAAATTAGATAAACTTATATTAAGTGAGAATAAACCAAACACACAGCTGTAGTTAAACCTAAACGCGTAACTTGGATCACTTATCTAAATAATTATATTATCCACCTACTTTCAATTCTGATAATATTACAAGTTCTAATATCAAATAATCAGTCCTACCTTGAATCAAGCTAAGGTTCAATCACTTTCAGAGATATTTAGGTGCGCGTGCAATAGTATGCACCTTGTAGTAACGGCTAGAAATCTGGGTAATCCTTTGATAGGCCGTCAATTCACACTTCTATCTTTTCTAAATATAACTTTCTCTAAATTGCCCTCCTGCTTACTAAAACTTCTGTTCTTTTAAAGGCTATCTTATTTGCATTTTACAATTGCATTTCACTTCTTGGATTTGGGTTGGAAAAGATTTGCCATTAATCTTGGCCGTCAAAGAACCCACAGG
>BMAV01024354.1:0-12643 GCA_019973955.1 Trichonephila inaurata madagascariensis | reverse complement strand
AATTATATCAATTATCCGAATGAGATAGGACGTTAGATTTATTAGGCCCGTATCCTATATCGAGAATAAGACGTAACCGCTATATTTTAGTATAACCGATCATTTCAGCAAATGGGCTGAAATTATACCTCTTAAAAAGGCCTCATCTCTTTATAATAGCGGATTTTTTTTTTTGATAACCTTATATCGCGTTATGGAGCCCAAAAAAATTAATATGATAATGGTCCCCAATTTATATCCGAGATTTTTGAGCACTTAAGTGAAAGATTAGGCATAAGGCATGTGAAGACTGTTGCATATCGACCACAAGCAAATCGGACTGAAAGAGTTAATCGAGATATAGTGCAAATGATTGCAAATTACGTTAATGATCAACATGATACTTGGGATCAATTTACGTGAGTTTGCTTACGCTATTCGCAAGGCGGTGAATGAAACAACGGAAAACACCGGCTGAGTTATTTTTAGGTCGAAAATTGATTACACCATTTCAAAAACTAGTTATGATATCGGAAAGCTCTAAATTCAAAATTCAAGATATACAGAAAAGCTTTAAAGAAGCTAGACTAAGTACGAAAATTAAAACAGGAAAGGTGGAAAATATTAAAATTTAGACGAGAAAGGACATAAAAAAAAAAGGTAAATGATGTTTTATTAGAAACACCCCCCTGTAAGTTCAGCTGCTAACAAAGTATGTGTGCTAAATTTAAACAAAAATTTGAGGGCCCTTTTATAGAGCCCTTTAGAAGTTAAGAACTTTAATAAATTGTAATATGGAAATCGGGAAAAAAGTTTAAACAGTTAACGTAGATCAAATAAGAATATATCGTCATGGGAAAAATGTGACGAGGTCGAAGTAGGAACAGGTATCCCAAATAGTATAAGATCAAGTCAGGAAACTCGTACTTCGGAAAAAGTACACCAAGGATTAAATGAGTCACAATATGGGAAAGAAAAAATCTGCGGTGAAACGTAGGTTAGAGGCAAAAGGGATTGGTAACCAATCAAATCAATATAAAAATACAGAGAGGACCCATAAAAACAAATCACTGGTCAGATCACTACCTAGTTCAGTAGGGAATGAAAATAAAATAAAAGGTTTAAATATAACCAAGGTATTAAAAGATCAGGTGTCGGGGCAAGTGGACCACAAAGAAAGTGGCAAAAAAAAGGGTAATAATAATAGTAATAATAAAAAGACAAATGTCATCTAAAATACTATTTCTAGAGATAGAAAAAAGAAGAAGAGAATCAACTGAAGTTCCATATGAAAAGAGTTATAATCTAAGGCCACGACGGAGAACAGAAGAACCACGACCAGCCCAAAAACACAGTTGGGAAGGCAAGGAAAAAGGGCGACAAGGAAATTACAAGCCTTACAACAAGAAATTCCAGTACAACCAAGGAATGAAGAGTGATGACACCATCGTTGAACGTGAATGTGGGAGACCGAATATAAAAATCAGGTTGTATTGTTTCTTTTTTATGATCTTCCAACAAGTGGTCGGAAGAATTATTAAAAAGAAGGAAGTCTCGGGGGTTTAAAAAGTTATAAGCCTTTTCAAACACTACAATGAGTGTTCATTTAATTTTTAAAACTTTTTAAATTTTTTAAAATTTTTTTTCTGAAGAAAACATTTTATTCACACATTTGTTTATTTGGGGGATGTATGACCGTGAGATGCGAAAACCCCTTTGGTTATTTGTTATAATGGTTTATTAAAAAATGTTTGTAATTGTAAAAAAATGTGTATATATATATGTTGTTGTATTGTTACGATTATGAGGCATCGGGTTCGGGGAAACGGGGCGTAGTCAAGGCACTAAAAAATAATAATAAAGTTTGGCGGCTCATTGGGATTTTTTGCTAAAACCAGATGTGGGGATGGAGAAAAAAATTTTTTGGGATATATAAATAATATATGTAAAATTGATTAATATTATGGAAATAGAGACTAAATAGTTTCCCATTTCGGGGGAGACGGGACCCTAAAAAATCTTAAAAGTATAGTTTCCAACGTGTTTCCAGGTTTTTAAAAAAAAGGAAGAAGTACCAGCCCATATGCAGTGTTAGATTGGGTCTGCGCACCCAGAATAATATTTTTTAATGTATAAATATTTTAAGTAACAAAATTTAAAGTGAGAGTAGGCAAAAAAATTAAAAACAGAAATTATTAATGTTGGCCTAGTTATTGAGTAAAATTTATTGTCACGAGTTTAGAATTAAAAAAAAATTTTAAAATTCTAAGATGAGAATGAAAATTAAAGTCAAGAAAAAATTTTGGAAATTATAAAAGTTAAAATTTAAGATTAAAATTGCAATAAAAAATTAAAGTCAAGAAAAATTTTTTGGAAATTATAAAAGTTAAAATTTAAGATTAAAATTGAAAATAAAAAATTAAAGTCAAGATAGATTTTGGGAAATTAAAAAATTTAAAAATGAAGATTTAAGTTTAAAAAATTTAAATAAAACCTAAAAAACGAAGAAATTTAGAAATAGAGATTTAGACACGTAATTTATTAAGGGCATTGAGAACCCTTAAAAATACGTTTTTTCTTTTTGAGGGGGTTTTGACGTCTCTCCGCCTTTCTGATTAACATGACCCCCTATGTTTTTTTGACGGCCACGATTAGGAAAAACCCTTTTTCCAACCCAATACCAAGAAGATAAACGAATGTAACATGTAAATGAGATATACTATAAAAAGGGGGGAAAAAAAATAAGGGAAAAAAATTTTTTTTTTTTCCAAAAAAAAAGGTTTTTTAAAAAAAAAAACAAAAACTTTTAAAAAAAAAAAATTTTTAAATTTTTTTTTTGGCCCCCAAAAAAAAAAAAAAAAAAAAAATTTTTTGGTTTTTTTAAAAAAAAAAGGGGGGGGGGGGTTTAAAATTTTTTAATTTTTTGGGGGGCCCTTTTTTAAATTTTTTAAAAAAAATTTTTTTAATTCCCAAAAAAATTTTTAAAATTTTTTTTTTTAAAAACCCCCCCCTTTTCCCCCCCAAAAAAAAACCCCCGGGGGTGGCTATGTCTCAAAACCCCAAAAAAAAAAAAAACCCGGGGGAAAAAAAAAAGGCCCCCCCAAAATTTAGGGGGGGGTTTTTTTTTTTGGGGGCCCCTTTTCCCCCTTTTTTTTTTTCCAAAAAAAAAAAAAACCCCGGGGGGTTTTTTTTCCCCAAAAAAAAAAGGCCCCTTTTAAAAAACCCTTTTTTTGGGGTTTTCCCCCAAAAAAAAAAAAATCCCCCGGGTTTTTAAAAAAAAAAAAGGGTTTTTTTTTTTTAAAAAAAAAAAAAAGAAAAAAAAAAATTTAAAAAAAAATTTTTTAAAAAAATTCCAAAAAAAGGGGCCCCCTTTTTTTAAAAAAAAAAAAATTTTTTTCCCCCTTTTAAAAAAAATTTTTTTTTTTTTTCCCCCCCTTTTTTGGGGGCCCCCGGGGGGGTTTTTTTTTTTTAAAAAAAGGGGGTTCCCAACCCCTTTAAAAAAAAATTTTTAAAAAACCCCCCAAAAAACCTTTTTTTTTTTTTCCCCCCCTTTTTCCCCCCCCCGGTTTGGGGTTTTTTTTTAAAAGGGGAACCCGGGTTTTGGGGGGGAAAAAAAAGGGGGGTTTTGGGGGGAAAAATTTTCCCCCCCCAAAAAAAAAAAATTTTAAAAAAACCCTTTTTTCCCAAAAAAAAAAGGGGGCCCCCCCCCCCTTTTTTTAAAAAAATTTTTAAATTTTTTGGGGGGTTTCCCCCAGCCTTTTTTTGGGGGGGGGAAAAAAAGGGGGAAAATTTTCTTTTAAAAAAAAAAAAAAAATTTTTTTTAAAAAAGGGGGAAAAACCAAAAAAATAATAGAAAAAAGCACACTTTCATACTAAAACAACTCTTTGACTCTTGGCAAACCAAAATTATTAGCGGAAGACAAAATTCCTTAGGATTCGCAAAAATCTAAGCTAACAAATAAATAAATCTCTACTCTGCTCCGAGCATAATCTCAAAGAAAAAGGACACCCTCTAGCACAATGGGATGCTGCCCCTTCACTTTCTTTAGTCGTTTGAAGCACTCCTTCGTAGAGCCACACCCTTCTTTTCTTTCCGCGAACTTTTAACTCCACTGGTACAAACAGTCCACACTCTTGACAGGGCAGTTTCTCTCGTATATCGCGCACACACACATAAGAGTCCTTCTCACTCGATTCGGAAGATAATCCTTTTCCTATTCAGGCGTAAATTCCAGCATTTATTCCATTTAAATCCCACCACTGCCACCAGATATATAAATAGTATAGCTGTAATGATTTCTCTCAGCTCTGGGCTAACTACTTATTTCAACATGAAAATCATCAAAATAATAAATAAAAGGGTATATTCTAATTACAGTTCACTATCAATTTAGAGTCTCTTTCGCACTCTCTTCCGTTCCTGGGTTTTCCCAGCCAGGAGACCGCTGTACTTCGCGGGCTCGTTCGTAATCAGTTCGAGTCTCTTCCGTACTCTCTCCGGTTTCCTCGATCTTTCAAGCCTGAAGACCGCTGTACTTCGCGGGCTCGTTATCGCTCTTCCTATCGCTCAAGGGACGTCCGAACCGCTCCCTTCAAAGATGCAGTCTTTCTCTCGTCCGCACTCTCTCGCCCGTTTTATAGCATTTCTTTTTCCTCGTCACCACCGCTTATTTCTTTGTCGGCCTCAGTCCCCCCGGAGTCTGCTACTGCCTTCCGGTCTCGGTTCCCTTGATCTCATACATCTCTGCCGCGCCCAATTCGGTCGTTTCCGCTAGTCCCAAAGAGACGCCAAGGCTGGGTGTACAATTGTATGTTCTCCGACGCGACGGCGCCTCCGAGTTCTGGGAAAATGAACACACAATGATAAGGCGCCTCTTTTTGACAGTCTGGTCAGCTGGGCAAAAAAGGTGCCGAAACTCACACCCACTACGAAATTCCTTCCCAGCAATTAGGGAACTTCCCGGAATTTTCGCAGCTTCTGTCGGCAAGGGATCTGTTGGAAAATAGGGAAAGAGATAGGCTTCGTCACAGTATCCTCTAAAAATTTGACATTCTATGATATTAAAGGGGAAAAAAAACTATTTAGGAAAAATTGAGTGTCAGTGATAAAAAATATTCCTTTTTTTATAAAATATGTCTTCAAAATTATCAAAACCTGCTTATGAAAATCAATAATTCATGTATAATTCAATTCAAGTGAATTATTGAAGGAAAACCAACCAAAAAGGTAAAAAATTATATTAACCTTTCACAAAAAAGCCCCAAAGTAAAAAAAAAAGTAGAAAAGTTTACAAACTTTTTCACTGAAATAAAATTTTCAGTAAATATATATATATATATATATATATTGTTATTTTATTTGCATATTTGTACAAATCAAATATTGATTTTTACCTTAAATATTATATAAGTTTATCAAAAATAGTTTTATTGTAAAAATACTATATAAAAATAATAATATATAAAAAATATATAAAATATACAGTATATGATAAATAAAGATAATAGAAAAAAACTTCTAAAAATTAAACTTTTTCATTTTCAATACTATTTTTTCTCAAATTTCTAATATTTTTTTTTATTTCATATTTAAGTAACAAGAATTTCTAAATTAAAAAATATATCAACTTTTCCAAAAAAATTGGAAATTTTATTTATAAAAAGAATAAATGTAAAGGAACGTTTTATGACGTTTGTACATACAAATTTCTTCTATTTTATAATTTTTTAAATTTTTTACATTAAAAGATTATTCTAAGACTATTTGAAAATTTGTTTTGCATTCAAAAAAAGCCCCTATCGGGAAAATTTAAAAAATTCCCTTTTTTTTTTTTGTATTCTCTTTTAAAAATGTAATTTTATTTCGGGCTATATTATGTTTCGGAAGAACCACACCCACCGCCTATTTCTAACTCTAAATTACGTGTTGCTCTCTGTGACGTAAACCAAAATAAGATCTCCCCCATTTGAATGATACTGCTCTAATTGGCGTTTTGGCGCATTTTGGTAAGGAAAAACCCCCGGGTTATTGAAGACTTTCCATATATATATATATATATATATATATATATATATATATATATATATATATATATATATATATATATATATATATATATATATTTATTCAAAAATAGTTTTTAATGTTTTGCCCCAAAATCGGCAAAATCAAAAGGTGCATAATTAAAGAATGGGGGGATTTTGACGCTTGCCCCTCCCCTGGAAAACATCTGTGGGGCGCTACTGTCCACATTACTTTTTTTGGGGGATTAGATCGGTAATTTTGTTGACCACTAACATATACAACTCCTTTTCAAAACTTTTATCCCTATTTGCCACAGAGGTCGTAACACAATTTTTTACCACCATACTCGCATCACTAACACACAAAACCACAGTATTTATTCTCTCCATGTTAAATTGCAACCTCTCTGTGCACGCTCTAGTACACAAACCAGATTGGGAACCAACGTCAAGAAGACACCTGACCTCAACCCATTGCAAGAATTTATTCTTAACAAGTGCTCGAATATTACTCAAAAGTACGGTTATAATATTTCTTAGTATAGTTATTAAATTCCACTCAAATTGATGTATTTGACATTATTCTCAAAAAAAGCATATATATATGCAATTTGTTGCATTTTTTTTTATTTATTGTAATTATTTCAAAAGTTGATAATTACTCTAGCATAGATCAATCTATTTGCTGCGTTGCCATGCAAAAAATGTAGCATTACAATTCCGCACTGAATATTTCTTTTTTTTTTAGTTGCCTTTTGCGGTTGAGATAAAATGAACTGTAATGAAATGAAGGAGTTTAACCGGTAGCCATTTCGTTCGATTCATTTGTCAAAATAATATTTTATAGGCTCCTAATTACTGGTAGTAGTTATCCATTATGGCTGCTGCGCAGAGTGAGTTATCGTCTTTGGAAAAAAGAATCTTCATTTATACTCAAGAAAAAACTATGAGGAGGTTAAACGTTTATTAACTGTTGAAAAAGTTCCAGGGTTGTATCGATGTGAAGGTATGACACCACCCAACATGCAGTTTTTAAAAGGCACCCATAAGGTGTGCAAATTACTTCTAGATTGTGGTGCGGATGTGAATTTTACAAAACATATGTCCCAGTATAGTGCTCTAACTTTTGCTGCTTTGTCAGGTAATCCAGATGTTGTCAATTTACTGTTGCAATATGGAGCCAAAAGAAAGTGTCAATTTATCAACAAGACTGCAGCTCAAATGGCTGCATTTTTTGGGAAACCATTATATTGTAAAAGTGTAATTAATAACTTCATACCCATCAGTATTACCCGGGGTATTTTTGAAAAAAACGGGGTTTTGGGAAGTTGAACCGGGGGAAATTAACATTGAATTTGACCCCTTTGTTCATAAGATGTCCATTATGAAACATTAATCCCCCCCGCCTTGGCATTAAAACATCAAAATAATCTCTGTATTTTGGATCATGCTGAAAAAGTTATAAATTATTTAACAGTTTTTCAGTAAAATTTTTAACACATGAAGACAATGAATTAATGTCTTTAAAAAATTTCACCATAGGGGTTTTTTTTGTCATAGAGGGGTTGTTCCAAATTTTAAAAGAGTCAGAAAGCTAAAGTTTTGGAAAAAAAGGAAATTTAACTAAGCCTTAAAATCCATTCATTAAGTCCCCGAAAATTCAAGGGTTCCCTATGGCTCTTGAGAAATTCCTTGGAAAAGATATCCAAAGTACCCTTATCATGAATGTTTTTTGTTCCAGGAGCTTTTTAAAGAATTTTGGGTTCTGTTCAGTTGGGAAAATGAGCCAAGTGAAATTTTTCTATTACCCCGGTGAAGCTGTAAATGGGCCGCTGGTTTGGATCCATTTTTGAGGTGTGCTACTTGTGGTGATCCTTTTTGGCGAAAAAAATCTCTATTTGAAAAGTCAGTTTACTATTGTGACAAAACATGCCAAAAATTTGCATTTTTTTTATCACAAAACACAATGTCCTATTCTTGTCAAAATGAGTCAAATTAAGTAGCTGAGGGATGAAGCTAAAAATCAGTGTTCTGGTGGAGCAAAATTCCCGGGGCACTAGGGGGCCCAAAAAAAGGTCCCTTTTTCCCAATTTGATGGAAGGGTGCAGTCATGATTAAAAACTACACCATTTAAAAGGAAGGTCATTAATTTCATTAAATTTTATTAAAATTTTTTTTCCCCCTGTTTTTTTTGGAGAAATGCTGCATTTCTTTCCCAAGGTTTGGGAAAAAAAAGATTAAAAGAAAAGGACATGTTGTTTTTAAAAAGTCAAAAGGAAACTAGAACATTCTTTTAAATTTTGGACTTCAAATTTGGGGGAAAATAAATTAATACTTTTTTTATTATTTGTAAAACATTAAAAAATATTAAAAAATATTCTGATTAATGAACATAAATGAAAGATGTGTATTAAGTTTTTAAAACACTGTCTTTTAAAATATACATGGAATGAACAGTGTCATATATTGAATTTTTATTTTAAAAAAAGTGTTAATTGATTGTGGTGGATTGTTGGGAAACCCGGTTTTTTATTATTTCTATCAGTGTTGAACCTTGCAAAAGACCCAGATGTGGTTTTTTATTTTGGGATAAGTGTTGTCTTTTAAATTTTTTAAATATTTATGTTGGGGTTTTTTAAATTTTTATTGATTGTAGCTAATTAAATATAATTAGCTGAATGCATCTTAAGCTCATAATCAGTTGAAGATTGTTTCAAAAAGCCAGTTTAAATTGTATATATATTTTTTTTTTTTTTTTTAATCAGAAAAGTTTCATGTGGTATATCTTTAAAGTGTTTCTTTTTATGCCCAAAATTTTTTTGAATCGTTGTATAACTTTTAAAAGCATTTGTTAGGATATATCCTTGTGGAAACCTATTAAGTGTAACATATGTTATAAATTTAAAAAGTAACTTTAGATATTGCTGTTAATTCTGAAAAAAAATTAAAAAATGTTTTGTCTTATGGGGAAACATGCTTAAGTATTTTTATCCCAATCATTTCAAAAGGGCCTTTTTGTATAATATATTGTGAATTTCATTTTTTTCTGGGTAGTAAACTGTTATTTGTAGAATTATTTTTTTTGTTAGGTTTATGCTTTAAACCCTTTTGATATGAATAATTTTTTGTCCCAATCTTCTTTCTTTAAAATTGCTTTTTTTTAGGGGTTTTTTTTAATAACCCCGGAATGCAAACAAATTATTTTATGAAACTCCCAAATCAAAAAAAACTGTGTTGTAATTTAATTCTGGTCATTGTCCTAGTTTAAAAGCTTTCATTTTAAAATTTAAATGCTTTAATTTTTTAAAAATGCTTTGGGGTTTTTTATTAAAAATAAGTATTTTACTTAATCATTTTGTGGTCAGTTCATTAATCAAATTTTTTATTTTCTTTGCTAAATGTAACAATACATATCCCGATTGATTGTTTTATTATTTAAAAACTATGTCTGTAAAAATTTTTCTTTTTTTTTGGGGAATTTTTCTTTTTTATGGGTTATAATTTCACATTCATATTTCAGAAATGGTTTTTTCCCACTATTCAAAAATTTTGAAAAAAGGAATTTTTTTTTACATTATATAAAAAAAATAAGAAATGACCAATAAGAAGGGATTTAAAAAGTTTGGTTTCAATTTTTTTGCATCATTTTTAAAAAAATTGGAAAAGGGGAAACAAGAACATGTATTATTTTAAACATATTTTATCACCCTCAAGACAATAATTTTTTCCCAAATTTAAATTACAAACAGCATACAGGTAACTTTTTCCCTTGGGCTTTGTGTCTCCATCAAAAGTCTTAAATTTGTGAAATGGAGTTTTTCCTTTTTATAATGAGTATTTCAGAAATGGTGAATTTTTATTTTATAAACGAGATTAAAACATTGTGATACTTATTTCTTTTCTCTTCCCAAAAGCAGTAATTAATAAATACCCTTTTCTTGGGTCTTTTTTATGAATCATATATAAACCTTAGAAAAAAATTGGAATTATGCTGGGTATATATATTTTTTTTTACATTTTTAAAAACCTAGGTAGTACCATAGTTTGTTTTAAATGTGGGGGAAAATCCTAGGGGAGCCCCAACCCCCCTTGGCACAAAATGAAAAAAGGGCCCAAACCAAAACCAGAGGGCCATGCAAAACCGACAATGGCGGCAAAATGAATACAGAGGAATTTTAAAATTTGGGAAACATAATGAAAATATTTTAAAAAAGAAATTAAAAAACTTAAGATAAAAAAAAATAAAAAGCAAATTACTTTTTTTTGGGTGATCTTTTCCCAAAAGGAGGGTACAGCATAACAAAAAATTTTTAAAAAATCTTGTGAAGGTCTCATCACTAAGTGAATGATCAAAATTGGGCTTTCCATTTTTTTTCTGGAGGTAATGGTGAACATACCTTTTTGGGGGGGCTGGTGCAATTTTAAAAAGCATTTTATTTCCCCTGTTCATCATCCCACGTTACATTTAGGATATTCATAACTCTAAGCTATCAATCCTTCCTTTATACGCTATTCAATCTATTCTTTCTAACCTTACGCATTCAACAAAATAAAAAATTCTAAGATATATTTTTTCACACACGCAACCATTCCAGCCTGGTACCCCCAAACAAAATGAAATTCGAAATGCCTGCCGACAAAGTACGAAATTTACAGAAATAGTTTGGTTTACCATATCTAGTGTATCAAAGTAGGGTTATCGAGTTGGCAAAATTATCGTCAACCCAAAATAATTCGCGCCAAGGGTGTGGGCTCTCTTAGGACTGAACCGAAATGTGTTTTTCTGCCCTGACTTTTAAAAATAAAATCTTAAATTTAGTATCTACAATTTGTTGACGTTCTAAAGATTGGTTTAAAAATTAAAATGCTAAATTATGTTTACCGATTGTTAAAAGCTGATGAATTTTGTCCTTATTTAAAGCAACATGATGCACACCAGTAATTATGTGAATGGAGAAAATCAGCATCCTTTTTCCCTTTAAAAGGAACTAATTTGAAAACTTGGGGTAATAGCCCAAGTGCTTCTTGGCGTGATAAGGATCCGCCAAGCAGCTTTTTGCTGGAATGAAATCTACCCGGGCCCTGCGATAATTTAATGATATACAATAATTTAAAAGAATTGTTTTGAAATACATTGAAATGTATTTCAAATAAATATAGGAAGGGTTTAGAATAGCAAGATCAATCAATAAATAATGAATAATAATATGTAATAAAAGTAACATGAACTAATAATAGTATTATAAACAGCATACAATAATCTTATAATACTTTATATAATATATATAAAATTCATCTAGACGATTTTATAGGTTATTTGAAAGAATAATGGTTGAATTGTAAAAAATAAAATAATGCATAAGAGAAATCATAATACATAACTATAAATAAACATAGAATAGTTATAAATAAACAAAAGAAATAGTTATAAATAAAAAGATAATAATTATAATTAAATAATAACTATAAATAAATAACAATATTAATTATAAATAACAAAATATTGTGTGTAATAATAGTTATAAATAAATGCTAAAAGAAACAATTATAAATTACGAATATTATATGCACATAGTAATTTATTGCACATAGTAATAATTGCATTTTTTCATTATGAATAAAATAATTTGCGTAATGTATGTTAAAAATTAATTTAGAATATTAATTACAAAGTAGTGAAAGCTTGCAATATGAAACTTGCACTGCAAGTTCCTTCACAGTATCATCGAACAAAGAGCGAAAAAAAACTATTTATAGCGATAATTAAAGCTCAACACTTAATCTTTTAAGAAAAAATATTCTAGTACTCACTTTTGTTTAAAAAATATCAATATTCGAAAGTAGCCCATAATTAAACAGAAAGCCCAAATAGAAAAATTAAACTGAAAATGGTTATTTTTAAAAGATATGTCTGAAACTAAGGGGTTATAGGGAAAAAAACGAATAAAAGTTATTTCTAATACGCGTTATCCCCATGGCAACCACTTCCCAAAAGACAATAAAATATTAAGCTAACCATATTGTAATAATATAGCCCATCTTGGCGAACATAAAACAGTTTGCGCTACTACCCCGATATCAAATTAACATGCTTATAAATTAAGTTTTCTATCTGATTACTAATTATATAGGATATTACTTCAGGTTGGTATATAACTTTTAGTTCTGCAAAGTTGCTCTTTATACACTAATTTTTAAAATTAAAATATCACTTTTAGTAGACTATTTTCAGAAATACTAGATAGGCTTGAATGGAATTCGTTGTTTTTTAAACCCCGCCGTTTTGTTTGTATTTACTTCCGTATGTAGCATTCAGGTGAATATACCTGATTCAGAAAATTAACCTTTCAGGCTGTAAATGATAACTGCCATTTAGAAATGATTTAAACAATAGTAATATATATAAGTTTGAAAGTAGATCTAATAATGTAAAGCATCTATAAAAATAACAAAAAAAATTCAAAATTGATACTTACCTTTTTTTACATTTTGAACTTTATTATCTTCACGAGATTTGCAAATGTTATTCTTACACAATTGTAGCTAATGTGTTAGTTTGTTTTCCATATCTTGATGAGCAGACTTGCACCTTTGGCACACAATGAAGTATTCTCACCAGATCTTTTTTTCCTTAAAATGG
>BMAV01024353.1:0-159133 GCA_019973955.1 Trichonephila inaurata madagascariensis | reverse complement strand
TGTGAATGTTGGAACGGTTGCGCTTCGCAGAATCTGCTTTCTCATGACAGCCTGCCTTTGTCGTTTCTCTGACATACTTAACATACAACCCGTTGCACGATTTCCTCTCGCTTTCACTGCACCCCATTCAATGGAAGACTAATATCGAGCACAAATGGTTGTAATTTGATGATCCATTCAGAACTCCACCAAAAGTCATTCATGCAAGGTGGCGAATGCCGATACAGGTAGGAATATAACAGACACCTGTACGGGTAGAGGAATTTAAATCTCCTACTGCGTTTAAAAATGATGCTGCATTACTGATGTATAGTTGTATTTTTCGGTGACGTATGAAATATTTCACAAATGAAGATGAATAGACATAAGAAGTAAATAAAATATAAAATATTGAAGACAAGAACATATTTTTTACCTCTGATTTTATAAATGGTTCAAATTTGATCGATTTAAATTTACGACACACTTTGAAGCAACACGAGGCTGTTGGTAGAATACCCAAGGGAACCGAGCTCACCCGAAGAAGGTTGGCAACGGACTGTATTATTTTTGAATCATGGTCAAGTGACGTAGATGACACATGAGCTGGCATCTCCCCCTCCTATTTTCCACACTATGCCAACGGAATTTGAGCCACGAAAGATTTAACGTGTATCAGCCCTTCTACACGGCGGAACTTCAGAGGCACAGGGTTCAAACCTGCAATTCATAACGCCGGACACGAACCCGAGACCATGACCACTCGGCTACTGATTCTCGTAGAAATGATTCTGAGTCACAATTATTATTTTCAGACTGACCATCTAACATGCTCATATGATGAGTAAGATGCCCCTAGAATTTTATGCCAATCTGGTACTTAGTTTTGAAGACCGATCAATTAAACATTTTTTTTTATTTCTAATGGGCTGCAGATTGGTGTTTTACCAATGAAGAACTAGTACATTCCTCGAAAGCTAGTATCTCTTTTTAGTGCGGCACCCTATAGGCGGATACCAATCACCGCAAGTAATCTTGACGCCCAGTTTCCTCTCCAGAGGGAGGCACCTGAGCTCTGGCGATGCGAAACCGTACTTAGGATTTCAATTCTGCCGAGAGCACCCAATCCAAACCGGCACTCAAGGATCTTTTACATGCCGCATAATCATATGACATGGCCGCTGTCGGTTTTCTGCATCATGAAAATTCACCAACTTGGGCAAGGTTCAAATCCGCAACCTTAGGCGTACAGGGCCAGCGACAAACCAACTAAGCCACCCAGCCGGCCCGATCTATTAAACAAAGCATGCCTATTTTAGGCTTAAAATGCATTGAAATTCCGTGATAATATATTATAATATCGTCTTTGAAATCCGACCAAAACTTGTATGCACAACATTACAAAATTAACAACAATTTACTGATTAAAAGTGATAAGTAGGCAATGAAAATGAAAGAACCCTTTTTTTTCCCTGTAGAAAAAAGCAAAAGGTATAGGAAAAAACAAATAACGTAAATGAATTTTTCTTGTTAGATTAAGTGGGAAAACGATCAGTATAAATTGATTTAGTGACAAAAGAGTGCAAATGGAAATAAATCTCAATAACGTTCGCTGTTGATAAGAATGTTTGCATTTGATAATTTTATATTACGCTTTAACGGAATAAAACAGGATAAGGGCCGGTTAAAGAGTGTAAGAGTTTGTCTTACCTTTTTCATTTAGAATGAAATAAACAGTAAATGATGACGTGAAACGATCCCTTGATATTATATTTAAGTTTGGATAAAGGGTTTCTGACAACGAACAATTATATTTCTCGAATTACTTTTATACCACGCATTATTGTGCATAAAATTTAAATAAATAAAATTTAGAAAATATTTCCACCATATGTCATAAATCCAGTACACTGCATAAGAATAATTGCCGGTATCTTCATGAATGAAAGGAATTCTTTATGAAATACATTTCATTGCTAATCTTGAAATAGTGAACATGCTAATTCTCCATAAAGTTTTGTTTAAAATAGATCTTGAATAAAACCTAGAGATATATTCTGAAAGTTCCGTATATGTGTATGTGCTAAGGAACTAAAAGTTTAGTTCACATTTGGAAATCAATGTTTAAGAAAATAACCATATTTCTCTAAAAGTTTGTACTAAAAATTATTCTTGACATGTAATGCAATTTTTAAAAAACTTTAAAAATTATTATTCATTTATTGCATGAGGAACTTAAAACCACTTATCATTTCCTTTCCTTCTCCATTATTCCTAGTTGTGATAATTTTATACCTGTTTTTCGTAACAGTAATTGTTACTACGATTAAACACAAATAAATATTGACCCAACAAAGAAATTGATAATTCAGCTACGATATCGATTAAAAAACTCGGAACTAATCATAGTATGACGTTTTGTATTTGGAATCATTAATAAAATGTACTGAAAAAATTGAGCTAATTTTTTTACGATTAAAGTTTAATTTACTTTTTGATATAGTCACATGTTACCATTCATTAAAGCGTGTTAGAATAATTAAAATTATTAGTCAGTGATGTAAATACAAAATTGCTGAAAAAGTTTAGAAAAAATCCTTCAACCATTTTAATTACTTAAATTGTATCTTTTGAATTTTTTCCTTAAGTTCCTTAAAAATCAACATAATTTCTAGAGCTATTATAATATGCTCACTCTATCGTATAAAACTGGTATAACGCGATACTAATATTCAATTACGAACTGCATTTTTAATTTAGGAGTAAACTTATTCTGTTTTGAAAAGTTCGACTAATCAGAAGAAACAATTTTGAATAATTAGATAAAATCTACTAATCTATATCATTATTAATTCAATTATAAACTATTTATATATCTTCACATAAACTCTTTATACTGTTTAAAAAACTATTACTAAGTTATAAAACTGCAATTGCTTTTATTATTAGAGTGAATATAACGGCGAATCAATTCACAACAAGTTATGCAATTTTTTCATAATTCCTCGAATATAAAGACCTAATAGTAAAGTATGATGGTATGGTATGATTTTTTAAAATAGCTCTTAAGAAAAGCCCTCTCTACAAAAAAAAATCCCCATGTAAAAGCTCTTAGACAAATTAATCATATCTCTCACTCTCCAATCACTGCTTTCAAAAAACGATTTCAAAAATACAAAAATCGAAATTCATGACAAAAGTTAAGGTTACAAATTAAAGTTAGTTGTACCATCCTGATAATAAAAAAAAATAATTAATATTTTAAAAATATCTACATTTTGTACGGCTAATATTATCCAATTCATCGCACAAAGAAACATAAATTTAAAGTGAATATTTAGTTTCAAGCTTACAACTGTATAAATTAATTCTAAACTAGAAGAAAAAGAAAAGTCCTATTGCCAGCACGATTTTCCAAAATTTCAAAATAAAGAATTAAATTATTTAATCCGCAGACGATATTTTTAGCGATCTAAATTTTCGAAAAAGGCAAACGATTTTTATAAAATACCTCTGATCAAAATATTGGAAAACAACTGCACATAGATAAATAATGTAAAATAAATACACGAATACAACTTTTTGTTTTTAATGACTGTGTAAGATAAAGGATAATATTGCACTCCTGCTGTAAATGTCAATCAAATGGATACATTAAGTATGTATGTCCTTTGTAACACATGACGGATGTATCGCATCAAAAAATAACTATATTACTTATACAATTAAATACAGATGAATAATATCTTTAGATTTTATATTTGTGTAAAAGAGATAAGATAAAATATAATTAAGTGTTTGTAAAAACAAGACATCCGTAAAGACAAGACATCCTTTTGGAATAAAAATTAATAGAAGGCGACGCGGGTTTAATTTTTGAGAAAAAAGAGGAATTTAATTCAAAATTTACAACTCTATTAATTTTAATACAATTATTTTATACATGCAATGAAATTACCTAGATATATTTAAATAAAATCAATTGAGCAATAATTAAATTTTTCTGTTAAACAATATTAAAAACATAGATTTGTCATTATCCATCAGCCATGAACATCTCCAAAATAATTTCTTAGTTTTGCCTTTTTATATTTAATCTAGAAACCATTGAGCAAAATAAATAAGATCTAGATCTACAATGGCGAGATTTTCCAAGAAATAAAAATTTCTAAATTCAAGCAATATTGACTTTGAATGCCGAAAGACAAAAAAGCATGTCTCGAGGAATGAGTCAGGTTTTAATGTTTACTTCAAAATGATGAATCTACTGAACCGGAAATTTAGTTTTTATTTCTAAAGCATGTAAACGCTAACTGTACAAGTGTATTTTGCTCCAGGAATGTAAAACAATAAAATGCTTGCATATAAGACAGCTAAAATGGCGGATAAGTAGAAAGCCAATTAGAATTAAGTAAGAAAGTGCCGAGAGAAAACTAGTTTGAAAAGAATATAATTTGATGTTGGCAACCAAACAACAAGCAGGCTTAAGATTTTTAAGCATGCTATTTGCTACTGCATTCGATTTTAAAGGCTGTAAAAGATTCAATTTTTACTCAATTTTAATATTAATTCACATACCTTAATTGAATTATTTAATTTAGCATTATATAATTTCCATGCAATTATTCTATCTAATGAATAAAATTATAGAAAAAAAATAATAATAGCAGATTATTTGAAATTAAATTTAGTTATCTAACTTTTTAATTAAAATTTTCGCTCGAAATTTTTGAAATAAATTAATTCACTTACTCAAAGAAAACCATTGAATCTCTTGATTTTTAAAAAAGAAAACGCAAATGGATACTAGTAAATGAATTTCCATTTGTCAAATTCCAAATGAAACACTTGTTGATTAAAAACGCGTAAAATAATTTTGATATTTATGTAATAGACAAGTTTTTATGTATAGTTCATAAAATAGACTTTTCTTACAAAAAAAGTAAGTTTTTCGTTTACTTCAAAAGATAACAGATTCCTTTTTCCATTTCTTAAATTTAACTTTTTAGAAGAGAAATAAATATAATATTCTAGGCTTTATTTTTTTTTGTTGCCATTTAATACTAAAAGAAACTTTTAAAAAATACAATAGTATTCTTTCTAGCAAATACCGTCGGCATCACACAAAAAATAATTGCATTTATGAAAACAAGCAATTTTATATAGATATCGTCTGCATGAAACGAAAGGAATCTTTCAATATTAATTTATTCTCAATCATTAATATGTAACAGTTTTTATTGATTAAACAGATTTTATTAAAACACAGTAATTTAGAAACACGAAATGTTCAACAATGTAATAATTCGATGTTGATAAAAATTATCTGATGCACAACTGAAATCGATATAAATTTTTAGATAGAGAAAAAGTGATTATGGACTTATCAAAAGTCTGGCCAATATTAATCCTTCTAGAAAGGAAAAGAAAAAACCGGAGAAACATTTTTTTTTGAAAGATATTGCTGTGCTACAATTAATTTATCACACATGATTATCATTACCGTTTTATTTTTGCTGGGTCTATATAAATATAGATATATATTAAAGTTTATTTTTTACAAATCTTAAACGTGAATTATAATAAAATGTGAAAGCAGTTTTTTTTATGAAAGACAAAGTAGTTCACAATTATAAACATCTAATTCGATTTAAAAAAATTTCAAAATTAATAACGATTTATTATTAAGATTTATTATAAGTTAATTAGTTTTTTGTAATTTCATCTTTTCTTGTGAACATTCTTGAAATTTATTCATTGGAATATTTCAAATAAAATTCATGGCTTTTTAATGTGAATCCTGTTCTATATACCATTCTATATTTTTTCAAGTTATCACGAGTCTTTTGCACTAGTTGTGAAGTTCGTTATTCTTTCTATTACGTATTTTGATACGATTTCATTCCTTTTTATCTATTTTAGTACTCTCAAAAAGCCGAAATTTATTTTCCGGAAGTGGTTTATGCAAACACCTTAAGAACTGAGGTAACTTCACAGTCTTGTTTTTTTATATTTAAGCTTCCTCTTCGAAGCAAACAACAAAAAAAAAGCTTAAGAAGGGTTAGAATTAGTTGATTTTATGCGGTGAGTGTGGAAGTATAATTCTTCATTTATATAGTAGTTAAATACTGAATTCAATTTAGAGTGTGTGTGTATTACTGATTTTACGTATAGTCTTAAATTTTACTTACACAACTTTTATATTATCTCCACACCAGTTAGTATTAGTTGTGTATTTTATTTCTTAAGCAAAAGCCTACGTTTACTATATATTTACTGAGCTAAGGTATTTATAACCATATCAGTTAGTTGAAAAAAAACTTCTATTTATATTTTATTAGCCATTAACTACCACTTCTCCGGGTTCATGATGTTTTCCTTTAAGCACGCAAATTCTCGCATTAAGTTTTCGATAGTATTCAAAAACATTCCTATAGCCCTTCCTTCTTGATTCAAACGTACAGGACTTCAATTTCTAAGACGGAAGTATATTTTTTAAGCTCCCGCAAGTCCCCCACCTCTTGGGAGTCGATTTTCGTAAAACCCGTTCTTAGCGGATCTCTATTCAACAAAACAGACCTCTAACCAAATATCAACTCTACAAGTCTAGCAGTGAAAAAAACAGGAATTATTTTTATCTTGTACCCTATTTATCTTGTACCCCCTCCTCCCGTAAATTCTTTTCAAGCGTCGATTTCCGTAAAACCCGTTTTTAGCAAATATCTTTTCAACGAAAGAAACATGCTTGCGAAATTTAAAGGTTTGTTGGTCTAAAAATTCCAAAACGGAAATTTTTATTTATAGCGCCCAATTTAACCTCCTTGGAAATCGAGTTTATGAGCAAATCCCGTTCTTAGCGGATCTTTACTCAACAAAAGAAACAAGCTTGTCAAGTTTGAAGTGTGTGGGTTTAATAGTTCCAGAGATTTCTTGATGGCAGAGGGGATGAATGAGTGAGTGAATGAATGAATGAGAAAGTCGCTTTTCTCCTACATCTATAGATTATCGCTACAGCCGATTCATTAAATTCTTAGATTCTTGGAAATTAATCTAAGAAATATCCCCCATAATTCTACTTATTAAGTAATGTAAAAGGTATAATTTAATAATAATATGTAATCAGTTATATGATTTATAAACATTAATATTTGAGTCTATTTTTCAATTCCACTATTAGCTCGCACTCTCTATATATTTATTTATTATTTATTTATTTATCTTGGTGAAATTTTCAATCGTTAACAAAATACATTTTAAAGCGTTCAATTGAGCTGAAATTTTATATGCGTGATTATTTTGGATGACAATACAGTAATTTAATTATAATTAAAAAAAATTAATTGATTAAAACAAATTTTTTTAAAAAAGAATTACAAATACACCCAAATTTTGGGCATCATTTTTTTGGGGGATTTAGGGACCCTTTTAGCGACTTATGTAAAAAACTTAAAAAAAGGATTTTTTTTCACTTTTTTTAAAGCATTCAGTTGAACTGAAATTTTATTTTACACGATTTTTTGATGACAATACGATACTTAAATGATAATGAAAAAAAAATGAATTGCCACTTAATGTTGTGATTCTGTCCTATGTATATACATATTTATCTTAATTGTAACTATTTAATTAAAAGCAGCTGAAATAAAAATTTTCTTTGTTGATCTAAGTAGGAATTGACTTAAAGAAATTCTTTTTATACTACTTGTTTCACTATATTAATTATTAAAGGTCTTTGTATTCAAGAAAATAATTCAGTTCAAAAATATTTTTCCTCATTAAACTGTATAAGGTTGTTGTTTTTTTTTTGAAAAAAAATATACTGAATGCATTATGAACAACAAAAGCTTAAATCAGAGGTTCCCAAACTTTTTGGTCTCATAGACCCTTTGGCATGCTTTTCGGTTTGGGGTAGACCCCCTGCTTCTCTAACATTGAATTTCTGCAAACTCATCAAATTTATTTGTTTTTTTAGTGTGTGGTATAGACTACTTAAATTTTAAAAAAATTTTTAAATTTTTAACTGCAGTGAAGTATAAAGGGTTAAAACTTTAAAACAATTTGCTAATTAATTCAATTAAAATTTAATTAATACATAAAATAACTGTTACATAAAGTAATTGAGCAGCAAACAAATGCTTCATCTATTCTGATGCTTCTTAACTTGCTGATATTCGTTTCTAAGTTTTACTTTTAAGATTTTCGTTAGGGTCCCATTCCGATCAGTTCCTTTTATTATATAATATTAGGGTCTTTTTCTTTTCAATGTGGCTATAAGAATTCATTGCCTACTGAGGTAATTACCACAGTCAAAGCATTCTCAAACCTAATTTCAAAATCTGAATAAAGGACATTTAAATGTGTTGAACGTAGGTTATAGCGTCATTTGCCCGTAGATTGTCTATGACAATAGAAAAATTTGGCCGTCCAATATTATGCTTCTTAGCTCGATTCCGGCAAGAAGCGCTGAAATGATGGGTAAGTGCAAATTATAATCTCGTTATATTTAGTAAATAAATGTGTTAAATAGGTAAATCTGTTTTCCACTTAGTTAAATTTTCTTTTAAAATTAAAGTCGTGATTTGGTTTAGTGAGAGCCACTATCGTAGACTCCCATTTACACCTCCTCAGGGGGCTCACTTTCTTTAGGTGGGTACGGGTGTCACAATCCCGAGGTACCCTCTCTAGTGATCTTTTCCTTTTCCCAAGGGGTTTACTATCTTTGGTAAACACAGGTGTCACGACCCTGGGGTACCCCAGTGATCCTTCTCTATTTCGACCCTCCGTCTTGTCATCCAAGTTCTCCTTTTCTTCTTTTCCTGTCCAAACCACAGACCTATGAATATTTGGCGCAGTATAGCCAAAACTGGCTCTTGCGCCATAAAACGCCAAACTCACTCACTCACTCACCCATTTACACCTCATGGACCCCAAATTATTTTTTTCGCTAACGTAGACTCCTTTCAGGTCGTCATAGACCCCCTGGGGATCTATATAGACCACTTTGGGAATCCCTGGCTTAAATTATTTTTTCTTCATACATGTTTTTTCTAACAAGTATTTTATTCTTAAGATTAGTTTAATTTAAAATTCACCAACGGTCGAAAGTCACGATCTCTCGTTTTATTTAATTACTCTATTTCTAAAATGTGCAATGACAGACCCAAAAGAATTAATATCTAAATATATTAATATCTCTAAATATATAATCGCTTCTCTCATTTTTAAAATATCCAAAAATCGTTGCTAACAGCAATTACTATCGCTTATAAATTCAATTTCAACTAAACCACCAGAATGATTAATCTTATTGACGGTCGGAATAGTCAACCTATTAGTCACAAAATATCACAACAAAACCGATAACTTATTACTGCAATATCTGTGCATTGAAAGCCTAATCATTCACTTCGGCTGCATTCCGCGGTTGTATCGCAAAACAACCGAAACGACGACGGAGAGGGAAAAGATGAATTAAATGAGGTTTTTCACTCGCCAGACAGGAAACTTGACACATCGTTTCTTACAAACTTTTTCAACTTTTTCTTTTTCTTGCTTAAAGGACAACACGATGCGTAACGCGGACAAGGCTCCACCGTGGCCCTAGTGTCAACATACAGAGGAATACGTCATCTCTTTCTCGTACGCCCGAGTGTCATTCTATCTCAGTGGTCATTTTTCAGGGTCGCCTTCGAGGAAAGGAGTCTTGTTAACACAACACTCCCGTCACACACGCATAACGGTCCGTTTAATTGGTGCGCACTCGTTTTGAGTCAATGGTGCTTGAAGTGGCTCTTGTCTAACGCTGTTCTGGAATCTTAATTGATCTGTGGCAAATTAATTTGAGTTTCGCTGTGATTAAGCATAATGATCATCAACGTTCTTTTACTTATTTATTATTTTTTTTTTAGTTATAACGAAATTCTTCGTAAACCTTAATTTTTAAATGAATTACTATTGGAGCTCTATATAACGAAGTCCTCTAAATCCCCCAAAAAAGTTAGTTATATGGAAACTTCGTTGTATAGAGGTTCATGTATCAGTTTTCTTTATAAACCACATAAAACAAATTTTAAACTCATAAACACTATACATTAAAAAAAAGTAATTATTCGCACCTTTTTGTAAATTCATATATATTTTATTTATCTCACCTATAAAAGAAAGAAAGAAAGAAAAAAACCGCAAGGAAAGTTTCTTGACGCGTTTATCCACTTCCTAAAGAATTAAATTGTTTTTGTTTGATGCTCAAGCACTTACGTTTCGGCATTTTCGAGCTACAAGAAACGAAGTTACCAGTACAACTGATCAACACTACAAATGAACGGAGACTAATTCAAGGACATGGGGACACGAGACAATTCCATTGAGGGCGAAAGAGGATATCGAGTGAGTGAGTGAATATTAACATCGTGCTGTTCAGCTACCCGAGGGCTTTTGGCGACGGATTACGTAATTTTGAACCATGGCCAAGTGACGTGGACGACACCTGAGTTGGCACTCCCCTCCCCTAACTACCACACCACACCAATGGGAGGACTTTTCAGCTCTCGACAGATTTAGCGTGAATCGCTGCCCTACACGGCGGGTCTTTAGGGGTACTAGGCTCGAACTCGTGACAAAACCAGCCACGGTCCGATACCTATACCACTCGGCTACCTCGGCCACAAGAATATATAGAAGATGTTTCTAGTGAATTGGAAAATGAGAGTTAAGGGCTGCACTTATTGCATGAAGCGCCCAAAATTCTATTGTTTTCAGGATATAGGCGCCTAATAAAACCAGTTCAAGATTTATGACCGCCATAAAATGTATTAAAAGAGAGAATAACTTAAAATGTTCAGAAATACTTTAAAAATAGGGAGAAAACAAATTGAATCACAAGAAAAAAGTTCGTTGTATAGAAAATGCACTTCGCTATTGGGAGGTTATTTTACGAAGAAAATCGTGAAATGTTCTTGGTTCCAGGAAAAAGTTCGCTATATAGAAAAATTCGCGATGTCTAGGTTCGTAATATGAAGGTTCGACTGTATATTGTAAAGCAGAAGTCTTCAAACTTTGTCACCTCATGGAACCCTTGAAACTATAAAATATTTTCGGGGAAGCCCATCCAAAAAAACGCACCCGTTTGAAGAATATATCTTAAAATAATGCAGTGAAATGCGTTTAACGCGAAAGGGCTTAAAACGAAATATTAGTTAACACGAAATAATACCGGGTGTTTCTAAAAGAGTATCGGAGTTTTAACGCTTTATATAGTATTCATTACATATAACATATTAGTATGACTCATACATCGAATGAAAGAGCAACTGAAACAGTTTTGTTTGCTGGCGCGTGTGCGTGAAACGTATGATAATTTTCCCCCTTTCTTGCCGATCAGCGCGCTAGTTGAAAAATGGCGACTAGTTAACAGAAAGCGTTTTGTGTTATCCAGTTTGCAAAGACAGAATTCGTTATTGCTGTGCAACGAGTGTTCTGTATTAAGCTCGGCTGTAAACCTCTAAATAATAATAGCATTCTTGGGTGGTATCATCAGTTTGAAACAACTGGTTGTCTTTGTAAAGGGAAAAGAACTGTACGACCAAGGCTGTAACTGGTAGCCAACTGTAACTGGTTCTGCCTATCTTGATGCTCTACAACTATGGCTATTTCCTCAATTGGAAGAAAGTGAACCAAATAATTTTATTTGGCAGCAAGATGCTGCATTGCCTCACTGGCATCTCTCAGTACGCGATTGGTTAAATATCACTGTACCTAACCAATGAATTGGCCACAAAGATCCTCCCGATAAAGCTTATATCGCATGGCCTACACGTTCACCCGATCTGAAGCCATGTGACTTTTATCTGTGGGGGTTCATAAAGGATTGTGTGTATGTTCCTCCGCTACCATCTGACCTTTCAGACTTAAGACACAGGATGGAAGCAGATGTTGCAAGAATTTCCTCAGACACACTGAAAAAAGTTTGGAATGAACTCACCTATCGACTTGATTTGTGCCGTGTGACGAATGGGGCTCAGATTGAACATTTGTAAACTTGTAGATAAACTGCTTCAGTTACTCTTTCATTCAATGTATAAATTACATTTGTAGCTTATGTGTGATAAATACTATAAAGCGTTAAAACTCCGATATTCTTTTAGAAACACCCGGTACAACGGTCCCGACAAACTACTATGTATTTTCAAGCTTTTTTTTTTCTCTTACCACGAAACGAAAATCACTTAAAATGAAAAGGTTTCCCTTCTGGGAATGAACAAAATACCGAAAACATCAGCCGGATTGGTCTGTCCTACTGTATCATCGGAAGAATTCGTTGCAGTAGCTGATGGCAATGTGTGTATATCACCAATTATGACACACAAAGACATTTTGGAGTTTGTTCAAAGCTCAAAAAATATCATTGATTCAGATTCCGACAACAAAAATGAAATGAATAATGCAACTCCCGTTCCCACATCATCCGAAATGAGGAACATCATGAAGAGTATGCGCAGCTATTAAGACGCATTATTCCAATGGTGAGATGAATAACAAAATGGATGACACCGAACAATATGTTGACAGTTTGGTGCTAAAAAAGACAATGCAAAAAGAAATCAGATTATTTTCCAAAAACTCAATAAATGATTTGTTTTTTGTTTTTTTTCAAACAACTTGAAAATTTTGCTTTAAATTTCTTTTAAGTTCTTGTGAATTTTTTCGCTTCATTGATTTTTATTAAATATGTGCATATACATAAAGCTATATGTAAATAAAATGCCCTCTAATAAAGTTAATAGTGTTGAATATATATATATAGTTGCAATATCCTCTAACACGAAAAAAATATTTCAGTCCCCCCCTCTGTTTCATGTTAAGCGATTTTCACTGTATTTAAAATATATCAACATGTGTTATAGGTACTTTAATTTAAGACAATTAAGAAAATACTGAATTTTTTATTAAAATTGTTTATTATAATAGTAATTTAATTTACTCATCACAAGCAAACTGTCTTTAAGAAGTCGATCTTTTTTTTTTTAAAAAAAAACCACCTTTTTAATGAAAGTCACAGTTTTTAGCAGTAATTTTACCTTTTAGATGTCGATAAATAAGTAGAAATTAAAAATGATTCAAAATATTTGACCTTGAAGTCGACGAACTTTTACGAGTACCAAAAATAGAATTACTATAAATTATAAGCCATTAAAGCAGACGATAATCCTGAGGAGTTGAAGGAAAGAAACTTCAAAATGGCATCGCCTTAAACTGTTTTGGCAGACAGTTTGAATTACGGTAAAAAAATGTGAAAATTCAAACTGTCTGCTTCGTTTTGATGAACAGAGGTACGCCAGCCATGCTGTCTTAAAATGCTAAAGATTTAGTCACGGCTTACATAATCAAAACTTCTTGAAAAGCTTTAAAAAAGGCCTTGTTCGTTTATTCGAAAAAGAATTCTGTATGGCTTGCTTTCATCTTATGATTAATGGTAATTTTAGAAAATTAATATGTAAACTCTTCTTTTTTTTGTTGTTGTTGCTGTTGTTACCCTGTTACCTAAAATGTCTGAATACGGTATGGAAATTCTAATATTATACGACTGGTTACTATTCATTATGAAGTATGATGTTTATTCAACAAGTACTTCGATTTCTTTTCAGAACGATAATGAAAGTGTCCAAAGCTACTTAAACAAAAAGAAAGCATTTTGAATGATTAAAAATAGAACAGAGTAGCTTGTGAAATATTAAGAAGTAAAATATTCTCCTTTTTACTGTGACCAACTTTGATATCTACGATCGCAATCGAAATCATACCTAGTTCATATATCACCTATGACACATCGCGAATTAAATGGTCTAGGAACATCCTTAGGTTTAAAGTCTTTTACTTTAAAATTAAATACTTTATATTGCACGTTCAGTAAAAACACATAAACCTCTTCTCTATAAATTCTTCGCTATTTTTATTTTAATTTATTTATATACTTTGGTCTATATTCATTACATTTATTGTTTAAAAAATGTATCTTTCATTTTAACTATTTTTTATACTTCAAATCATTTTTTAAAATATTTTTGATAAAAAATTCTGAACTAAGTTTTCCCCTCAAAAAAATGCTCATAGATAATGTACAGTATTTAAAAAATATATATAATTTCTGAGAAATTTAAACTGATTGAACGTTTAATAATTTCTAGTCTAAAAATAAACTGCTTTTTGCTTATATGTTTTCTTATATCTCTTGTATTTAAGGGTTTAAAGTCTATGTTCAAAATTGTGATTTCGCAAAAATTATAAATGAATAACTTTTTTGACATTTAGTGTGACCTGAATTAGAGTATCATATTAAATTATCTTAAGAATATTATTATAATAAAAAAATTACTTAAATGCATTTTTTAGGCAAAAAAAAGAAGAAGAAATAACATATTTTCAAATAATTTTGTTATGAAAAATGCTTCTATAATAATGATGCATTGCCTATATATAGTTAAGACTTCTACACAGAATCTGAACTAGGATTTTTGAAATACACAATTTAGAAGTGGATTTATTCATATTTTAATATTTCGAGTGGAGAAATTTTAACAAAAAACACCATTTATTATTTCAATTGAGAGTAGCTCTAAAACAAGTAATATAAAAAAAAATTTAAGTTACTTCCTACTTAGATCAACAAAGAAAAATCTTATTTTAACTACTTTTTATTAAATAGTTACAATTAATATAAATATATATACATATGACAGAATCACAACTTTTAGTAGTAATTAATTTTTATTATTTATCCTTAAAGTATCGTATTGTCATCCAAAACAATCGTGTGTCTATAAAATTTCAGTTCAACTGAATGTTTTAAAACATGAGAAAAAAACCTTTTCAAGCTATGACACAAGTCGTCAAAAACGATGCCAACGTGGCTGTATTTGTAATTCTTTAAATAATTAGTTTTAATCAGTTAATTTTTATTAATTAAATTATTGTATTGTCATCCAAAATGATCATGTATATAAAATTTCAGCTGAATTGAGCGCTTTAAAATGTATTTTATTAACGATTGAATATTCCTCCAAGATAAAAATAAATAAATAGAGAGTGAGAGCTAATAGTAGGAATTGAAAAAAAAGGAGAATGTTTTGAAAATGTGTCATTCTTCCTTCATTTTTGGTCAAAAATTTGTAATTTTATAAAATTGTATTTCCTAATTCCTTATTTCCATGGGTCAGTTAGGACGATTATATTTCATGATATTTTTGTCTTAATCCAGTAAATAGTCTATCCTTTTAGTCAATTTGCTTTTTGGACGACATACATAGAAGACATTTACACAGCAAAGAACATTACATAACACTCTCTATCTCTACAAAGTATACATACTCTTAGCTGACTTGAGCGCCATCTATATTTAACATATAATTTACAACATATAATTTTTATAGTAATAATATTCGCAAGACAATTTTATATAAACTGAACTCAGTAACGCAACAACCCATGGGGGCCAAGGCCTACTGTGCCTATCACAGTTTACGTGACCTTAGGCGCTGGGGTGCATGTGCAGATGTTTCAGTCAAGTGGTCAGTATGATAAGTGTATGCCTTTTCTAATTTAGATGTGTGATGCTAAATATCTCAAAAAAATTATTCATTTATGCGCTTTTGCAAAATCACAGTTCCAAACGTAGTCAGTAACCATAGGTAAATGCTACATTTGCAAAATCATTAGACAATATTTTAAGTTTTCCTGTTTTAAGTTGACCTTAAAACAGGTAAACTTAAAATTTTGAGGAGTCTTACATGTTAATATAATTTCCCAGTTTTAAATAGGCCTTGTATACATATATAATCAATTCCTTATAACTTTTCTTTGTTATTTATACTCCTAGATGTTTCATCGAATTAATCGTATTTTTTGGACAGTAATAGCTTTCACTAATCTAATTCCAATTAATCGACATTCACCACAGTGTAAAAACTTGAATGCTAAAAAAAAAAAAAAAGGAGTTAGGTCTTATCGTATTTCCATTAACTCATCATATGTCCTCATTAGGAATTTCGGTAGCTAAAAATGGCAGTAGAAGTACTTTTTTGCTTATTTGTTTTGAATATATGTGTGTAATGACATTAAAATGACAGTCATATCGATCAGACATTTCAAAATGTGACATTTGAATGCTTGGAGCTTCTTATACGTTTATTTCTAGAACATTAGCGAAAACTCTGCGCCATTTTAATGCGACGACGAAACTAAGGGCAACTAAAAGGTAAGGAATTTATTCGTAATATTAAATTTATCTTATAATTGTGTTTCTAAAATGCCGAAGTACCTTATTAGCTGTGGAATATTTTTTTATCATCAACTTCAAAGGATTAATAACTAATAAAGATTTTTCAGGTGTTTTTATCATTAAATTTTTAGTAATGAATTGTTTTGTTTCGAAACACATTACGTGAATAAATAATTTGGTTTTGGAAAAATAATTAATCTATTTTAAGTTCTTTTGAAATA
Source organism: Trichonephila inaurata madagascariensis (assembly GCA_019973955.1). Classification (NCBI taxonomy): domain Eukaryota; kingdom Metazoa; phylum Arthropoda; class Arachnida; order Araneae; family Nephilidae; genus Trichonephila; species Trichonephila inaurata. Next base: position 142,660 of record BMAV01024353.1, on the reverse strand, counting down.
GTATTCAATAATAAAATTATAATGAATGTCGAACAAATTATCATGAATCTTCGAAGAAAAGGAAATTAGAATATTTATAAGAAACATGCATATTAAATTCATGTCTTTTATTTTTAAAAAGAAATTTTTATCTATCACAAACACTACAATGGAGGAGTGAAATAAAAATGTCGCAAGATTTTAACGTTTGTTGCTTTTTTTAAATTTTCCAAGCCTTTCTTGGCGATGATGATATAAAAATCAAAATTAGTAGTCATTTAAAATGTTCAACGTGCAGAGTAAAAAGTTAAAATCAACAAAAATCTTTCAAATCAATTAAAATATATCTTTAAAGAAATTATCTTTCATGCTTATACAAATATAAGGATGTGAACACAAGAATTGTAAAATAGGCTGTGTCTCTCTCTACTGTTCTTCATATATCTCGAGGAAAATAAGTTCTTTTGGGGAAGAGGAAAAGAGAAAACTTTTTCTAAAACCTTTTATAATCTAAAGTCTGTATAGTTATTCAAATGCAAATTCAGCTTATTCTCATCTGAAATCAAATTATAAATTTACCTCCATTACTTTTTAGTATTCGACCATTAGTAACAGTTGCTTGTGACTGAGCCGAACAATTATATTCATTGTAAATATTAATGAACATGTAAATAAGAACGAAAATGTTCAATAACTTTACTTCAGTTTTTATTATTCTTTCTTTAATAGCTTGAGATTATTTTTTATATGATTTGAAAGTTTTTCCTCTTCTGCCCGACTCGTAATTTTTATAATGTTGAAAGCATTACAAAGAAAAATAGAAAGAGAGTTGTATTTTATTTTAATTTATTTCTAATTAAAATATTCATAAATACCTTACTGTTAAATTCATTGTATTTTTACTTGAAAAAGCAGCATATAAATATCATACTACCTTTGAATCTTTTGTTGTTGTTTTTTGTTTGTTCCTTTTAAAAAAAATTATGCCAAATATTGAAACATCCTTCGATCATATAATCTCGAAATGTGATATTAGACATAAATATAGTAAATATAAACATAATAGTTCATAATATAAATGTAATGAATACCTCTACGAGTCTTTCGAAATTTAAATATTTCATAGGCATATAGAAATATTCATCATTTTACATATTTAACCAGCTGATTCGATTTAAAACAATTGCATTTCACCCATAAGCAGACCAAGAAAAATTTAAATCACGCCCACGTAGCAGTTAAAATATATTTCACATTCCTTATTGCTACAAAAATCCTTTCTGAAATCATAAATCTTTATTTTATATTTCTTTAAACAAATAATTATTTTCGATTTTAATTTTAATTTTGCTTAATTCAGTCTAACGAAGTTTTTAAATAATTATATCCGGTTCAAATTTTAAAATTATTTAATGCTTTCTTTTAAAAACCACAGACGAATTTTAAACCGCAGACTGGTATGACAGTAAAAATGGAAAGCCGAGTTGTGTGCGAGTACTTGAGTAAATAAAACTTTAAAACGCACGTTTTCCAAAAATTATGTTGTAGTGGCAAAACCTAGGATGAGTTGTGGACGTTAAAAGCAGTAACTGATCGGTTGTTGAGACCGAATATGGAAAGGGCGATTGACACCTAAAAAATTGCTTGAAGCGATGCCTTCTTTAACGCCCTTGCACAGGCAGTTAACTTGGAATTCCAATCTCTTTTCACTTTTCGCGTTAATCATTGGTGCTCTTTTAAGGTAGTCTTCTTCGACAAGGGACAATTTTTCATATAGAAAATGAATCTATTATTTTTATTATTATTATTTACTTATATCTGACTTTTCTTAAAGCATTTGTTTAATAAACTAGTCGCGTTTGCATCAAAATAAATAATTTTTTCCCCCAATATAGAACTTGCTACATATTTCCTCGATTTAAATCTCTCGCTTTCTCCCTCTTTCTCCATGTCTTTTTCTTTTTATGTATATATGTTACCGTTAAAGAGTGTATAATTCAGTTATTTCATATAATAACTAGGTATTTCATGAAATTAGTAGAAAAGTCAGTTAAAGCAACAATAGATGAAAAATTTCATATTTTACCTAGTTATTCTATGAAATAACTAATGATAGACCATTAAAGTGAAAAATGAACAATTTCAAAGCTATTTTATAAATTAATGGATCATAAATAACTAAAATCTCTCGAAAAATGCATTTTATCTCTATTGCGGATGAATAATTGATAAATAACAAGGTAAAGCAAATGATATAAATTATGATTGCTCATATTGCTAACATTTGTTAAACAGAAAAGGGGGAGAATAAGTTGCAGAAATAGGTATATTTAAATATTATCAAAAAAAATACATGCTGGGAAGAAAACTGTTGCTTCATAAAAACATGGTGTAAACTTTTTCTAACAAAATTGTAAGAAAATATCAATTTAAACCATATGAAGTACCTATATTTTATTTTTCATTGTTTATTAGAGTAAGGATTGCTGCGATGACGCTTTGAATTGGGGTTCAAATTTGACTAAAAGCAGCTAGAATTAGTTCGAAGAACTTTCGAGTGCCGTATTTCATACTTTAACGATCAAGTAATCGTTATTTTATAGAATACCTTGTTAAATCGTAGAATTCAATAATTTTATTTACTTTAACGGATTTGTCTAGTTATTTTATGAAATACCTAGTTATTCTATGAAATAATGGATTTCGCACTTTAACGGTAACATATATATATATATACAGTCGGATCTCTATATAACAAAGTCGCTAAATCCCGGAAAAAAGTTCGTTATAGGGAAAATTCGTTATATAGAGATTCATCTTTTAATATACTTTATAAACCACATAAAACAAATTTTAAATTCATAAACACTATATATTAAAAAAATTAATTATTCACACCTTTTTTAAGTTAATATATGTTTATTTTATGTATCTTACCCATCAAAAAAGAAAGGAAAACAAACTGCAAAGAAAACAAGAAAAAAGACTGTCGAAGAATTCAATGCATTTTCAATATTAAAAAAATAACTTTATTCTAAAATTAATGAATTTTATAAGAACATTTTATAATTTAAAACCTACAAGTAATATTAAACATACATTATTTTATAATTACAACACGGTGACACGGGACAACTCCACTGAGGGTGAAAGAGGATAGCGAAGATGTTTCTAGTGAACTGGGCAATGGGGGTTAAAGGTTGCACTTCTTAGATGAAATGTCCAGAACTCTATTGCTCTCGGCGAGTTAGGATCTAATAAAATCAGTTTAAGATTTATGCCCACCATAAAATGTGTTAAAGAGAAAATAACTTGTATTTTTTTCAGAAATACTTTAAAAAAAAGGGAGGGAAAAAAATTGAATCACAAAAGAAAAAGTTCGTTATTTAGAAAATACACTTCGCTATAGAGAGGCTATTTTACGAAAAAAATCGTGAAATGTTCAAGGCTCTAGGAAAAAGTCTGCTACATAAAAAAATTCGCAATATAGAGGTTCGACTGTATGTATAAATGTTTCTCTTTTCTCTTTGTCCAATACGTTTAATAATTAAAATCGTATTGTAGCTTTAGCGTGAAATACATTACTATTGCATTCAGTAGATTGTTATTGTAAGGGGGATCGATGAAAATTGTGATTGAAAACTGGGTCGCAAGTATTGAAAGTTTGAGAAGCACTGCATTAACTGTAATATTGTCTTCTTAAAAAATAGCTTTTTTATTAAATTGAATTTGAGCACAAAAATTATTTTTAAATAATATAAAAACCAGGAGGAAATAAGGAGCCGGAATAAATATCTCGCACGCACGTGTAGAAAAAAAAACCATTATTATCTATTATCCAAACATTATTATCTTATTTTTATCTATTTTCTGTTGCCATTTTGGCTTACATAAACTTTGTAGATATGTATGTATTCACTCTCTGCAATAACTATAATTGGCGAAAATTACAAATATTAACCAGAGTATCTTGCAAGTAAAATAAGATCAATAATTTGAATTAAAAAAAAAATTATCAGAAATTTGCAAAAGCCTCGATTTTTTTAATGCCATTACACTTGCCATTTCACAGAAGCAAAGAAACTTTTTCCATCAAAGAGTTATTACTCCAAGTTAAGTGGAAGAAAAGTTTCATACGTTTTACCTTAGTTTTACCATTAATCCTTCCTCAGATGCTTTCAAAAAATTACTTTCTTTCCGCCTCTTTGAGGAAAAGTAATTTTCTAAACCTACCTTGCAAGTTTTTTTTTTAATCTCATTTACTACTTCGGGGTTACAACTTTGCTTCTGTTGTTGTAAATAATGAGAATAAAGTTTTAATAAAAGTGTTTTATGTAGCTTAATTTTAAACAAATTATGCCATTCAATAGTTTAACTTTCATTCTTTTTTTATTCGTTTTATATTTCTTCTTCCAATATTCAATTTTACACTACGATATAAATTTTTTAAAATTTTTCATTAAATCAGCGTTTATCAAACTGTGAGGCGCGCCCCCTATGGGGGCGTGATAACCTTACAAGGGGATCGCGAGCATATCGAAAAATCGAAAACAAAAGATTTAAAAAATTACAAATTTACTGAAAGGAAGCAAAACAAAATACATTCTGACATAATAAAAGTAAAAAAACATTTACTCATATAATATACTTATAAATACATCAGTACTGCACAATGTGTTTGATAATTAATTGATCAATACTAAGTTAAGAACAAGATTATATAGTAATTACAAACGACTCCCATTGGCTTGTCATGTACAAAATTTAGTACTTATCTTGATAATTTTAACAGTTTATAATTAAAATCGTATTGTAGCTTTAGCGTGAAATACAATACTATTGCATTCAGTAGATTGTTATTGTAAGGGGGCTCGATGAAAATTATGATTGAAAACTGAGTCGCAAGTATTGAAAGTTTGAGAAGCACTGCGTTAACTGTAATATTGTCTTCTTAAAAAATACCTTTTTTATTAAATTGAATTTGAGCACATAAGTTATTTTAAAATAATATAAAAACCAGGAGGAAATAAGGGCGGAATAAATATCTCGCACGCACGTGTAGAAAAAAAACATTTCAATTACTAATAACTTAAATGGCATTGTCCTCAAGTTTGCTCCAGTATAATTTTCCCAGTGTTATTCTAGTTTTCTTTCCTCCAAAGAAAACGTGAAACGAATTCTAATCAGAAGAAAGTTCAGATGATCTTCCAGTGAATCAAAACAAGCAACGGATTTGCCAGTTCAATGACAAGCAGTATTGGAAAGAAATTAGAGAAGCAAATGCGTCACTTGGCTTCTGATCAAGTTCATGCACGTGTTGGGTAACATTTTCTGAAAATGTAGCAATAGCCACAGCTTCAACGCCATGTGTCTGTGTGAATCTGAGTTACTTATATACCATTTGCATTTAAATTACTATTTGCGACTCGTAGCTTTCTGTTAGTTTTTAACTAAGAAACTAATAGGGAAGGGTTTTTTTTAGAATTATTTAAAAGTCGAATGAAAAACATAATTCCTTTGAAAAAACAGAGTCGGCTCGGTGGAGAAGAAGTAGCGTGTCCGCTTCATAAACTAAAGGTTGCAAGATCGATCCCGACTGGAGTCGATAGATTTTCTGGATGCGAAAATCGTAGGCACGCATGTCATATGGTTATGTGACATGTAAAAGATCCCTTGAGTATCAATTTGGCTCTGTGATACTCTCGGGAAGTGGTAGCCTAGTGGTTAAGGTATCGGATCGTGGCTGGCGTGTCAAGAGTTCGAGCTCAGTACCACTAAAGACCCTCCGTGTATGGGAGCGATGCACGTTAAATCTGTCGAGAACTCAAACGTCCTCCTGTTGCTATGGTGTGATAGTTAGGAGAGGGGTTCCAGCTCAGTGTCGTCCTCGTCACTTGACCGTGGTTCAGAATTACGAGGTCCGTCGCCAAAAGCCCTCGTGTTGAGGAACAGTGCGGCGTTAATATTCAGTCACTTACTCACTCATGGTACTCTCGGCAAAATTAAATCATGGAAAAATTTAGCATCCGACGAGAGCTTGAACTAAAAAATTAATTCAAGCGTCAAAATTTGGTAGCGAGAACCACCACTAGATGGTACCACCATGAAATGGCTCGCATATTCGGTATTTGCCGTGTCTGTTGCTTAGTTTCCAATATGAAGCCAAAAAAAAATAAATAAACAAACAATGAAATAGGTTTGTGTTGGTACATTTAATTCTGAAATTTTTATTTATACTTCTTTAAATCATGTAATAGAAAATTGCTGGAAATATGATCACTTTTTGAATTTCATATTTAAAATGTAAGAACTGAACTGAACTCAGTAGCGCAACAGCCCATGAGGACCAAGACCAACTGTATCTATCTCAGTTTTTCTTTCCTTGGGCACTGAGGTACATGAGAAGGTGGTGGTCAGTCTGACGCGAAACCCCCACTGTTCAGTTCCCAAGCAAGCTTGGTACTCATTGATCGGCCCACTGAAGGTATGAAAGGCTGAGTCAACCTTGCCCAGCCCGGTATTTGAATCCCGGATATAGTGTGGAAGCGCGATACACTATCTCTCAGCCACTGGGCTTCTTAAAATGTAAGATAAATATCTTAATTGTAAGGTGACCAATTTTTTTCCAATGAAAAGGAGGACCAAAAATTTAAGAAAAACTTACAACGTAAATATATGAAACGTTTTATTAATTCAAACAAAAACAAAAAAAAACACTTAAATTATTTATTTAAACGAGTATTTTTCCATTGAATGATTTTTTTTTTGGTCAATATATTATTTTCTAATATATTGCAAATTTTGGAGCAAGAAATATCCTTCATATTGAACTTTACAGTAAGTGTGCTACAACTCAAGTATCAACATTCAATCTTGATTTCTCACCTATCAAAATCATCACCGATTGAAAAAACTCTTTCAATTGCTGCATTAGTTTCAGGGCAGCACAACGTAAATTCAACAAGATTAACTAAATTTTCGTATGGCATATGTTTAGTTTTGAAATGATTAAATGTTTCCACCCATCTTTTATCAATTTCAAATGCTGATTTTCACATTGTTCTAATTTATCAGAATTTAAATATATACATTCAGTCTTCTGATGTCTTCAAACAGACAATTGTCATCGTTTTAATACGGGCATTTCTTTCGATAAAAACTCAACACAATTTTCTATATCTGCCCAATTCACTTGCAATGAAGTCAAAAACACCATTGAAAACTGTTATTCCATGTGATATTTGTTTCAGACCATTCTTCAACATATTGGAAACATGTTTGGAAAAATTCTGCACTTCGTAGGCAAACTTTTCCGTTATGTCTGGACTTGATTCTTCTAAGTTTAACAATTTTCTTTTTATTATTAAAGGAATAAATTTTTCTTTAAATCGTGTTTTTATTAAAGAACAAAATCGTTCAAAATAAGACTAATTTCTGTAGCTGAAACACGTTTACTCTCAATCTGTTGAATCGTTTTGAGGAAAATGGATGCCTTATTATGTACAAAATACATTAATATCTCCGATAATTCATACTATACCGGCACATGACGCGTAACAGTTCGGCCTGGCATCTCAGAATACAGAGATTAACAGATTAGTTTTAAAACATTGAAAAGGAGGACAAATAGGAGGACACTTTTCGAGGAAGGACTATCCTCCTAAAGGAGGATGATTGGTCACTTTTTAAATTGTTATAATCACCATAACGGTTTTCAGCCTTTTCTTTATTTTCATATGATTTCGAGAAAATTCGTTATTTTGTTTATCCATTTTAAATAAAAAGCACTTATTGGACATGTATAAATTTAATACTTCAAATATGATTTTAGCTTGGGAAATTCGATTATTGTTTTTACTATTTTTATTCAATAGGATTTAAAACAACAATTCCGACTGACAATTTCGAAATTTTCAGTCTCGTCTTGAAAATTAATTTTTAAAATATTTATTATAAATATATGTTTTTTAAAAAATTTACAAAAAGTTAATTAATTCTGTAAATATTTCATTTTAATGGATTTAACTCATGATCGTTACATGATAAATAAGATCACGTGTTTTCCATTGAGTTCGGAACAAACTCACATTAGACTTTCACTTATTGTTCTACTTGTAAAATTTAGATACAATTTCAAATAAGTAAATTGGGTAAAGATGTTCAAGTTTTAAAATTCTTCAAAAAGTTTTTCAAAATTAAAAAAATATTTACATAATTCGTGTATTTTTAAATTGAGTCCATATTGTTTACCTATATACGTTATTATTGTTGACAAATATGTACTTTTTAAAAGAAAATTTCCCCAAAAGCAAACGTTGGTAACAGCGAAGAGCATGACTTGATTGGTTTATCATGTGACTATGACATTGCATGAATTTATGTACTGATTGGCTGGAAGCACGTAATTGTCGTTATCATGGGACTATGACGTCACACGAATTTAGCCTATTACAATGGCTGAATTCGTGACGTCACATGATAAAGACAAACACGTGTTCTCCATTGAATTCAAAAGAAGTATTAAACTAATTGTACTTGTTGTTCTATTTGTAAAACTCAGATAAAATTTCAAATTTCATATTTGGGTAAAGACGTTTAAATGTTAGGGGAAAAAAAGATTTCTTTAAATTAAAAAAAATCATATTTTATGTTTATACTTTTAAATAAAATGCATTTTGCATACACAATGTACTTTATAAGAGAAAGTTTCTGCAAAGAGCAAAACATGGCAACACCGGAGCGCGTGAACTGATTAGCTGGAAACACTAGATAGTTTTTATCGTGTGACTATGACGTCGCATGAGTTTTTGAATTGATTGGCTAGAATCCCGTGGCTTTCATTATCATGTGACTATGACGTCACATGAATTGAGCCCTTTATGTAGGTAAATCTCATTAAATATACACGTGAAGAATTCGACTTAAAAGATACGCACGAATAAATATGCGAAATAAAAACAATTAATTTAGATAATTTTTTTAATTATTTTAGAACAGATTATTCAGATCTACTAGTAACTACGATATTCACACGATATTCTTACCACTGAATTATTGTGTAAAAAAGAAGTTATTTTTAAAAAAACAAAGAAAAACGCAGTTGCTAATTTTTCTTCAACTGATTTATAAACATAGCTTTAACTGCAGTATTTCAAAATTGCTGACTAAACTCTTCCTCACCCGCTGAACAAATAAACTATTTTTAATGCTTTTAGTAAAGCTCGTCGAACTTTACGGTGAATGATACCGAATCTAGGTATCAGCATATTTCCACCTAATAAAACAAAGGAAAAAGAGTTCGTAAAAAAACTCGTGTATTCGGCACTGAAGACTGTATTTTATGCAGAAAAATTAGTGTAAAAGCAATAATAAAACATATATATGAGTTCTTTCTATTAATCTGTTACCATTCCTTGGAACCGATGGATTTTTTTTTCTGTTATTTGATTTATTTGAATAAATAAGTCAGAGGTATTCCTTTTCATACAATTCAAGTATTTTTTTTTTGTTTTGTTTTATTAAGGGATGATTTTAAAAGTTGAACTGATTTAAAAGGTATAAATAGATAATTTCATGATATTAGTGTCACTCAGATTAGAATAAAATCATAAATTGCTTTAAGGAAATTTTGAAAACAAATTAGTTAAATACAAAATTTTTGGCAAAAATTAATTTAGAATAATCATTTTCAAAATTTCTCTTTTGAAAAATGCTTTTTATATAATAATATTTAAGCTGTATATAGCTCAGACTTTCAGAGGCTCAACTTTAAAAATTTTGAAAAATTCACATTATTTTCAGAGTTACCACCAAAAAAAATTATTGGCGTTTTTCCTTAAAATTGCTCCTCTGTTGTCGAAAATATAGATAAACCCACTTCTAAGTTATATATTTCAAAAATTTTTAGCTGAGCCTCTGTACAGAGGTCTGGAGCTATATACAGAAAATATTATTATAATAAATTTTTTCAAAAGGGGGAATATTTTGAAAAATTATTCTAAGTTAATTTTTTGCAAAATATTATTTAAACAATTTTTTTTGTCAAAAGTTCTTAAAACGATTTTGTAACCATGTATTCTAATCTGAAATGACACTAAATTCATGAAAATTATCAATTATGCGCTTTTGCAAAATCACGGTTCCGAACTAGTCGATATTAACCAATCATTCACAATACGATAGTTGTGAAGAATTGTTATATGTATGTTACCGTTAAAGCGTATAATTCAGTTCTAATATTCTATGAATATTATAGTTATATTATTCTATAAAATAACTAAATGATAGACCGTTTAAGCGAAAAATAAAACAATTTCAAAGTTATTAATTCCTACATCAGCTCACACCTCTTTTATTTATTCATTTATCACGGAATTTTCAATCGTTCATTACTTTTTAAAGCGCCCATTGAGCTAAATTTTATATGCATGATTATTTTGGGTAAATAGATATTTTAATGATAATTATTAAAAAAATTTAAATTTATTAAAAATAATTATTAAAGAATTACAAATACAGCTCAGTTGGATATTTTTTGACTTGGTAAAAATGAAAAGGTTTTTTTTCACATTTTAAAGCGCTTGTTTAGCTGCAGTTTCTATACACTATTGTTTTGGGTAAAAATTATAATTTTAAATTTTAATTTTTAAAATTAATGGACTGAAACCAATTTTTTAAAAATTTCAGATACAAATGCGGATTTTAGCGACTTGGTCAAAATTTTACAAGATTTTTTTTGCCTCACGTTTTGAAGCATTCAGTTGAATTGAAATTTTATATACACGATTGTTTTGTATGACAATATGATACTTCATTAATAATTAACTACCACTTAATGTTGTTATTCTGTCCTATGTATATACATATTTATATTAATTGTAACTTTTTAGTAAAAAGTAGCTAAAATAAAATTTTTCTTTGATGATCGAAGTAGGAATTGACTTAAAAAAAATTTTTTTTATATTACTTGTTTAATAAATTAATTGATTATAAATAGCTGAAATCTCTCGAAAAATACATTTTTTCCCTATTGCGGAAGATTCATTGATAAATAATAAGGAAGAGTAGATAATGTAATTTATTATTGCTCATATTGCTAAAATTAGTTAAACATAAGGAGAATATGTTGTATAAATAGTTATATTTAAATATTATCAAAAAAATACATGCTGGGAAGAAAAACTGTTGCTTCTTAAAAACAATGTGTTAATTTTTTCAAACAAAATTGCAAGAGAATATTAATTTAAATTTTATGAAATACCTTTATTTTACTTTTCATTGTTTATTAGAGCAAGGATGGCTGTGAAAACACTTTGAATTGGGGTTTAAAATTGACTAAAAGCAACTAGAACCAGTTCAAAGAGCTTCCGAGTGACTCATTTCATACATCACGTAATAGTTATTCTATAGAATAACTAGTTAAATCGTAGAATATATATAAAATAATTTTATATACTTTAATCTGACTTTTTAGTTATTTCATAAAATACCTAGTTATTCTATGAAATAACTGATTTCACACTGAAACGGTAACATATACATAACACTGGCGTAGCTAGTCTTGATGGACCCTCTATCAAAATTCCTTGCGGGCTCTTTTCAGGGACCCCTTTACACTTTACGATTTTTGTTTACGCATGCTGGGGCTCCGTATCATTGATACGGCTGATACGGTGGTAACTACATCCCTTATACATAAGAGAGCTTTAAGGTATCCGACTATCTTAAAATCTTGGATTTCAACAAAAATTAACGAAAATATTTTATCATTATTTTTAGGTCAATTTACATTATGTTTATAAAAATACTAAGTTTTTATTTTGTGTTTAAAAGTTCAAAAGTTATATCTATTTTAGAAAAATAGCAGGCCATTTCCACAGCACATGTAGTTACCTACTTTAAAACCCGTTAGTTTAAAAAAAAAAATACGTTTATCAGAAAATTTGAAGCTGGGACGAGGGTTGTTGAAAAGTTATGAAGATAATTTTCTAAAATTTTTGTGAATGTTTTGCGTAATATTAGAAATTCTTTTCTTAAAAATTACTGCATTATTACAAAATTTACAATCATTTATATATTGTACATGAAAATGTTTTTAAGTCATTTTATATAATGACCAAATGACCCTAATGACTGAAGTAAAGTATTATATATTTTGGTAAAAATTTAAGTATCTCTTATCTTTTAGGTCATTTAAGGCGACATTGTAAGCATTTTAAATAAGCTAATTAACATTTCATCAAAGTTTCGGACTATTCGATGAATATTATATCATGCTATTCATGGAATGAAAACTTCAAACTGATATTTCTCCATGTTGAATTTTTGATCATATACTACCATTCAAAACCCTAAGGCTTTTTTGATAATTGAAGTAGGGATGCGAAATTTTTTATACATATTCTAAAATATATGTTTTGTAAAATGTGTATGAAATTAGCTCTAAGATACGTAGTATTTTTTTTTAAACTTCAAAAGTAAAATTATTGCTTTTCCGAGAATTTTTGTATTTTTCACAACGAAAAAATTAGTATAAAATTAATGTGCGCAGCAGAATAAAAGTCCATACACAGTTATTTGTAGTACATCATAAAGAACTTCGAAAAATTTTTTGAAAAAGAGTATACTTATTTAAAAAAGCCATAAAAATTTTAAAAATGTTAAGGAAAAAAAATTAAAAATTTAAATTTTACAAACATTTTGCAATAAATTTGAAGTTTTGTGTGGAATTATTACTTAATAATGACCTTTATTAAATACAGTTAAAACCAAATTTTAAAAATTAAAAATAAAAAAATTTGTAAAGATGGTACCCATTCGCCTTAAAACCCATAGTGATACATTACTATGGATATGTATATGTTCTACACATATATACAGGTTGAAAATCATTATTAAACTTTTTGTTCTAACTGGGCAAGCGTTCATGTAATTTCTTATAAATTTGTACCAGTTATTTTTCCCATTTTGATATAAAGAAGAGAAAAAAAAAATTTCCTTAAATTTCGAAGTAAATTTTTGCGTTTAACGTTTACGTTACCTTAAGGTTAACGCACGTTACGCTACATTTCAATGGAACTTCTATTTTTTAAAATTTACGAAACAAATCTGGAAACCTCAAACAAATTCCTCATATATCTCAATTTTCTTTAAAAAAATATATATATTTCTCATGTAGTCGGATACCTTAAAGAATTTTAAAACAGAACTTCCGTTTTCTTTTAAAAATGTGATTATTTTTTATGCGTTGTTGCGTTTTTCGATATTAGGCAACAAATTCTGTATAACAATGTTTTACATTTTCTCATGGCCATTACACAATATGGCAACTTGTTCTTCAGTTACTTGTTTTACCTCTTCCTCTTCGGGAAGAAACATTTTTTTATCAACTAATGAAACACAACTTAATCTATTCTTTTATTCATGTAATGAGGTAGAGTGCGTTATGTTCCCCATGTAATACAACTACATTTCCAGTATATCTCATTATGCTTTTTCTATTTCATCACATAACTCGTAAAAATACCAAAATAAAATCTCAAAGAGGTACTCGACAGGTAACATCAAAGATAAAAAAAAAGTTTACCTGTAATATTTCGCTTAGTAGCCATGACTTACCTCCACCTGCTAAAGTTAAATTTTTAAAAAAAAAAAAAAAAAAAGGATTTATGGAAAGGTTTTTTTTTAAACTGGGTCCAGGTTTTCTGGAGATCCACGAAGGTCTCTCATCTGATTTCTCTCTTTTACACTCAGTAAGACCTCGTAAAAAAATTGGAAGAAGTGTCATCCTAGACTAGATCACTCAATTGCCCCCAGTTAAAATATCTAATATAGAATATACATTTTTTTTTTCTATCAAGAATATAAATTCACTTTTTTTATTGTTTTCAACTACATAGCCTTTACTAAAACGTAATATTTTCAAAAAATATATAGTAGAAACACACGTGCAAAGATTAAGAACTGAATGGGCTTGATTCATGAAGTCACATGATAAAAATAAACACGTGTTTTCCATTGAATTCAAAACAAACATTAAACTAACTGTACTTGTTCTATTTGTAAACTTCAGATAAAATTTCAAATTTCATATTGGGGTAAAGATGTTCAAATGTTAGGGAAAAAATTTCTTCAAAAAAAATTTTTTTAAAATTAAAAAAATCGTATTTTATGCTTATCTTTTAAATAAAATGATTTTGATACATATGTCTTTTTAAAAAAAGTTTCTAAAGAGCAAAAATTAAAACCGGGGGCGCTGAACTATTGTTGGAAACACAAAAATAGTTTTTTTCGTGTGACTATGACGTCCATGAGTTTTTTAATTGATTGGCTAGAATCACGTGGTTTTTTAAACATGTGACTAGATGTCACATGAATAAACCCCATTCACAAAAAATACGATAACGATTGCATCGCCTCAATTTTAAAAAAATTGGCTTACATTTTTTTCTTAAGAAACAATATTTTTTTAATATTTTTTTTATACATTTATAATTAGACGTTTACTGTTTCCTTAAGGTATCCATACGTTCGAAAGGATTTAAAAAAGGGAAAATCATAATTTTTATGATATTTAGTGTCATTTTTAGAATACATGTATGTATAAAAATTGTTTTTTAAAAAACATTTTGACAAAAATTAACTTAGAATAACCTTTTTTAAAATGTTCTCCCCTTTTAAAAACTTTAAAAAAATTAAAATTTTTTTGTGTGTGTGTGTGTGTGTGTGTGTGTGTGTGTGTGTGTGTGTGTGTGTGTGTGTGTGTGTGTGTGTGTGTGTGTGTGTGTGTGTGTGTGTGTGTGTGTGTGTGTGTGTGTGTGTGTGTGTGTGTGTGTGTGTGTGTGTGTGTGTGTGTGTGTGTGTGTGTGTGTGTGTGTGTTTTAAAAAAAAAGTTTAAAAAACGAAACTACATTTTTTTAAAAAATTACATTATTTTAAATTTAAAACCAATTGAAAAATTATGGGCCCTTTTTTTTCAAAAATTTCTCCCCTCTGTTGTCGTAAAACATGGATAAACCCACTTCTAATTTATATATTTCAAAAATTCAAGTTGAGCCTCTGTACAGAGGTCTGAGTATGGACATACTAATAACATGTTTGCAATTCATTAAACAACTTTTTTTATGAATACTTTATTTAAAATCCCAAAAAAAAGCATAAATTGTAAGTTCACCTTTTCTTTAAAATTTAAATATTGCATTGATTAAAAAATACATGCCAGCTTTCGTTGCATGCATTAATAACAATAGTTAGGAAAAAATATCAAAACATTCACCACAATAGAAAAAAAAATCATTAGCCTTTTAAATGAAGGAAAACTAATGATTTTCTTGTTTTGAGATAAATCAGTTTGAATTTTTTATTTTCTATCGAGATGCGAATGTAAACGAACAAAAAGTTTATTATAAATCTGGATTATTCAGCTTTTTAGCTCTCAGATATTGTAAGGTGATATAAAAATATATGGAGAATAATTTAGGCATAGAACTTTGCTTATTTTGTGAACGATTTCCGTAAAATTGCGTATCGTGTCTCCTTAAATCTATTACTTAAGCTTATATGCTCCATAATATAATTAATAACTAACTTTCAAACTATACCTTACCTGGAAAAAGGTCTTGTGATAGATATATACTTGTGCACTGAGATGTACATCAGGGTGTGTATAGAACAAATAAGAAAAAGGGCCATCGTGAAGCCATTTAACTTGCAAAGGGCTTCACCAAACACCCATCTGCCTTCAATGATCGTAATGAGTGACACCGGCATGTCCAACACAGCTACCAAGATGTCCGCAACGGCTAGATTCACGATAAACATATTAGTTCTGGTTTTCATGCCTCTGTGTCTGAGGATGGTCAAAACGACCATCACGTTACCTCCTACGGCGAATATGATGATGACCACCATCAGCAGGGCGAGAGGGACGACCACTGGATAGCCGTAGAAGAGGGTTTTGTCATCAACAACTCGGGTTGCATTGTCATCGTTCAGGGACAGTTCGAATTCGACTGAGAGAGGCAAGTCGCCATTTTCATCGGTGGTGTTGTTGACGAACATGGTGAAGTCTTTTTACTCAACAGAAATCTAGAAAATAAAAGAAGAAACACTGAGTATGTTGTTTTGGAAATAGGTTTAGTGTGTATCAGATTTTACGTAAAGCTAGTTGAATAGCTGATGGGAAAAAAAAATTTAGTGTTTTACCTTTCATTATGTACATATGTTCTGACTAAAATG
The DNA here is from genome assembly GCA_019973955.1 of Trichonephila inaurata madagascariensis. Classification (NCBI taxonomy): domain Eukaryota; kingdom Metazoa; phylum Arthropoda; class Arachnida; order Araneae; family Nephilidae; genus Trichonephila; species Trichonephila inaurata. The sequence continues at coordinate 126,445 of BMAV01024353.1, read as the reverse complement.
AATCATTTTTATATGTATAATATGGAACAAAATTCAATTCGCTTAGAGGGGTTAAAAAGAAAATTTTATTTGGGTGCGTGAACTTGTGACGGATCTATCCGCGATCCTTCGATTAATCCTCTTGGGGAAATCTTTGGGCTTATCAATTCGCGTTATTCACAACCAACCTTTAGGAAGAAGAAAACCGTGATATTCAAAATTAACTTACTATATAGTAGTCGAAGTTTTCTAGCTTGAATAGAGAGGAAATAAGCCAGAAACCAGGTAAGACTGTTATCGAAGGTATCATGTTTGAATTATTGTGATTAAGAGATTTATTAGGAAGAAGCTTTAAAGTGATGACAGTTCACTGAGATTAAATTGATATTAGATTAAATCGGATGATAGGTTAGATCCTTTACAAAGTAAGGATCAAGTTTGATAGTCTCCTAATCGTTCGTATTTTACCGTCGTTGTTCCCTTTCGCGGTTAGCATCGAGACATTCTTTTGCTATTATTAATTGGATTTGTGTCTTTTCACTGTGTGATAAATAAATAGATTGATTGAATCATGGCAAGTGTATCTTCCCTACCTCCAACATATCTAGGTGCCCAAAAGAGAGATGGCAACCTCTCACAAACTTAAGATCAGGCTTCTTGTTTCTTCAAGAAATAGAGCATTAGGTGGCAAAGCTAGAGCCTACTTCGTCGGGTATTTCATGATGACTGCATATTGTGTTTTAAAATCGATACCTAAGTCTGATTATTAAGTTATTGATTGATCTTGTTATCTATAACACCCCCTTAACCATTTTTGGAGTCTATCCGTAAAATTCTTTCTTAGAGGATCTGTACTCAACAAAAAAACAAAAAAAAACATGCTTGCCATATTTTAGATTTGTAGGTCTAATAGTTCAAAAACGGTATTTCCTTAAATCTATAACGCCCTCGGAACTATTGCAACTTCGTTTGTGAATCGATTTTTGCAAAACTTGTTCTTAGAGTATATCTATTCAACAAGAGAAACCTTTTTCCAAATTTCTTGTCCGTAGGTCTAATTGTATAAAAACGGGCATTTTCTTTTTAACCATAATGCCCTTTTAACCCTCTTTTGCAATCAGTTTCCTCAGAATTCGTTCTTAGCGAATCTCTAATCAACAAAACATGCTTGCCAAATTTCAACTCTGTAGATCTAATATTTTAAAAACGAGATTTTTCAAATCTATAAAGCTCCCTTAACCCACTTAAGCAATCGATTTCCACTAAACTTGTTCTCTACTTAAAAAAACAAACATGTTTGCGAAATTCCTTATCTGTAGGTGTGATAGTTCTAAAATGGGTATTTCTGTCTATAACGTTCTCGCAACTATCCCTGGGAGTCAATTTTCGTAAAACCTGCTCTTAACAGATCTCTACTCAACAAAAGGAACATACCTGCTAAATTTCAAGTCTGTAGTTTTAAAGTTCCGGAAATTTCATGAGGAGCGAGTGAATCGCTTTTCTCCTATGTATATATGTCCATTGTGTTTTGTAATCGTAGTAAATTAATTCAGAAAAAAAAATAACTTGAATTCTCAATTTCCAAAACATTTTTAATCTAACGAGAGAAAGATATGTTTTATCACCCGACATCTTTTTCCCCAATCATAAGGTATCACTACCTTTCGCTTAAGTTTGGGTACCAAAACCTATTTTTAAAAACCCAAAAAATAATTTTGCTAAAGGGTATTTGGTATTTAGTAAATAAAGTAAACCTTTTTTTAAGGCATCAAAAAATATCTTAAAAAATTTTTCAAAAGTCCTTAGAAAATTTTTTCCCCAAAACCCTTTTTGAAAAAATTTTAAATCGGTTTCGCCCCCTTTCCAGGGCTAATTTTTTTTGAAAAATTAATTTTTTCATTCACCTTTTAAAAAATTTTTGGGTTTTTTTTCTTAAATTTTTCCTCTGGCGAAAATGGTAAACCCCTCTAAGTTTTAAATCAAACCCGGACCTCTGAAAGGGGCCAAAAGGAAATTTTTTTTATGAAATTTTTAAGGGGTTTTTTGGGAAAAAAAAATTATTTAAGAATTTTTTTAAAATTGTATTTAAATAAATTTTTTTTGTCAAAATATTCTTAAAATAATTTTATACATGTATTCTAATCTAAGTGACACTAAATATCATGAAATTTATCCATTTATGCGCCTTTTTAAAATCACGGTTCCGAACGTAGTCGGATACCTTAAGCTTAGATAACAAACACATTTTTATAAAACAAACCAAATATTTCTGCTAATCGGATGCATTTCGAGATAGTTTTCAAATATTTAAATTCCCTTCCTATCTTCAGCATCAAAAAATTTGCATCTTTATAAAACCCTTTTAAACTCTAAAAAGCTCTTCCAGAAATTAATTTTTCACAGCCCATTTCTGAGAAAATTTCAAATCGTCGCTTACCAGTGCTAATTTTTATATTCGAAAAATGAATTTGTTCATTACGTAAGTTTCTGAGATTTTTTTTTAATTGGTAATTTTTTCAAAACTCTGGCAGAGAGATGTATACCAGTGGCGTAACGTACACCTGCGCAACACCCGCATCGCGAGGGGCCAAAAGGTTATGGTTTTGTAATCCTTTGTAAGATTCGGCGGGGGACATAAAACCTGACTTTGAAGAGGGACCCTAATTTTCTACGTTCCACCACTGACAGTGGCGTAACGAAGAATATTAGAGCCCCCCCCCGCAAAGTCAAGTTTTGGCCCTCAGGCGGACCATCCAAAGGATTGCAAAACTGTAACATAACATAAGCTTTGGGCCCCTTAGAATCCTGCCCTCCCCCCCTCGCAACGTGGGGGTAGAGAGGGTATACGTTACGCCACTGACCACTGATGAATATACACCACTGATGTTTAACGGAAGCAATTCCATGGAGTAGCTGTACTATATTTTAGGAAGCATTTCAAAGGAAATAAAGCATTATGTATGCTTAATTTGATTTCCTGGTATTACAAAAGATGTGCCAATAGTTCTGCTTAAACAGAATTTCAAAATGAACTATATCAAAATGTTTTATTTATTTAAATGATGTAGTATTTATTCAAAAAAAAGCTTTCAAAATGGCTAAAGATTTGAAAAATAATAAAACATGGGTGAATATTTAAATTTGTGTTGCAACAAAATCACGATCAAAAGTCAATGTGTACGCGAATCGTTGACATTTTACTAAGAAAACACTGGTTTTTTGAAGAAGAAGAGAGGCAATTAAGCTTTCGTAAACATGCTTTTTCATTCATAACAACATCTTCACATTTCGGCATCTCTGGCTCGCAAAGGAAATCCGCATTGAAGTGACCCAGATGAGAACAAGCCCTTGTATTTTGTAGCAGGAAATAGCGCTGGTGATACTGTATCTGCGATTAACACAACTTTCCGTTCTCGCTTAACTCTCTATGAAAAGAGTTGATTGGCCTAATTGAGAAAGGAACACCGCTCAAAATATTTACAAAGGAATTTTGTTATAAATAGAAAGTAGTAATCGCTTTTTATTGATGAATGAATAATTATCTAGTTATTAATCAAACATGTATCGTAAAGTAACGTAAATTTCTAAGAGGAAATTGTGAATTAAGAATATTAGCCAATCAAAATTCCATAATATCATAAAAAATTTCATCGACGTTTAAAGCATGTATTAACTCATCAGAGATTTTGTCCTGAATGATGTTTATGAAGTTTATTTTAGTAACTAAAAGCATAAATAAAAAAGTTTTCAGACGAAAATATTAATACAAAATCAAAAAAAAAAGAAAACAGAAATACTGCTTTTAGATTTACTTTTGTTTCTGTATAAATTGAATCGCATTTCACAAAGAGAAAAAAATTGAACTGTTTTTTCATTTTTTTTAATTAATTTTAAAAAATTTAATGTATTGTTCCAAATGCAACACAAATCTAATAGATATTATATTTATTGTTGTTACTTATTCCACCTGATCGACATAAACATCGGATCAAGGTCCAAGAAATTCATTGCGGCTAAGGGCTATAGATTTTTACGCCTGCCGTTAGCCTTAGCTTTGAGCACCATGCAGGTGACAGTACGATTTTGCTCGGTTCCACCCAATTTTGAGGGAGAATACCCTGGGGGGCCTCCCACTTCTAATCCCCTTCCACCAACCACACGAAAGGACTTGTAGCTCGACGGCTATTTAAAGTACCCCTATGCTCTAAGGTAGTGATCCGCAACCCCCGGTCCGTGGATCAAATGGTGCCGGGCCACCTATAGAACATTAAACCATTGCCATTTTATTTAAAGGGGTGCATTTCTCCAAGATTTGCACAACTTTCCACGGAAATCACTTTATATTCCACGTTAAATCACTTTTATTCATTTTTGGTGTAACTATATTTTATTCCGAAGGCATATTTAAATGTAACTAAATTAAATGGTTTAATCAATAAAAAATATAAACAAATACAACATCTAAAATATAAGCAATCAATGTGTCCCACTCTCAGCGGGATACGGTAAAATTATCAAACGTTTACCGGTCCGCAGCGATAAAAATGTTGCGAAGACTGCTCTAAGGCATTATACATTTACAAACAGCCATGCCTTCTCCGGGATTCGAACCCAGGCCCAGCGTCACTAACCACTACACCAGATGGGCATTTTACGTATAAATATTTAAGGTTTCCAACTACGCTAGGGAATATAATCTTGTGTAAAAGCGTATAAATGACTACTTTGTTTATATTTCGATTAGCACTTCGATTAGAATATACGATTACGTATAAAATTGTTTTAAGAATATTATTACAAGAAAAAAAATTTAAATACTGTTTTACTGTGACAAATGAAGAAAAAATAATCTGCCTTTAAAATATTCTCCTCTTATGGAAAATGCTTCTATAATAATACTATTTTGTCTATATATACATCTAAGGCTCCTCAACAGAGCCAGACAGGGTCGTAACATGCACCCCCACAACCCCTGTTCGCGCGGATGGGGGGGAGGCAGGATTCTAGGGAGCCCAAAATCTACTTTGTCTTATGGTTTTACAGTCGTTTGTACGATCTGGTTAAGGGCTCCAAATTTGACTTTTCAGAAGGAGGGGGCTTGTATTTTCTGTTACGCCACTGGAGACAGAACAAGATTTTTGGAAGACATAATTTAGAAGTGAATTTATTCATATTGTAATGTATCGGGAGGGGGAGTAGAGAAATTTCAACAGAATAACACCGGTTATTATTTCGATTGATTGAATCTCTTAGAAGAATGTGAATTTTTCAAAAAATCATGGTTGAGGCCAGTGGCGTAACGGAGAATATTTTAGGACTCCTTGCAAAGTCAAACTTTGGAGCCCAAGCTAGATTTTACAAAGGATTGCAAAACCATAACTTTTGGACCCCTAGCATCCTGCCCCCTCCCACGATGTGGGGTTTGCGGGGGTGTACGTTACACTGGTTGAGGTTCTGTAAATAGTTCTTAACTATATATAGGCAAAATATTACCACTATAAAAACATTTTCCATAAGGTGAGATTATTTTAAAATGTCATTTATCTTATTTTTTTCCAAAAAATGAAATTCAATTATTTTTTTACTGTACTAATATTCTTAAAGCAATATTCTAAATCAAGTCACACTAAATATTAAAACAATTATTCATTTACATACTCCTGAAAAATCACGGCTCTGAACGTAGTCGGATACCTTAACATGAGATTCAACCTATTTTAAAGCCAAAAATAATATTTTACTAAAAATTATTTAAGTTTAGTTTCTTACCTTTACGATTCCCTCCCAGTAAAAGCACTTCAATATTATTTTCTGACTTGTTGCCCATATTTCTCCACTACTTTTATTTTTAAATATTTTTCACTGTGAAATATTATTAATGATTTGAAAAGTTGTTTTTCCCCGTAACTGTGTGTTACGTTCAAAACTATTTGAGATACTCCAAAGATATACGAAAAAACAACTTAATTTCCGTGAAAATGATGTACGCGGTTAAAATTTCACGTATAAAGGTAAACTTTTTGGTTATTTATATAGGAAAAGATCATTAAAACCTTAGACTTCTAGAGGAATTTATCAGATTTTGAAGAAATTCAATTATGTTTTCAAGGAAAATGCTATTTAGGAACAATGGTTATCATGTTGCATGGTTAGCTATAATATTGATGCTTCAATAATTATATCATTGAAGACAATTCGATAACTTTAGGACAGGAGTGGCCAACCTTTTTGGGAAGAGTGTCACTGTTTGATAAAAAAGATAATTATGCGTGCCACTTCAACTTTTCCAACAGAGATGGAAAAGTGAAAAAAAGTTACTTATAAGCTTATTATGGAATTTTTACACATATAGCGTATTTTTTAATGCAAGTTTATGTAGTCGAAATTTAAAAATACTGTAATAAACAAGACGAGGGTACAAATTTAAGTTTTATTGTTAATTAACTTTTTATAAGTTAAATCAATTAGGTTAGGTATAAAATAAAAATGGGTGACTTGAATCATTTAATTTAAATTAACTATTAAACACTCAGTATCTACCTAATGTGCTTTTGAATTACTACTTTTTTTTACCAAGGCATCTGTATTAGGATTAGCTCTTACAGATGCTAACAAAATTAGGTTATTGAAGGTGCACATTAGCCAGGTTTGAGTAATATTTATTTTATAATGTTCATAGCAGAAAATATTTATTCACAAATATACATTGATCCGAATTTTGAAGTTATTTTGTATGAGACAACCCACTTCAATAAAATTGTAAAAAATGGTTTTTTACAATATTTTCAAAAATTTTTTAACTTTTTTGTAAATCTCGTGCTCGTAAACCGTCGGACACACTGTGGCACGGGTTGGCCACCTTGCTTTAGGATACATAAGATATAATAAAGTTTCGATATTGCGCAAAATAAATTTCCCATTTTTCAATAGTGTATGTAAGTTGTTGATAAAGCTCACATCTAAGTCAACTACTTGAGTTTTCAAGAATATATCATTGCTTTTTTTCCTTCAGTATTTTCAAGTTAGTTATTTCCTATAATAATCCATGTTCAGTATTATTTAATTAAAAATATTCAATAAGAGAAAATCATCTTTACATTTCTGATTTCCAAAACTCTTGGAGCGTTGGAATAATCTCTAAATTACTTTTTTAAAATATTGAATAATCTTAAAGTATCCAAACACGTTCACGGTATTTTTTTAAATTTTAAATACCCATAAATATTAGTACATAAGCAGCAATATTTTTTAAAAAAAATTATCTAAATTCTACAAAATCACAATTCTAAATTAAATAAATTTTAGCAGTTTTTTAAAATTCTTTAAATTAGTTAGAGAAATAAGTTATAAACTTATTTCTTTCAATAAAAATGATACTAAAGCAAGCTACACATATTTATCTGGAAAATGGGCTAAAATTTTAATGTTTAATCAAAATATATAAACTTTAAAGCATCTCGAATATAAATATTATGAGAAATGTGATGAATTTATGAGGCTATTACAAGTAACAGGCCATAACTCAAAAAGTATTCATACAGTAAGAATTATTTTAGCACAAAAATACTATAAATGTTAAGGTTCGAAAAATTTCATAGAAAAACATTAATAACATTTTGAGTTATCAGACTCGCCACGATAGATTTTGAACAATTTAAAGGCGCACTTCAGGTAGACAGAAGACACCCCCCTTCATTTTTTTTCATAAATTTATTGGCCATAGAGGCTGGTTACAAAAAAATTATATAAAATTAGTAACTCAGCCTCTACGAATTACAATAAATTATATGAAATTAGTAATTCAGCCTCTACGAATTACAATAAAATATATGAAATTAGTAATTCAGCCTTTACACACACACACACAATAAATTATATAAAATTAGAAAACTAGCATTTATGTAACGTAAAAAAATTAATACACGTTTTGTAAAGCCAAAATATTGCTCTATTCAATGAAATAAAATAAAACAAAAATTTGTGTTTTGATCGAAATTGGTCATCTCAACATGTTCGGATACCTTAAGAATTGAATTCATTTACCATTTCTTATGAAACGAAATAAGATCGTACCTAATTATGACAGTGGCGCACACAAAGGGGTCCGGGGTCCGGGCCCCCCCAAAGGCCCTTTATTTTTTTTTCCCATTGATTATAATTCTAAGTATATAGTACGTAAAAATTTTAAATTTAAAAATTTGTTATTAAGATTAATTTTATTAAAAATGCTAATTATTTATTCAATATATTTTTTCTGTATTTTTTTCCCGAAAAAACGACAAAATCCAAAGGAGCATGATATAAGAATGGGGAACTTTCGACCCCGACCCCCTTGAAAAATTTTTTGGTGCGCTACTGAATTAGATAAATATTATTTTTAGTAATACATTTTTAAAAATGCTTTGGAAATAAGTACTTTTTTGAAGAAATTTCTGCTTTATGAATTCAGCTACATTAAAGGAACAAATTTATTTTTGAAGAATTTTAAAGAAAGGTACGAACTATCTACATCACAATAAGAAAGTGTTATTTTAATTGTGGAAAAGGAATGTTAAGCCTGAGTTTTACTGAAAAGGGGCTCACACGTGATACGATAGGTAAGATAAATTCATCAAAAATATCTTGAATAATTGTTGACGTGTTTAATAGATAAAACAATTAAGGGATTGGAGAGTTTGATCTAAATTAACATAAGGAAACAAAAAAAAATGAGAAGTTGCAACAAACACGTGAACAGATATTTTCAATGAAATCTGTAAACAACATCTTTCACCTCTAATGACTATACTCCCACAATATAATAAAGTTAAATAATCGAAGGATGACGAATTTCTTTTATAAATACATTTCATTTTTATTAAATATTATAAATTTAATAAAAAAAAAAACAAAAAATGTGAGAAATAACAAAAGATTTAATAATATTATTAAATCTTTTTTGTACTTTGTTTTGAAAGTATTTTCAATATTTTCTCTAATGATCTTTTTAACGTGACGGTCTTAATTGAACTTTTACATATTCCTCCTAAAAAAGGCCCCTGAGAAGAATTGAAAACTGGCCGAAATGTATGGATTTCAGGAACAAAAGCCCTTTCAAATTTATATATAAAGGGTAACTTTACATATTAAAAATTAAAAATTCAAAAATAAAGATAAAAATTCCTTTATTTTGCCTAACTCACCATCTTTGTATTTACAAGCAATAATGATGTAATAATGAGCAATGTGAAAATAATTTTAAACACATACCCAATGGATACCCCAAACCACCTTTAGTTTCACAAGCAGCCACAGTGCTCTCCCCTATTGGATGTTCCAATGTTCAACGTCAAACTACCTGCCCAGAAATAACCCTTTTGGTCAGAAAAAACGCCCTTTCGAGGAGCTTTTGCCTTTATGCATTTAACTAATAAGGCACTCCTGGAAATTAACTTCTATTATCGGAAGCGTCAGTTTGTTTTGTTTAGGCAACCCCAGACGGCACGCGTCAAAAATTAAAAGCGTGGTCACCAGTTACGGTGTCACGCAAGTCCCAAAGGAAATGTATACAGCGAAGATATTCAAATGCACCTTATTTATTATTAAAGATCTGGGCTCGTGCTCGCTGTAGTTTCTTATCACAAGTTGCGGTGATGCTGTTAGAAAAATTGTATCTCACTTTGATTAAACAGATTAAATGCGTCTTTGAATTATTTAAGATGTAATCTGTGTAAAAAAAAAAAAAGGTGACAGCAAAAATTTGCTCATTCATCTCACTTATTCTGACATTTAGATTGTGTTTTCAGTACACAAAATTGGCTCGAAAACAAAGCATTTGATGTTGAATTCAGATTATAAAAAGCTAGAAAAATTTTAATTCGAGTTCATTTTACAATTGATTATCATGATTAAAGTTGATTTTGAAAACTGTATTTTCAGCTGACGTATGAACTGTGCAGCTATTTTGTTTTAGACGCAAAAGGAATTTATAAAGTCAGAACACTAAATAGGGATAGATTTGTATGTCGTTCTTTTTATAAATATCGTACATTACTTGGAAATTACATCCGCATTGATTTTGATTAAAGGGCTGAATTCAAATGATGTCATAGTCACAATATAAATGCAATCATGTATTTCCAGCCAATCAGTTCATAAGCTTCGCTGTTGCCAACTTTTGCTTTTTGCAGAAATTTTCTTTTAAGAAGTACATATTTATCAAGAATACTAACACACAGATAAGCGAAATGCACTTGATTTAGAAGTACACGCATAACATAAGAATTTTTCTTCAATTTAGAAAAACCTTTTGAATAATCTTAATACTGGAATTTCTTTAGTCTTAGTCTTAATCTGAAACTATCTAAATCTTTTAAGTAAAAGAACAAGTTTAAGTCTATAATGTCAGTTTTAAAATCAATGGAGAACACGTGAGACTTTATTTATCATGTGACCGTCTTGAATTTAGCACCATTGTGATTTCTCATTTTATTTTGAGTGCATGAAAATCCATAGTTTTATGGTTTTTAAAATCAGTTAAAGAAATCGATGAAATATACCTGACTTCAAATACTACCCCAAGCCATATCCGCAAAAAAAGGCTTTTGAAAAATATTCAAATTTACAGGTGTTAAAAGTTTATAAGTCTTCACTGTAGGGATGGCGATTCTTTCCGAAAAAGATCGATTTACAAGCAAATCGAGGTCTAAAAGATCGATTTCTAAAAAATCGATTTTTTTCTCAAGTCTGCATTTACATTATAAATATAAAAAAAATCCATTTTATTAAAAAACAAGAAAGATACCATAATAAACGATCTCTTATCAATAAAATCAGGGAATTTTTAGTTCAGGAAATTCGACAGTTACAATTATTTGTATCATCATATCAAAGTATCAGGTATAAGAGATTTATTTTCTAAATGTATTTGTTTCATTAAAAAGTTAAAAAAGTAGATAATAAAGCTTATAAGTTCCCAATGCTTAATATCTAAGCTTTTTAAAAACAACAGTCTGTTAAGTCTACAGGGTGCTCACAAGGAACAGATGATCCCACGATAGTTACAGCGATTTACTTACCCTCAATTACTTATTAATCGCTTACAAACACTGCATAAAAATAAATATTTATATCTCTCGCTAATCCCAGTACATTACGACAGTCAGTCAATTAAGGCATAAACAAATGATGCAATATCAACAAATAAAAAAGTCAAAGATTGCAAACGTATAACTCTTTTTTTCAATTCCTACTATTAGCTCACACTCTCTATATATTTATTTATCTTGGTAGAATTTTTAATCGTTAATAAAATACATTTTAAAGTGCTCAATTGAGCTGAAATTTCATATACAGGATTATTTTCGATGACAATACAATAATTTAACTATAATTAATAAAAATTAATTGATTAAAACTAATTATTTAAAGAATTACAAATACAGGCACGTTGGCATCATTTTTGGCGACTTGTGTCAAAACTTGTGAAAAGCTTTTTTTCTCACGTTTTAAAGCATTCGTTGAACTGAAATTTTATAGACCTGAATGTTTTGGATGACAATACGATACTTTAATGATAATTAATAAAAATTAATTACCACTTAGTGTTGTGATTCTGTTTGATATGTATATACATATTTATATTAATTATAACTATTTAATAAAAAAAGTAGCTAAAATAAAATTTCTTTGTTGATCTAAGTAGGAATTGACTTAAAAAATTTTTTTATATTACTTGTTTTATTTTTTATTTATTAAAGGGAGGCGAGGGAAACTAAGCACACAGGATCTAGCGAATTTTTGAGTCATTAACCCTATAACCGCCAACACCGCAATATTACGGGTTTTAAAGATAGTACATTCAACTAATCGTAAATAATTTCATGGTTTTTACCAAAACAGAAAAAATCGAATGGCAATTTTTAGGATGAAATATCGATTCCAGCGATCAATGCACGATTTAAAATATCGATTTTTTTTGGTCCGAGAAATCGATCCTTCGATTAATCGATCTCAGATCGCCATCCCTACTTCACTGGAGCATCAAAATGTCCTTCATCTGAAAGGAACTAGGGATCTTCAACATTAGAGAAAAGACCGATACGGCGATGGAAGTTTTATAATATGGATAGGAATCATGTTGGACGGGAACATTTCCATGTCTTTAAAAGAGATTCCGTGACCACTATTACGTATAGGGATGAAGTTTTGGAGCTATATGGTTTTTCGGGGGTAGGGGCAGTTGTCTCTTTGATTTCATTTTTATCGAGTGACAACACTCGTCCGCCGCCTAGCCAGTATGGTGGATATGATCCTCGACTTGAAACCGAGTGGGCTAGGGCTCGAATCCCGAATAAGGCATGGATGTATCTTCGGGAAAAGAAGTCGGACTTTCACCTGAATGGATTCCCGTCTCGAATGGAAAGCAGCGCACCCCTTCTGTTTTATGCTGGGATCATCGTTTGTAATAAAAACTTATTCTTCTGTGTTTGTGTTGTATGTTTCTGTTCTTCCATCTCTCGTCCTTTCAAATATATCCCAGGATAAAACACGCGACAACAACAGCACTCTTCCACATAAGGCTCCTCTCTGGCCGACGAGCCATTGTAAGTCATCATCCATTACCCAGAGTTGTTGAAGGAGAGCGACCGACTGCTGCAAGGACTCATAACTCTAGCATTTCCGGCATTGTGAAAGCTTTATAACTATAAAGATTCCCTATCAGCCCAAATTTTATTCCCTTCTGTAAACTTCTCTTTTAAGTTTTTCAGCTGATTAGCACAGACGTTTGTGTGTGCGTATTAAAAATGTTGTATGGGGGAGAGGGGTGTTAAATCAAACTATGCACATTCCAATTTTTATTAAAATCAGACTACTACTTCTGGAATTATCGACCAAAACTAAAAATTCTCTTAATTTTTGTAAATACATATAAATAAAATATATAAATTAAGATAATATATGTATATATTCAGTGTGGGCATATATACATTGAAGATGGTGTGAGAAGTTAGTACCTCTTCTTGGGCACCTAGATATGTGGGAGATAGGGAAGAAACACTCGCCATAATCCAAACAATCTATTTATTTATCACACAATGAAAAGACACAATTTAAACTTATACTAGTAAGAGAATGTCTCAATGCTAACCGCGAGAGGGGAACAACGACGGTAAGTGGCCGCGGTAGCCGAGTGGTATAGGTATCGGATCGTGACTTGCCTTATCATGAGTTCGAGCCCAGTACTACTAAAGAACCGCCTTGTAGGGCAGCGAGGCACGTTAAATCTGTCAAGAGCTCAAACGTCCTCCCGTTGGTGTGGTGTGGTAGTTAGGAGAGGGGGGTGCCAGCTCAGGTGTCGTCCACGTCACTTGACCATGGTTCAAAATTACGTGGTCCGTCGCCAAAAGCCCTTGAGTAGCTGAACAGTGCGACGTTAATATTCAATCAATCAATCAACAACGACGGTAAAACACAAACGATTAGGAGACTATCAAACTTGATCCTTACCTTAAAAATGGATCTAACTTATCATACAATTTAATCTATTAATTCAATCTCAGTGAACAAATGTCACTTTAAAACTTCCTCTTAATGAGTTCTTAATCACAATAATTCAAATATGATACCTTCAGTAGCAATTTCATCTGATTCGAGTATATCTCCTCTCCTACTCTCTATTCAAGCTAGAAAACTACGACTATATATATATATAGTAAGTTAATTTGAATATCACGATTTTCTTCTTCCAAAGGGTTGGTTGTAAAAAACGCGAAGTGATAGCCCAAAGATTTGCCCAAGAGGATTAGTAGAAGGATTGCATATAGACCCGTCACAATGGTATACAGTGAAAAGTATATAGCTTGAATCAAAATATATAGGAGAAAAGTGACTCATTTACTCAACCATTTTCTCACTTATCACGAGATCTACGGGATTACTTCAGACCTACAGACTTGAAATTTGGAAGGCATGTTTCTTTTTTCGAGTAGAGAGTTTTTTTGAACGGGTTTTACAAAAATAGATTCACGAGGGGGATTGCGAGGCCTTATAGACAAAAATTCCTACTTTTGATGTATTGTACTTACAGATTTGAGATTTGGCAAACATGTTTTTTAATTGAGAAAAATTCACTGAGAGCTGGTTTCATGGATATTGACTTCCAAGGGGGTTTCGGGGGCGTTATGGATAAAAAGAAATTGCCATTTTTGAACAATTAAACCTATAGACTTGGAAACTGACAAGCATATTCATTTTGTTAAGTAGTGATCTAGTAAAAATGGAGTTTGATGAAATCGACTACGTAGGGGCTACAGGTTCGTTAATGATAAATATACTTCTGTTTTTACGATTCACACAAGTCCTGTTCTTCTTTAAACCAAGAGGAGAGGGTTATATGAATATTTTTCAATACAATAGAAAACTTAATGCTAGAACTTAGATAACAAGAACCTAAAAAAAAATAATCTGTAGTCTTTTAATGTCATGAAACACACGGCGAAGCAGGCGCGTAACAGCTAGTTCCAGTAGAAATTTCATAATGTCCCATAAAGTCCCTTTTTAAAAAGGATGCTTTAAAAATTTTGCTTACAAAAAGTGTTTAAAAAATTCCGTAATGGTTGTCATCTCTGAAAATGACGTGAATTTCCGTTTTCCATCGCCAGACAAAAGATGGGATTTCACGTCTTCCGTCTTTAAAGAGTTCAAACTTCCTAGTTAAATTATTCGATGAAAAAAAAAAAAATTCAACAATTTACTTTATAAAGTTTCGTCACAAATTCTATTACCTAAAATTATACTACACTTTACTCTTACTCTCCGAATTTAATGTATTATATTTCACAAACAAATATTTAATACCAGATTATCTAAAAACTAATTCAAGAAGCAGGCTTTTTTTTCCTTCTCAGGAACTACAGACGGGAAAGATCTTTCCGTTCCTAAATAGCCGATGGAAAAATTGTTTTGGTGGTTTCTAGCTAGTTTGTTTGCCATCTTAGTGAAAAGAGTTTTTGAGAAGACTTCGGTGTTCGACGACAGCTGGCAATGCACGAAAAAGTTCTTAAAATAGACTGCAGATTTTCGAGTACCAGATACAGATGGGTTATCGATTAGGTTAACGGATTTATGTAAACTATGGATCCCGGAAAGAAAGAGTGATGTGAGGGGAAAAAGTACCAATAAACTTATCGTTTAGAACAGTGCTCCGCATCCTTTTTATCGCTGCGGACCGGTCAACATTTGTTAATTTTACCGCGGCCCGCTAAGGGGGAGGATATTGATTGTTTATATTTTAGACTGTTTTGATTTAATAATTTTAATTTAATTGTATTTAATCGTGACTTTTCTGAATAAAATATAGCTACACCAAAAAAAAGAATATAAAGTGATTTAACAAGAAATATTAAGTGATTTTCATATAAAGTAGCCCAAACCTAAGAAAAACATACCACAGTAAATAAAAGAGAAATAATTTAATGTTTCTTGTGCGGACTGGTAGTATTTGATCCACGGACCGGGGTTTGAGGAACACTGGTTTAGAACAGCGATACTCAACCATCGGGCTTTTATGAGTGGCCTGGTCATGGTCCATTCCTCTGAGAAATTAATTTATTCAAGAACAATTTATTAAAGATTTGGTGGGAAATTCTTTCTGTCAAAAAATGAAATATTTCAATTTTGCTTTTAGCTGTCGATGTCATACAGGTGTGAACTGATATTGTTTTCTATTTGTAACTGTAACGATTAGTGAGATAATAGACGACAGTGGAGTAGAGACCATTTTATGAGTGAAACTAATTTTAAACTATCCCTCATGCCTTGCAAGCGAAAAATATTAGAAGAAAATAGGTTGCTTCGAGACAATTGGGAAGATGACTGTTTTGTAGCGAAAAACAAACATGGTTCTGTAGTTGTTTGATTTGTTGCGAAGATATTGTATTTAAAAAGTATCAATAAAAACGAATCGGTCAATGACACTTTTCCTCGATGTCTTTCAAGAGACGACAAATAGGCTTTCTTGAATAATCTTTACAACAGCAACGAAGTGTTTTGTCACTGTGGTAATGCAACGGTAATCACAAAGGCATCCTATGAAATTTGTTATATTATTGGGAATCACATGAAACTGCTTACTGATGCAGAAATTATGAAGGTGAGTGTTTCTTAAATGCTTCCAGTTTAGTGTTTGATAAATTCAGTGTCAAAAATTTAAAAAATATATAATAATTTAAAAAAGCAAAATAGGAATATAAATATTTTGATTAATTTTCCACATTTTAAATTTCCTACGTTATCTTAATTTTATAAAGCATTTATCCTACCCCTCTCTTAAAATCTTCATGTTACGGCCCGCACGAGATAGCTGTCATATGTATATGCGCTCCAACTGAAAAAAAGGTTGAGTACCTCTGGTTTAGAACCAGAAAATTTAGAGCTCCAAGTACCTTATCCATTTTTATGTAAATATTAGTAATCTGAAATTCTCGTGACTTTAAACAAAATGAAAGATGTTCTAATAAAAAACTAGATGAAATTCAATGCACAATACTTGCTCTACCATAATGACAATTTCGCAATTTAGGTATCCAACTTATTTGGAACCGTGATTTTGAAAAAGAGTATAAATGAATAATTATTTTTATGATATTTAGTGCCATTTGAATTAGAATCTGTATATAACAACTGTTTTTAAGAAGATTATCCCAAGAAAAATTATTTAAATGCAATTTTTAGACAAAAAAAAAAGAAGGAAGAATAACATACTTTCAAATCATTCTCCTTTTTTGAAAAATGCTTCTTTAATAATAATATTTTGCAAATACATAGCTAAGGTTTTTCTTTACTGAGCCTGAAATAGGATTTTTGAAATGTGTTACTTAGAAGTGGATTTATTCCTATTTTAATGCTTCAGAGTAAAGAAATTTTAATAAAAAAAATACCGGTAATTATTTTTAGTTGATAATAACTCTGAAAAGAATGTGCATTTTTCAAAAATCCTACTTCAGACTCTCTACAGAGAGTCTTAGCTACATATAGGCAAAATATTATTAATATTGTAGCCTTTTAAATAAAAGAAGAGAATATTTTAAATAAAAGGTTTTGAAAATATATCGTTCTTTCTTCATTTTTTGCCAGATAAATTCATTTAAATAATGTTTTATTGTAGTAATATTATTAAAACAACTGCATATATGCATATTCTAATTCAAATGACTCTAAATATCAAAAAATTATTCTTTTATACTCTGTTTCAAAATCACGGGGCGCGGTAGCCTAGTGGTCAAGGTATCGGATCTGGCTGGCGTGTCATGAGGTCGAGCCCAGTACCACTAAGACTCACCGTGTAGGGAAACGATGCACGTTAAATCTGTCGAGAGCTCAAACGTCCTCCCGTTGGTGTGGTGTGGTAGCTAGGAGAGGGGGTGCCAACTCAGGTGTCATCCTCGTCAATTGGCCATGGTTTAAAATTACGAGGTCCGTCGCCAAAAGCCCTCGTGTAGCTGAATAGTGCGATGTTAATATTCACTATTCACTCACTCATTCACTCAATTCAAAATCACGGTTCCGAACGTAGTCGGATACCTCGACTAAAAATGATTTTGACCCAGTGGCGTAGCATACACCCCCGAAACCCCCGCATCGAGGGTGGGACCAGGGTTCTAGGGGGCCCGAAACCAACTTTGTAGAGGGGACCTAGTATTCTCCGTTACGCCACTATTTTGAACAACTTTTTAACATAAACTGAGTACAATAAATGACCATTTATGTCATACTGTAATCTAAAATGGTTCTAATGCCAGAATCTCATGATGCATGCGACTTGTATTCAGAACTTGTTTTAAAAAAAAACCGACCCCAATTTTTCCTGAAGGGAAGAGGGCCAAAATTTTAAAATTTTTAAAGAAAAAATTTTAAAAAAAAAATTAATTGAAAATTTTAATTTTTTAAAAAAAAATCAATTGTATTTTTTATTTACTTTAATAAATAAGAAATATATAATATGAAAAAGTACTGCATTTATAGATTTTTCCATGCCATTAGTGAATTTCAATAAATTTCAGCTTAGTCCTTAGGATGTGCTCAAATGGATTGTAATAACTCGTAAAATCGTTGGCGATTAACATCTGGCATGCAATTAATCTTAAGGCGACAAGTCATTATCAAGCTGTTAATACATAAGAGTATCAAAGAATTTTTTAGAAAAAATCAAAAAAAAAAAAGTAATATAAATTTTAAAAAACTACTGTTTATTGTTGCAAAAATTCATTTGCATGTTATCGGAAACTGTTTTTTACGATTTTTTCCCCTTTTTATTTGATTTTTTTCCTTTTGAAATTTATGATAAGAACTATCTGTTACCTTTTTTTTTTTAAATCAGAAAACAAAACCGAACTCTTATTTTAAAAAATGGCTCCTAAAATCAGTAGCTGATTGGAGGGTTATGTAATGCACTTTTCGAGAGATAAAGTATTTGAACCAATAAAATGCAACACTGTAAAAGGGGGGGTTTTTTAAAAAACCCTTTTAAAATAAAAACCCCCCCCTTTTAAAAAAAAAAATTTTTTAAGGGGTTTTTTTTTTAAAAAATTTTTAAAAAAAAAAAAAGGGGGGAAAAAAAGGGGGGGGGAAAAATTTTAAAAAATTTAAAAAAAAGGGAAAAATGTTTAAGCCTAACGTTTTGGGTTTTTTTTGGGAAAAATTTTAAAAAAAAAAATTTTAAAAAAAAAAAAAAAAAAAAAAATTTTTTTGAAAAATGTTTAAAAATTTTTTAAAAAAAAAAAAAAATTTTTTTTAAAAAAAAAAAAACAAAAAAAAAAAATTTTTTTAAAAAAAAAACCCTTTTTAAAAAAATTTTTTAAAAAATTTAAAAAAAAAAAAAAAGGGGGAAAAAAAAAAATTTAAAAAAGGGGAAAATTTTTTAAAAAAAAAAAAAAAAAAGGGGGGAAAAAATTTTAATTTTTTTAAAAAAAAATTAAAAAAATTTTTTTTTTAAAAAATTTTTTTTTTAAAAAAAAATTTTTTTGGGGGCCCCAAATTTTTTTTTAAAAAATTTTTAAAAAAAAACCCCCCTTTTTAAAAAAAAAAGGGTTTTAAGGGTTTTAAAAAAAAAAGTTAAAAAAAAAATTTTTAAAAAAATTTTGGGGGGGTTTTTCCCCAAAAAAAAAAAAAAATTTTTTAAAAATTTAAATTTTTTAAAAAAAGGGAAAACCCCAAAAAAAAAAAAATTTTTTTCCCAAAAAAAAATTTGGGAAAATTTTTTGGGTTTTAAAAAATTTTTAAGGGGGTTAAAATAAAGTTTTTTTAAAAAAAAAACCGGGTTTTAAAAAACGGTTTTAAAAAAACCTTTTGGGGGGGGGGGAAAATTTCCCCCCCAAAAAAAAAAAAAACCCAAAAAAAAAGGGGAAAAAAAAAATTTTTTTTTTCCCCCCCTTTTTTCCCTTTTGGGGTTTTTTTTAAATTTTCCCCCCTTTTTTTGGGGGGGGGAAAAGGGGGGGGTTAAAATTTTGGGGTTTTTAAATTTCAAAGGGGAAAAAACCCCCCCCCAAAAAAAAAAATTTTTTTTTAAAAAAAAAAAAACCCCAAAAATTTTTTTTAAAAAAAATTTTTTTTTAAAAAAATTTTTTAAAAAAAAAGAAATTTCAGGGCTAATATTTGATAAGAAATTCTGGATTTACAAAGAAAAAAAACGCTGTCAAAATAAAGCTGCACGAGGACAAAATCTCGAGTCACGAGCTAAAATGAACAGCCTCATATACAGCACTAAAATAATTAGAGGCTGATATAAAATACATTCTATTTATCTGAAACACTCTTGTTAACTTCTTTCGTGTGCTTTCACAATAAACTTTTGTGAACTTAATTTATTAAAAATCGGCGTCCGCGTATACTCAAGGACATTGGAAAGCCACTCGAGAGGATATGCATAAAATTGACTTGTCTACTGTGAGAAGAAATTTGCTTTCAAAGAAAATTCAAGCCTGTGAGCAGTAGTAAAGAACCATAACTATACTTTAGAACAAAATAAGTGTAAAAAATATATTATTTACTTACAGAAAACTGACTGTAAAATCGCTTGCATAAAGTACAAAAGATCTTCCTGCCTTTCACAAATTACCTGCGGTAACCTAGTTGTTAGTGGCGTAACAGAGAATATTAGGGCCTCCCTACAGAGTCATGTTTAGGGCCCCAAGCCGGATCTTACAAAGGGTACGAGCTTGGCACCAGTCAGGCTTTGGACCCCCTAGATTCCTTCCCCCCTCGCGATGCGGGGTTTGTGGGGGTGTACGTTACACCACTGCTAGTGGTCACAGTCACGAGCACGTAACTCGTAGTCAATATATCATGAGTTCGAGCTTTAGTGCCCTAAAGACCCGTCATCGTGTACTGAAACTGATGCAGGTTAAGTCTGTCGAGGCTCCAAGTCCTTACGATGGCGGGGTGTAGGTATTTGGAGAAAGGTGGCAGTTCAGATATTGTCGTTGCTACTTAACAGTGGTTCAAAATTGCAAGATTCGTTGCCAGTAACCCTCGTGTTCCTTCAAAATGCGTTGTTAATAAATAATCAATTCTTCAATTATTTAAGTAATTTTTCCTTCATTTAACATTTTTTTTAAAAAAAAAGTTGTTCGAACTTTTCTGAATATTCCTTTAATTCCGTGATGTTTGTTAATGTAGCCTTTTCTAGCTACAAGAAAGCTTTTAGTGCCGGCCCTGTAATATTTGCGTAATATTCTTCTTCAATGGCTCCACAGCTGTGGGTGGGCCTGGCCTTCTCCAGAAGTTTTCTCCAGGCATCTCTACTCTTGGCAACTGTTTTAGAGTTTTTCACCTTTAAAATATTTATATCTTTTTCGACACGGTCAATCCAGCTTAACGGGGTCTGCCCCGAGGTCTATTTCCCATAGGCTTTGCCAGAAAATTTTCTTGCAGCAGCGAACTTCTTTCATTCTAGCCAGATGACCGGCCCATTTAAGTATCTGTAATTTGACAAATTTTACAATATCAGGTTGTTTGTAAATTTTGTATGGTTCATCTTCTCCATGATCCATTCACTTGGATCCCACCAAGAATGCAGCGTAAAATCTTTCACTCGAAAAGACAAGGATGTATGATAAGAATAATATTTTTAGACAAGGATAACACCTGAGATGCCACCCCCTATTAAAACTTCCTCACCAACATGAGGACTTCGAACCTCGTCAAAATCAGCGTACATCGCCCCCTTTACTCGACAAGGGCACCAGGATTTGAAACCACAACGCAACAGAAGTATACGAGCTATGAGTTCACGAATGTGTACACTCGGTTACGCCGCGGCATTCTGATGCCTTAATAAACAAACCTCAAAACTGTTTGTTTAAAATGGGATCATTTGATTTTTCATTAACATCATCTTCGCCTTTTAACTCTTTATCCGCCAACGGTACTTATAAGTACCACTTACTTTAAAATCGCATAAAATAACCATTTTTACTAATACTCTGACGGTACTTAGCAAGAATACTCTTTTAAATCCACTCTTCCAAGATATACGGCCGCACGGGTTCTATGATGAGTATTTTAGAGGGGAAGGCGAATAGTTTTATAGCAGAAATGGCGCTTTCAGCAGATTGCGAAGAATATCATTTTTGTTCCAAAAAAATAGTTAATGTCAAAAAAAAAGTGTCTAATTTTTTTTGTATGTTAATGAAGAACTTAGAAAATGATTTGACTATTTATTTTAAGTGAATAGTGTGTATAATTAATTTTACAGTTGATTACCTTTAATTAATTAATTAGCTCTAATGGATTAAATTTCCCGAAGTCGAGTATTTTGTTTACGTACATCCCTTACTTTTCAATGTAGTGATTCAAAAAAAATATATTGCATGAAAGTAACTGCAGTAAATCATAATGCGGTAGATAAAGAGTTGAAATAACAAAATAGCTACCACTCCTTTTTAAATTAGCTGTAATATGAAATGATAATACGTTTAAAAGATCTTAGAAATGTCCGTAATTAAAATGCACAATTCATAAAGAAAAGGCCAGAAAGAAAATCTAGCTGAATTTTACATACAAATCTCCATAAACGTATTTAGATAACTATTTTGTGATGTTTGGAAAAGATAAGAATGTAATACGAACCCACACAACTTACGACAAACGGAACTTCAAATTCTCCACTTTTTTTAGAATCAACACACGACTACAAGCGGTTCCTTGAAGGCGTTTAACTGAGGTACTCAATGGGGATGTTTTTACCTTCTTTTGGCAAAAACATTTTGTCCAAGAATGGACCAAAAGTCAAATCGCTTTTACCAAGTTTTCAATGTATTTTGGTTTTTATTTTTTTTTATATACATATAACAAATTGCTGATTGTGAAGGTTTGATAAGCTTCCATTTACAAGGCTTACAAACCGGTTTCGACACGAGATCGGATTTGAGTAGTTTCGTGAGAGGAATCTTCAATCACCCTCTGCTTTACACAAAAAGTCTTCCTTAAGAAATTCCTTTTCTGTTTAAGACTACAATAATTAAAACACGGGGTTTTTTTTCGTTCAGTTCTCGACTTTATCTCAGTGAAAATAAATCTATAGTTGTGATGGTGAAAAAAATTTTGTTTTAAATCTCTTGCCTATCAGGAATGTTTTGAAAATATAAAGCTTTTAATAACTTTTTTTTTCTTTTGGATCTTGCTGTAATGGCTTTTTGATTCACAGTTTCTTATTCTTTTAGTTCTATGTTATCATAAAATGGATTCCTATAACAGAAAAAGAATAGCCTAATCATTCAGAATTACGTTTTGTTTATATTATATGCTGAATTTGAGAAAACATTTTAGAATTTAACAGATTTAGTAACACTTTTTGGGTGTTTTCTTTAGCTCTGGATCTCATGAAGATATTTAAGCTATAAAACAACCTTGTAAATATAAATAGGTAACCAATTCTTACTTTTCAGTGGCATGTATTGTACTCTCGTAAAAGATTGAATTGGGTTTACTCTTTAGTATGATATCTAAGTTTAAGTCAACAATTTATATAGCATACTTTTTTACTTTAAAAAATACGTCAATTTCCTCATAAAAGGACAACAAATAACTTATTTAAATTAAAGGATTATTTTAGTTGATATTACCTTATAATTATTCTTAAAATATTCTAACAGAGACACAACCCAATACAATAGTATCATTGATAAGTAAGTGAAGTGTTTATTAACGTTGCGTTTAAAGCAAAACGAGGGCTATTGGCGACGGACCTCGTAATTCTGACCCGTTTTTGTCAATGAGAAGAGATATTAAAAAATTGATTTCATAATTGCCCATAAAACTGTGAGAGGTTTTCACCTCTTTCTTGGGCACCTAAATATGTGAGGTAGGGAAGAAACACTAGCCATGATCTATCTATTATTGCTCACACAATAAAAGGACACGAATTCAATTAATAACAGTATGAGAATATCTCGGTGCTAACAGCGGAAGTGGAACAACGACGATAATACACGAAAGATTAGGAGACTATCAAGCTTGATCCTTACTTTATATAAGATCTAATCTATCATTCGATTTAATCTAATACCAATTTAATCTCAGTGAACAATCGTCACTTTAAAGCCTTCTCCAAATAAGTCTCATTCACAATAATTCTACTGATACCTGTTAGTAACGATCTTACCTGATTTCTGGTTTCTCTCCTCTCCTACTCTCTATTCTAGCTAGAAAACTTCGACTATATATAGTAACTTAATTTGCATATCACGATTGTCTTCTTCCGAAGGGTTGGTTATGAATAAGGCGAATTGATAGCCCAAAGATTTCCCAAGAGGATTAGTGGTAGGATCGCGAACAGATCCGTCACAAAATATAGAGAATAATTTTCCTTTCCCAAAAACTACGTTGCCGTAGTAACCGAGTGGTCATGGTCACGAACTCGTGGCCAGTGTTGTCAAGTCTCGGTTTCGAAACCTCGTGTCTCTAAAAATCCACCGAGTCTGGAAACTTGGAGAGGGAGGGTACCAGTTCATTTATCGTCTACAAGTGATTGTGGTACAAAATTACGAGGTCTTTCATCTATATTCCTCTTATGTCTTCAGAGTGCGACTTAAATTTAAAATCAATTCATTCTCAAAAGTTATTACTTACTTTTTTTTAAAGACCTCCTTCTCGTCTTTTTATAAATATAAACCACAAGCTCAGTTATGACAATAGGTTAATGCTTTCGCCGACTGAACACTAATTCTACCATGACGCTTTCAGCTCAAGTACTCACAAATTACCAGTTTCAACGTCGTCAAATCATAAAAAGATTGCGTCTTAGCCTGTTCCATCTTAACTATCAACAGTTATACCATTCAGATAAGAAATGCATATGTTCATTCCATACCCTAGGAAAACGCTTTGTTTGGAAAAGATTATACACATTGAGGGGAAGATGAAGATATCTAATGATGTTCTTTCAACCTTACCAAACAGGTAGAACTGCCCCATCTAACATTAATAACTATTCCCGCAATATTTTATAATTTTTTTATAAGATGTATATTCCCCGTAATAATTCCAAGAACATTCCGTAATATTTCCAAAATTTAAGTAGATATTTGAGATAACCTTTTTTTAAGTAGTGAAACAAGAATAGAGCTTCTTTAAGCCTGAAGGTCATAACTGTGAAATGACCCCTGGGAAATAACAGATTTTATATCCGGGAGAGAGGTAGGATTTTAACCGACAGCATTCATTATTTAACTTTTGTTTCTGTTTATTCTTCGATAGAGATTACGGGCTTCGTCTGTGTAAGTTACATCTAATAATAAAGTATTTAAAATTCGTTATTAGGATATTTGACTGGGTTCGGAAAGATATTTTGAAAAAGGGTATAAATGAATAATTTTTTTTGACATTTAGTGTCAGTTGAATTAGATTATGAATATACTTTAAAAATATTATTATAATGAAAAAATATTTAAATGCAATTTCTCGGCAGGAAAATGAAGAAAAAAAATGACAAATTTTCAAAATAGTCTCCTTTTGTGAAAAATGCTTCTATAACAATTATATTTAGCCTATATATAGCAACTGCACAGAACCTGAAGTAAGATTCTTGAAAAATTCACGTTATTTTTAGAGTTATTATCAATTGAAAATAATTATCGGTGCTTTTTTTGTTAAAATTTCTTTACTCTGAAGCATTAAAATATGAATAAAAAAATCCACTTCTAAATAACACATTTCAAAAATCCTACTTCAGGCTCTGTAAAGAAAAACCTTAGCTATATATCTGCAAAATATTATTATTAAAGAAATATTTTTCACAAAAGGAGAACGATGTGAAAGTATGTTATTCTTCCTTCTTTTTTCGCCGAAAAATTGCATTGAAATAGTTTTTTTCTTGTATGTATTCTTAAAACAATTTCATACGTATATTCTAATTCAGTGATACTAAACCTGCAGACCACCAACCGCATGTGGCTCGGTCATGGCACATTGTGTGTGTTGGGTGGAATAGAGAAATTAATATAGTATTAAAAATATTGCCCATTATTATTGCTAAATATTAAAAATATTGCTCATTTATACGCTTTTTTGTAACCACGGTTCTGAACGCAGTCGGTTAAAAGATACGAGTACAATACCTCAACTAAAAGTTTTTAATATTCAGTGCACATAAAAGATAACAGTTCTTAAGTTATCTAGAAGTTTTGAAGGTGGAGTTCTATTTCCATTGAATAACGAGAGAGGTAAAAAAGTTAATTAAATTTTAACCGAAACATATTCATGCATTAAAAATAGATAGCATAATAGCAATAAAATTATTTTTTTCTTTAAGTTAAAAGTACTACTTTTTTCTAGAGTAAAAAGTTAATTTGTTGAATAATTTATACTGAAAGAAGTATTGGTATAAGCCCATATTTGTCGTTGTTGTTTTTTCGTACCAAACCATCAAATAATCACTGATTTTCAAAAAATTACACAGAATCATAACATTTCAAAATATATTTAGGAATGCGCGCTACTATTATTTAGAATAAATAAAAAAAAATCTTCATTCAGTATGAGGCAAAATAGAACTAAAAAACTATCGAATAACAAAAAAATGAAGTATATACTACACAAATAATTAAATCTCACCCACCCCTCCACCAGCGTTGTTGCGCTCCATTTAATGTGGACTGCTTTCTATTTTTATATGTAACATGAACAAATTGTTCTCTGTTCAATTTATTATGATGAGTGGATAATAGAGCTTTCTCTAAGGTTCCACGTAAATGTATAACCGTTACCATTACCAAATAATTAAATCATACACATAAACATAAAACATTGTTTTGTAAATATTATTGATTTTTATAAAATATTAGACTCTCTTACCTTTGTAATTATTATTTTCTCTTCGTGTATTTTTTAAATATCATACTATTTCTCCCGAAAATAATTTTAAAATACATCCAAAAAATGCATTCACATTCTTAAATCTGTTGCTGTCGCTGGAATACAGAATTGTCAGTAATAAGGAACTATTAACCGTTGAGTATCCTTTACAAAACTTCCCAATAAGTTTTTACGTCACTTCCGGATTTCACAACACTGCTTTTCCTTTGAAAATTAAAACCTTATCAAAAATTTCAATTCAACACCAATCCGTTCGACTTTACCTCAGGTCTTAAAACATGCATCTGAAAAGCAATGTTATCTTTTGCAAATTCTGACATACTTTTTAAAGCAACTACTGTACTCTAAATGTTTTTTTAACTGTAAATTAATTTATCATTAACCATCTCGTTCTTATTAATTATACCTGATTAATTAATCTATAACTAATTGCTTGGTGGGATTTAATTATTTATGGCATTTGGTTAAAAAGATTAGTGCATATATATTTGTTGTTGCAAGAAAATCTTTCTGGCAAAGCCCATGGGAAATAGACCTCGAGGCAGACCCCCGTTAAAATGGATTGATTGTTTCGAAAAAAACCAAAATTTTTTGGGGGGTTTCCGGAAAACAATTTAAATGTAGAGTGTTTTAAAAATTAGAAGGCAAAGGGGCCCCAGGGGGGGATTTAAGAAAATGAAAAAATATAATTTTGGGTAGAAAAAAAATTTAGTTTCAAAATTAATTTAGAAAAAAATTTCTTTTTGTGGGGGGGCAAAATAAAAAAAAATTTTTTCTTAAAAAAACTTCCCAAAAAATAATTTAAGGTATTTCTTTTTAGTAAATAAAAAAAAAAAAAAAATTTTTTCCCAAAAGGGGTTTTTTTAAAAAAAATTTTTTTTTTTTTCCCCCCCGGGGAAAAAAAAAAATTTTTTTTTTTTTTTTTTTTAAAAAAACCCACCAATTTTTTTAATTGGGTTTCCGCCCCCAAAAGGTTTTTAAAATTTTAAAATTTTTTTTTTTTAAAAAAAAAAAAGGGGAAAAAGGGGAATTTTTTAAAAATTTTTTTTTTTTTTAAAAAACCCTTTTTTGGGGGGGTTTTTTTTTTTTCTTTTTAAAAAAGAAATTTTTTTTTTTTTTAAAAAAAAAGGGGAAAAACCCCAAAAACCCAAAAAATTTTAAAAACCCCTTAAAATGGTTTATTTTTAAAAAAATTTTTTTTTTTAAAAAAATTGTTTTTTTTTAAAAAAATTTTTTTAAATTTTTTTTTAAAAAAAAAAAACCCCCTTTAACCCCCCTTTTTAAAAATTTTTTTTTTTCCCCGGGAAAAAAAAAATTTTTTTAAAATTTTTTTTTTTTTTATTTTTTTTTTTTTAAAATTTTTTTTTTTTAAAAATTTCCCCTTTTTTTTTAAAAATTAAAAAAATTTTTTTTAAAATTTCCAAAAACCCTTTTAAATTTAAAATTTTTTAAAAAAAAAGGGGGAAAAAATTTTTTTTTTTTAAAATTTATTTTCCAATTTTTTTTTTTTTTTAATTTTTAAATTTAAAAAAAAATTTTAAAAAAAAAATTTTTAAAAAAAAAAAACCCCCCCCAAAAAATTTTTTCCCATTTTTTTTTTTAAACCCAAAACAAAATTCCAAAAAAGGGGCCCCCCGGGGAAAATTTAAACCAAAATTTTTTTTTTTTTTAAAAAAAAAAAGGAAATTTTTAAAAAAAAAATTTTTTAAAAAATTTAAGGGTTTTTTAATTTGGCCCCCCTTTTTTTGGGGGAAAAAGGGGTTTTTAAAACCCCCAAAAAAAATTTTTTGGGGTTTTTTGGGTTTTTCCAAAAAAAGGGGGGGAAAAAAAATTTCCCCAAAAAAAAAAATTTTTAAAAATTTTTTAAAAATAAAACATCAAAAAAAAAATTTTTTGGAAAAAAAAAAGGGGGGAAAAAAAAAAAAAAAAAAATTTTGGGGTTTTTTAAAAAACGGAAAAGGGGGAAAATTTTTTAAATTTTCCAAAAATTTTTTTTTTTTTTTTTAAAAAAAAGGGTTTTTAATTTTTAAAAAAAAATTTTTTTTTTTTTTAAAACCCCCCTTTTTAAATATTTTTTTTTTTAAAAAAAAAAAATTTTTTTTGGGGAAAATTTTTTTTTTTTTTAAAGTTTTTTTTAAAAAAATTTTTTTAAAACCCCCTTTTTAAAACTTTTTTTTAAAAAAAAATTTTTAAAATTTTTTTTTTTTTTTTTAAAAAAAAAAAGGGGGGGAAAAATTGGGGAATTTCCCCCCTTTTTTTCAAAAAATTTTTAAAAATTTTAAAAAAAAAAACCCTTTTTTAAAAAAAAAATTTAAAAAAAAAAAATTTTTTTTAAAAATTTTTTGGGAAATAAAAAAAAAAAAAAAATTTTTTAAAAAAAAAAAAAAAATTTTAAAAAAAAAAAAATTTTTTCCTTGGAAAAAAACCCAAAAATTTTAAAAAAAAATTTCCCCCCAAAAAAAAGGTTTAAAAAACCCTTTAAACCCCCAAAAAAAATTTTGGTTTATGAAAAAAATTTTTTTAAAAACCCGGGGGGGAAAATTTTTTTAAAAAAAAAAAAAAATTTTTTTTTTTGGGGGGGAAAAATTTTTAAAATTTAAAATTTTTTGGGGTTTTTTTAAAAAAAAATTTTTAAAAAGGGGTTGTTTTTTTTGGGGGGTTTTTTGGGTTGTTTTTTTTTTTTTAAAAAAATTTTTAAAAAAAATTTTTTTTTAAAAATTTTTTGGGGGTTTTTGGGGTTTTGGCCTTTTTAAAATTTTAAAATTTAAAAAAAAAAAAAAATTTTTCCCTTTTTTTTTTTTTTTTTTTATTTTTAAAAAATTTTTTTAAAAAAAATTTTTAAAATTTTTAAAAATTTTTTTTAATTTGGGGGGGAAAGGGGTTTTTTTTAAAAAAAAAAAATTGAAAATTTTAAATTTTTAAAATTTTTTAAATTTCTTTTAATTTTAATAAAAAAAAAAAAAATTTTTTTTAAAATTTTTTTATTTTTTTTTAAAAAATTTTTTAAAAAATTTTTTTTAAATTTTTTTTTTTTTTAATTTTTTAAAATTTTAATTTTATTTTTTTTAAAAATTTAAAAAAAAAATTTTTTTTTAAAATTTTTTAAATTTTTAAAAAAAAAAAAAAATTTTTTTAAAAATTTAAAAAAAAAAAAAACCTTTTAAAAAAATTTAAAAAAACAAAAATTTAAAAATAAAAAAAAAATTTTAAATTTTTTAAAAAAAAAAAAAAAAAATTTTTTTAAAAATTTTTTTTTTTTTAAAAAAAATATTTTTAAAAAACCCCTTTAAAAAAAATATTCTTATAAAATTTCGTTAATTATAATGGTCAGAAAACCTGAACAAAAAGCAAAAATTACATTTAATTTTTCCTTTAAAAAGATAATAAAAAAATTTCCTCATCTTAAAGAAAAAGTTTAAAATATATTCTAATTCTTCTGTTATCAACGCGATGTTGAAACAAATATTTTTCTATGCAACAATATCTAAAATATCTATGTATTTTCCCATATATCAATGTTCATATTAAAATCAGTTTTTAAATTTATAAATAATAATATTAAGTGATAAGAGTTATTGAGAGATCTGAAATTCATGAAAATTTTAACCTTAACGCGTTCGTAAGAAATAGGCTTTCAAAAAACTTAGCTGTGATTTAAATCGTATCTTATTTTAGAATCAGAAGTATTTCTTTAATTTTTTCCTGGAAATAGAAATTTCCTTTTTTTTAAAATTTTTGTAAATTTTTTATTTTTTGAATGATCCCCAATTTGAAATAATTTTTTGAACCATTCTGTAAAATTATGTTTCTCTTTAGATATATAATCCCTATGAAACAAAGCTGTTTAAAATTTATTTTAAAAAAAAAACATTTTTAAAAGTTTAATTAAATTTTTTCTTTTTTAATGAGAGTCAGAAAAACACATGACGAACATATTCTTTTTTAAAAATTTAAAAGGGTTTTTTCGCCTTCAATGAACCCCCTGTTCTGACAACGATGCGCCTTTACGATATGCTTCCGCATTGTATTCTGATAATGTAAACAGGAAGCGGGTTTTTCTAATGGGGTAAAAATCCCCTGGTATTTATAAAACATTTCCCCTTATTAAAAAGAAAAAAAAAATATTCCCGGGAAAAAAATCAAAAAAAAATATTGCGGAAAATTTTTTTGGGTCCCCACCGGGAAAAAGAAAATTTAGAACATACCAATCCTAATCCTTTGGCAAAAAATTAACTGGTCAAAAGTACAACATTTGATTGGCCCTATTATATAAATAAGTGGATAAATTCATCACACTTACACTTTAAAATAAAAAACTGAATTAGAAAAGTTTCCCAGAAAATATAAGTAAATCATTGAACCAAATCTAAAGAAATCAAATAATATTTCCGGTGATTTATTTTCAAATATAGATTTCTTTGTCTTTTTCTATAAAAAAAAACTTTTATTTTATTTCATGTTGCATTAAAATCCATGAGCATTAAAACTTAATACATAAATAGATTGAAATTTCTTTTTATTTTTTTCATACTTGGACAAATTCCATAAATAGATATTCTTCATCCGGTTCCTTAGAGAAAAAAGTTCGGCAGTTCATCATAGATTTATTTAATCGGCGAATTCCACGAAGATACATAAATATAGTCATTGTTTTTTAAATATATAAAATTTTCAAAACCTTAAAAAAATAAATATGTAACATTAAGAAGCTAAAACATTTAATATCTAAATCTTTTATTGAGTGCTAATGACAAATATAAATTTTCAAGAATTAAGTTTTTGAGTGGATTAAATTTTACTTTAAATTACTATTCCTGTTTAATTTAATAATAATATAGTTTTATAAATCTCTCTCAACTACAGAGTCAGAAATGAGAGTAAACACCAGATAAATATTATATATATATATATATATATATAAAGAGAAAAGCGACTCACTCACTCATCAAGATGTCATTCCTTTTTTAAAAAAATTTTAAATTTATATCTCTTTTATTGAGTAAAGATCCGCTCAGAAACGTTTTTACGGAAATCAAACCCGGGGTTACGGAGATATAGATTCAAAAAATAACCGTTTTTAAACTATTATAGACAGGAAATTTGGTAAGCATCCTTTTTTTGTTTAATACAGATCAGTTAATAACAGATTTTGTGAACTTCGACTCCCAAGAGGGGTTAACGGTAGTGGCGTAAGCAACCCCGCATTGCGGGGGGACCCAGGGACTCTAGAAGGGGGGCCCAAAAAACTTGACGGCGCTAATTGTAATTTTGGGCTTGGGACCCGAAACCTGAGTTTGCAGGGGGATCCTAATATTCTCCGTTACGCCACTGGTTATGGGAAGGGGGGGGCTAAAATTCAATTCCTTTTTAAACTAAGAAACGTGAACTATTAGAATGTTTTTCATTACATATTAAGTATAATGTGGTATATAAGACTTAGATATCAATAACTTAAAAACTATTTTTATATTCATGTAACATCATGCAATACTTAACGATGCGGGCGTGTAAATGCTAGTATATATAATAATCTTTTAAAAACACTAAAATTGGAAATTTTGGGAAAATGTAAAAACCCAAATTTAGTTACAAAAATTTTTTGCTTATTTGAAATTTTATCAAATTTTATGTCCCAAATAAATTTATTATCCAAAGTTTAATAGAATGTGTAAAAATTAAGAAACAGAAATTGTGCTCTGAAGAAAAAAAATTAAACATAAAAAACCATACCATAATTTAGAAACATCCATAAAGTCAGTCATAAATATTTAAAACAATACTTTGTGAATATATTTATGAACATCAATTCCAAACACAATAATAAAATTGCTCCCAATACTGAAACAATATGTTGCAAAATATTTTATTAAAAAAAACTTCACAATCTTACATTAAATTGCCTATCATCCAGAAACACCCCTCTCGAAGCTGTGATTCTCTATGATAAAGCATAACCCTAATTCCCATTCATATTTTATAAAATCATTCTAATAATAAAAAAGTGTTTCGAAAAGTCATCCTGATAACGCATATGAAATCCATGTGAAAAATTACATTTTACGTCATCTCTCTTTATTTTTAATAATCTGTCATAAAAACCAAAGTTTACTTTAACACAAGTCATTCCTCATAATTCTTTTTTTGAAAAGTCACCATGACTTCCCCCCCCCCTAAAAAACTATGGAAACGAAGGCAGGTAAAGCTCTCGTCTCAAGAGACCGAGCTTGTGTGAAGAGGAAAAGGAAAGATATACATACCATGGAGCGTTCTTCTTTCCGGAGCATGTTCCTGGGAAGTGCTGGGAGGAGACTCACCAAGTCTTTTTGGAGCTGTCGGAGGAACTTCCACTTCCTCTGTAGGTGTCAGCATCCCTTTTCCTCTCTTGCAACACTCAGGTGGGATCTGTACCTTGTCTATCTGCAGCATCGGCTTCTTTCGATCCACGTAGGCAACCCGAAAGATGACGAGGAGAGAAAATGAACATGACTTGCCTTTGTAACTGTAACCGAATCCGAATCAGAACACTGATGGATCGTTTCAGAATCTTTAAAAAAATCTTTGAAATCTTTAAAAAAAAAATTCTCTGCTTGGCTTTTATTTCCCTAAAAGACAAATGTTGAGTTAAACAGCATGAGAATGTTCCATAATATTACGAGAGAAAAAGATATTCTTTTAAATATTTAATAATACTAAGAGGAATTGCATTCCAAAACATTTATGAATATTTACCAATTTTATTTATTATAAAATTATTTTTTTATAAAATTTAAAAGTTCGTTAAAATAAATAAAATTTCTTTCGACTCTGAATGCATTAGAAAAAAGATTATATTAAAAAATAAATCTGTAATCAGAATGCATGAAGGGAAATTAATTCCTATACTAGATATTCCAATTTATTCTTTTCCATTCTTAAAATTATCGTCATCAAATTAGTTTTAACTTATTGTTGCCATTCTCAACTGATTAAATCATATTTGGATAAAATCATCTGCTAGCTGATCATTTACACTCTGAATGCAAGTTGTTATTTAAATATAAAAGAATATATTATAAAAAATATATCTGTAATTGTAATTGGAAATGTGAATAATTCCTATGTAACAGATATTCTATATAATTTATTTATTTCCATTTTCAAAACTCACATCATCAAATCAGTTCAACTTAAATTAGCCCTTTATTTTTGACATTCTGTAATCTTATTTGCACAATATCGTCTGCTTGCTATCACTTGCTATTTTTTTTTAATATTATTCTAGAATATTTTTAAATCGTTAACTTAACGTTAGAATTTTTGTTGTTGATGATTCGTAAATTGTATTGTTAAGCATATAAATTATTTAAAATATTGTTCATGGGCTATCACAAGAAGAGTTTATTATAAGAATTATATCAAGAAGGAATTTCAGACTTTGTGCGAGCAGAACGCGTCAGACGATAAATACTTTTTACGATGAAATTCATCAATATGTATTTGCAGCTAATTTCTACGTAACAAATAGAAAATAGAATTTATTCTTTTCGATATAATTAAGCGTTATAATTAATATAAATATCTGTATTAAACAGTATTTGTGTGATGGAAAACTAAAATCTTAGCACAATATTGAACTTTAGAACATTTAGCGAAAAAAATTTTAATGATAACGCAATGAATTTTTCAATATTTTAAACTTATATCATGAACAGAAGTTAATATATAAATGCAAATACTTGTAAATGCACTTTAAGTTGTCAAAAGGGCTTAAGAGGATTTTTTAATACTGGAAATGATGTATAGAAGCTACAGAATACATGGTTTTTAAATATTTACAATAGAAGAAAATACATGCTTAAAGATAAAAATAACTTCTTATTTTAACATACAAAAAAAAAAATACAAGCGTCCTTAAAAATATAAGCAAAAAAATTTTAATTTTTTTTAACTTAAAGGGGAGGGCACGACTAAGGAAATTCATTTTGGGACGAGACTTTGTATAATAGTAGTACTGCTATAGGGTATTCCAATCCCAATGTAAATTCCGTCGAATGGCCAGTCAATTCCGAGAAAACAGCGTTCGAAATTCATACTAAACATATACATTATAATACAATGCAACGTCGCCGTGGCTTGATCGTCAGCGTATCGGAGTACTATCCTATGGACCGGGGTTCTATTCCACGAACTTCGTTTTTATTTTTTTTTTTTCTCTCCAATTTGTTTTGGTATTTATTTTTCAGAGATAAATAATTTTATTTTTAAAGATTAATTAATTTTTTAAATGATATTCTATATAATTATAGTAACTGTTTGCCTTTTTTTTAAAACAACTAATATATGATATAGCTTCTAATTACTTCTGTCATTAAAATCTAATTAATTGTATTTTTAAAATTATTCCGTATACCTAAATGGCCATAAAATTCTTCTTCCGTTTTTAACAAAACGATTTTTGATTTCAAGAAGAAAAGGCAGCTGTTTTTTTAAAGAGCAGGTGTTATTGCTTTTAAAAACAAAAATTCTTTTAGAACCAAAATGCTCAATAAAAAGGAGAATTCATTAGGATAATGGAGTTTTGATTTACAATACAATTTTGTTAGTTTATTTCTGGATTTTAGAGAGTTTGCTTAGTGTTTTGATAGATATTATTTTACATAGATCACATATAATATAAATAGTTTTGAATATTTTATAGTGAAGATGTCTGTAAAATAAAGATATATGGTTTTATGATAATTATCACTCAGGTTCTTGAATGTAATAAAAAATTTTTGTAAGACAAAGCTAACTTTTTTATTTATATTTATTTAACTATTTATTATAATTTAATTTATTCTTAATTTTTAATTATATTTATTTAACTTTATTTATTATTATTTAATTTTATTTTCATATCATTTTATAAGTATTATTATCATAACTATTGGTTATTTGGTGTTTTAAAAAGTAAAATAGTTACTATAATTATATAGAATATCATTTAAAATTAATGAATCTTTTTTTAAAAATAAATTATTTCATTCACGAAATAAATAATAAAATAAATTGGAGAGAAAAAAAATAAAAACGAAGTTCGCGTTCGCGGGAATAGAACCCCAGTCCATGGAATAGTAATCCGATACGCTGACGATCAAGCCACGAAGACGTTATATCAGAAGAAAATAGCATGTAAGCAGGTAGTTTCGAACGCTATTTTCTCGGAATTGACTGGCCATTCCTTGAATTACATTGAGGTTAGAATACCCTATAGCAGTACTACTGTTACACAAAGTCTTGTACCCAAATGAACTTCCTTAGTCGTGCCCTCTCCTTGTTAGTTTCTTGCTTGAAGCCTCTCTGAAAGATACTATATTACTGTGTGTAATAAATTAATCTTATTTATTCCTGAATTTAGCATTAAATCTAAAACAGGATTAAATATGTTTATGCTAAGACCTTACGTCAAAGTTTGAAAATATTTAATTAAACATTTATTCACACACAAACTTCTTTTCATAGAAAAATTTCATTTAACAAATTTTAAATTAATTTCACCACGTTACCCTAAAGTTTAGAAAACAGACAAAAAAAAAGTAAAAACTTCCGGGACAAATTCAATCTTTCATTTCGCTTTCAGATCTTAAAAAATCATATTGTCGAACTGAGTATTACATTCACCAGATTAAAATTGAGAGGAACATTTAGCGTTGCCACCAAAACTCGTAAAGACATAGATGTTACAACATATTAGACGATCTTTCAAATGTAGGCAAAGTCCACGTAAATTAACAGATAGTAATTAACTAACAGAGAGGACCACGTAAATTAACAGGATTTTCGGAGAATATCGTAATTTATTTTGGAATTCTAAAGTTATTACAACAGGTTCAATTATAAAAAAAAAACTCTTTATAACACGTAAAATAAACAAAAATACACTAAAAATTCCACAATGTCACGAATTCAAAGTTCACACGACATTATTAATCCTTAGTCACAATATCGCACTTGGTCAAAGAATAGCACAATGGACTAAATTCGTGATGGTCACATGATAATGGCAATCACGTGTTTCCCATTGATTAAAAATTGACATACTAGTTGTTCAACTTGTAAGTTTAGATAACATTTAAAGTTGATGATTGGGTAAAGTTCACGTGTTAAAATTCTTCAAATAGTTTTCAAAATTTAAAAAAAAAAATACTAACATTATACGAATACTTTTAAATTAAGTGCATTTTGTTTAACTATACGCATTATTATATCGTTGACAAATATGTACTTTCTAAAAGAAAGTTCCTACAAAAAGTAAAAGTTGGCAACAGTGAAGCACATGAACTAATTGGCTGGAAACGCGTGATTATATTTATGATATAATTATGACGTCGCATTAATTTATGAGCTGATTGGCCGAAAACACGTGACTCAGTTATCATGTGACTATGGCGTCACATGAATTTAGTCCATTCGCTCTCAAACTTAAGCTGAGTGTGACTGCTCCTCCGCGTCATCCTTATGTAGGCTAGTCATGGCTTCTAGAACGTTCTCAAAAAGTATTCATTCTAGACTTTTCTGAAATTTTCCAAAAACAATTGTTAAGTGGCCAAAATTAGCGAAGGTGATATTTGGCAAGCAAATTTGTGGCCAAGTCGATTGCCAAAGTCTTATTCTTATTTATTATCAAGCGTATTATTTTTCTCGTACTGCAAACGATCTTTCCAGCCACAATATCATTTCAGCAGAGAAGCAAATAGTAAGAAATTTTCGTGAATGAAAGAGGGAGTATTAAAGTCGCATTATTCAACTCTTCGAGGGCTTTTGGTGATAAACCTCGCTAGTTTGAACCATGGTCAAGTGACGAGGACGACACCTGAGCTGGCACTCCTCTCTCCTAACTTCCACACCTTCAGGAGGACGTTTAGCCTCGACAGATTTAATGTGCATCGCTCCCTACACGGCGAGTCTTCAGCAGTGCTCGGCTCGAACTCATGACACGCTAGCCACGAGTCTGTTACCTTGACCACTATGCTACCACGGCTACGAGAAATTTTCGTAGCGATATATATAAGTAACAAGCATTCAATTTAAAGTAAATAAGAATTAATAATCAGATTTTAATATTGCTGTAAAAAATTAATTATTGAAAAATATACATAATTCATTGAATTATTACTTCAGGAAAACTACAATACTTTAAATAACCTTACTTTTTAACTTTTAATTTGCAAAATATCTTTGATTCAATGAAGATTTTAACAACTTGCAAAATTCAAGATTTTAATGGTTTTAAAAGGGTTTTTTTGTACGATCTAATGGTTCTTATGTCTTAAAATTTACTTTTTTTTTTCACTTTTTATGCAACCACTCTCAAATAGAGTTTTTTACCAGTTCGTTAAGGCCATGGTTGCCCAGTGGCCATGGTCACGGACTTGTAGCCGACGTGTCACGTGTTCGAGCCAAGTGCTACTGAAACCTAATGCCATATAGAGGGACCATTGCACGTTAAATCTGTCGAAGTTCGAAGCCAGCTGGAATGGTGTGGAAGTTCAGAGGGGTGTGTCAGCTCAGGTGCCATCCTCGTCACTTGACTTTGGTTCAAAATTTTCGGCCCATACGATAACTCTATGGGGGGATCAACCTTTTTTCCCCGGGCCCAACATATTTTTTTTAATTTGGGGCCCCATCGTATGTTAGTTATTTTACGCGGGGCAAATGAGGGTAAAAAGGGGGAGAACCTTTTATAAACCAAAGAAATTGGAAATTTAAAAAGTGGGAAAATATTAAACCCGTTTTGCTTTTTTTTTAATTATTTTTATATTTTTTTTTTTTTTTTCACTAACACTAAACAGAAGATTTAAAAAACACCTTCAAATTTCTGCTCAGTAAACGGGGTTTATATATTACCAATAATATAAAAGCTTCATAGAATGTCTTTTTTTACCCTGTGATATTACCACTGAAAAATATTTTGTTTTGTTTCAAAGATTTTTAAGAAAGTATTTTTACCCCCTTGAAAGAGATTTTCGAGGAAAAGTGTCTTTAGCGATTCCTGTTTTTGTATTTTTTAAAAAAGGCTTTCGTGACTATTTAAAAACAATTTATTTAAAATATGTTTGTTTTTTACTCAAAATATCAACCTCCCAATCGTCTTGAAAATATATTTTCTTTGAATATTTTTCATTTGTAAGATATGAAAGATAGAAGTTATGTACATTGGTTTCAATTTATAAATTATCGCCGCTCTACTACACTGTTTGCCCATATTATCACTAAAACTGCACCCAGTTCCAAATAGAAAAGAAATCTAATCTGTACCCTTTTACGACCGATACAGCAAAAAGCAAAATTGATATAGTATTTGATTTCTTTGACGAAGAATTTACCAAATTTTAATATATAATGTTCTTAAATATGAATTTTTCGTGCACTTTAATGGGCCGTGGACTGGCCATATATCACTTAAAGGCTCCGGTACGGCGCTGAGTATCGCTGTTTCCAGTGTGTCGTCCGCAGTACGACATAAAAAACATCAAATCAAATAATTACAATAGCCCTCGTGATGCTTTATAGTGTAATGTTAATAAACACTCACTCCCTATTGTTAAAATATATTCAATTATTTATATAACAAAATTACACATAAAACAAACTTTATTATGAAAACAATTTGATAAAAACAAGAAATACATTGCAAAAGGGAAAAAGTTGCAAAAGTGGACAAAAATGTTTTTCATGGTAATGATTTGTCAAAGTATACAACTTCAAATGATAAATTCACCTTTCTTAAAATCAAATTATTCTATAATGGAAAGAACACACGTACTTTCTCGTCAGAGAATATTTCGAAATTCTAGCAGGAGATTATGTGAGACAAAAATGAACAATAATAAGATACAAGTTAAACAAAGTAATTCTTTCCAAGCCCTTAAACGCTTCGCAGGAAATAGCTTAAAATCAAATGTTTTGTAAAAAACATTACAGCCATCGAAAGAAGATTTCTTAATTCGCAACTTAAGTGGTAATTTATGGCGGCTGAATGGAAAATTATGACTTTTTGAAATGTTCGTGTTAATTGGATTAGTAAAGTAATCGCAATTGATGAGCATGCAGCTTAGAGTATCGTAATTAAACCGGTAATTGAATGAAATGGAAAAGATTGTGCATCAACTATCACACTGCATTCTTTTGTCTTAGAATAAACTAACTCGAGAACAATTGCATGATTTGAATGTACCTTGGGTAACACGGCACAATCTAAAATAAAACTCCCATACATTTCCCATGTAGTAGTATACAAAATAGTCTTAAATTGAGTTAGAATCTTCATTAGGTGTAATTGTTGTTTATCATTGTTCGAATACATTGGTTTTTATCTGTTCATTCAAGTTTTTATTGATTTTGAAGTTATTAGCCGGAATTGTTTTCTATATCTGAATTAGAATCCAGGATAGATACTGTGTATGTTTTAAGGTATCCGATTACGTTCGGAACCGTGAATTTGCAAAAGCGTATAAATAGACAATATTTATGATATTTAGATTAGAAAATGTATATAAAATTTTCTTAAGAATAGTATTATAATAAAAATTAGCAAATACTCTTAGTACATTGTAACAATTAGTATAATAGAAAAGTACAATATTTTGACAAAAATGAACATAGAATGACCCTTTCAAAATATTTTCTTTGTAAGAAATGCTTCTATTATATAATAGTTTTACCTGTATATAGGCTCAGACCTCCGTACAGAGGCTCCTACCTAGAATTTTGAAATATATAACTTATTAAGTGGGTTTTATATCCATGTTTTACGACATAATAGAGGGAGAAATTTTAAGAAAAACGCTGATAATTATTTCTAATGGGTTGTAACTCGGAAAATAATGTGAATTTTCAAAATCAGAAGAAATACATAGGTCTGAGCTTATATATACAGGTGTAAATATTGTTATAATAGAAGCATTTTTCACAAAAAGGAGAAATATTTTGAAAAAGGTTATTCTGCTAATTTTTGCCGAAATATTGTATTTAAATAATTTTTGTCGAAATGTTCTTAAAACAACTTTATACATGTATGCTAATCTATGACACCTAAATATCACGAAAATTATCCATTTATGCGCTTTAAATCATGTCTGAACGTAGTTTGATACCTTAAAGATGCCCAATATGACCGCTGTATGAAGTTTGATTTTCATGTTTTTGTACGTCATTTAAAGTCGAACATTTTAATTATAATAATTAAATGACCGTCGATATTTTTTCTTTTGATGGATTTTTCCACGATTTCCTTAACTAGTTGTATGGCGGTGTAGTATAACATGTAAATAATTAAAGGAAAATATTGATTGAAAATATATTTTTAAAAAAAGGAAATAGTGAGTTCTATCGATTTTTCTTACGGCTGCGTTTGTTTATATTCAATTAATGGTAACATCAATATTTTCAACATCGAGGGTAAATAAATCATTATCAACGAAGATTTTATTATGAAATTGTTAAAAAATGTCCACTAAATAGTTCGAATTTGGAAATTTAATGGATAAAAATTTTAGTTTTCATTAAATCGCTATTCTTCCCATAATTAAGAGCCGCAGTTTAGGGTTACGAACTGCCACGCTTTTTTCAAACATGTCAAAGTTTGTTTGTTTTTTTAACTTTACTTTTACAATGCTTAGTCGGCACATTTTGCTTTTTAAATTTTCACAAAATGTCCGCCATTTTCTTCAATATAACTGTTAATATTCATCTTGATTATAATTCAGTTTATCAAACCGAGAGCTATATATCTCTTTAGAGAGAATTTTGAAGAATTTACAAAAAATGTATTTTAGGTGTGAATAACAAAATTGAGCCTATATTATAAGAAATCTTTTAGTGTCTTTTTGTCAATTTCAACAATATTATAGAAAATACCAACACTGATTTCATGGGTAAACCAAAAGCCGCTGACAGAAAGCTGAATTTTATACTCATAACTTAAATTATAACAGTAATTATGGGTTTTTTTTCCTTGAACTGCCCTTTTAAACTTTATGGCAATTTCTCATCCGAAAAAAAATTTATTTCAAAGAGCTCTCTTTAACCCCTTTAACCAGTGTATTCCCAAAGTGGTCTGGTATAGACCTCTGGGGTCTAAGTGACGACCTGCAGCAATCTGCGTCAGTGAAAAATAATTTAGGGTCCATGGGAGGTGTAAATGGGAGTCTGCCATGGTGACTCTCATTAAACCAAATCATGATTTTAGTTTTAAAAAGAAAATTTAGTCACGGGGAAATAGATTTTATCCATTTAATAGATTTATTTACTTAAATTATTAATTTGCAGTTTCAAGGAGGCAGTATAAATTTTATTATGAATGACTATGTCCATAATTTTGCTTGTGAAAAAGACATACCTACTACGTATCATCACAGAATTATGGAATATCAGGTTGCCAATCTCCAAAACAAAAAAAAAGAAAAGGGAGGGGGGGAATAAGTTCTGGGGCACTCAATAGCCAACTGGAGGAGATTTAGGGTTAAACCTGTCAAGTAGTTGATTCCAAATGCTTGAAAAATTGTTATTGGCTAAATAGATTTATTCCTCTTTTAAAGCATTTATTTTTGCTCATTTATTATATATGTATTAATTAAATTTTAATTTAATTAACATGTTTTTCTCTTAAGTTTTAAAGCCACACTGTACCTACTCTCAGCAAGTAGAAAATTTAAATTGTTTAAAGTGGCAGATCTATACCAGCTGCCAAAAAAGACATTTAAAATTGCAAATTTGCAAAAAATTCACATAGGTACAGGGGTCTCAAAACCGGCAACATGGCAAAAAAAAAGTTTGGAAACTCTGCCTTAAATAATCGATTTTTTGCCTAAAATGTTCTAAAGACAAGTACATTTTTAATTCATATAATGAAAATTAAAGGATTTATTTTTAATTTTCAATTTTAAAGTTTTCCGTATTTTTATTTTACAATGAGAATAAACACCCTAAATGTTTGCTTTTAAGTAATCCTGCATGCTATGAATAATGTTTCAAATATCTTAATAGAATTTATCTCATACTTACAAATGAAATTTGGTGTTCGTACCTCTTTTTCAAACGGTTGAGAATTTTGTATGTGTTTTAATATATATATATATATGCACACACAATTTGAAGCATGGTGTAATATCAGTCTTGCATTACAATGGGAACAGAGATAATATCGGTTTCTTTTGGATTATCTTTCTATTCTCATTTCTTCTCAAGCAACAAATTACACATTTCCTTGCCAATCCCTGTTTGTCATTGAACATTTTCGAGAATCTAAATTCCTACCTTCAATGACAATTGTCCGCCTTCATCTCAAAGAAAATCCCGGATGAGAATTATTTCAATAACATGGACAACAGTGGCGTAACGT
This sequence comes from Trichonephila inaurata madagascariensis, assembly GCA_019973955.1. Classification (NCBI taxonomy): domain Eukaryota; kingdom Metazoa; phylum Arthropoda; class Arachnida; order Araneae; family Nephilidae; genus Trichonephila; species Trichonephila inaurata. The sequence goes on along the minus strand of BMAV01024353.1, from coordinate 83,754 downwards.
ACACCCCCGCAACCCCCACGTTGCGAAGGGGGCCAAGATTCCAGAGGGCCGAAAACCTGACTTTGCAGGGGGCCCTAATAGTCTCCGTTACGCCACAGATGGACAAATTTCATCTGTTAAAACACCAACACTATAGTAATCTCACTTTAAGAATCAAAAATATGTGCAAATTAAAGACAGAAAGAAGTAAATCAGTACCCGTCCAGCGTACGAGCAAACCGGTTGTAGTTAGCTTTGAGTAGCCCGTACGTTGTACGGACAAACTAGTTAAGGGGTTAAATCCGTGATTGCCATTTGGAAATTTTACTTGGTAACCCTAGGCTTCAATAAATTTACAGACAGATAAAATCTAATTGATAGAGCAACTGATGAATAATAATTTCAGGCTTTGTAATTTCTTTTAGAAACAATGGAACAGGAGGTGGCAACACATGTTAAATATGTTGTGACATATTTAATATGCATCGACATATAAAAATCCTTCCTATTATTTGTTTTTAAATGAAAAAATGGATGCTTTTAAAGCTGTTTACCTCGTCAGATAACAATAATTCGGTTACGAAATGACTGCTTGTGTGTGTGGTCCTTATATTATTATTTGAATGGTGCAATTATCAAAAAAGGTACAAAAAGACGTATTTCAAAAGGTCAGCAAACATGAGAAAGCAAAGAATGGTGGCCTCGTAATTAACAGTCAGTGTATTCTTCGATCAGTGTTAAAATCTGGTCCATATTTGATGCTTAATTATTATAATACATTCAAACCTCTGTTTTACGAATTTCTCGATTTCGCGAACTTTTTCCTGAAACGAAGAACATTTTACTGTTTTCTTCGTAAAATAACTTTCACAGAGAGAAGTGCATTTTCTACCTCTAATGATACGGGTTTTTTTCTTTCCTATTTTTAAATTATTTCTAGACATTACAAATTATTCTCTTTTTGAATACATTTTATAGTGATCAATGACCTTGAACTGGTTTTACCTGGTGTCTAACTCACTTAGAGCACTGAAATCGCCGTAATTTTTCGAACAAAAAACTCAAATAAAATTAGCAGATTTTATTAATTATTAAATATGAAGGAGCGTGTGGTAAAGTATGCTTAAAGTTATTAGTTATAAAATAATGTATGTTTAAAATTACTGCAGGCTTAAAATTAGAAAATTTCATTAAAATAATTTTAATATAAAATTATTCTTTAAATTTGAAAATACAGATTATATCCAGGACAATGGTTTTATCTCCTTGCTTTCCTTGCAGATTTCTTTTTAATGGGTAAAATATATAAAATAAATAGGTATTAATTTACAAAAAAAAAGGAGCGAATAATTACTTTCTTTAATAATGTGTAGTATTTATGAATTTAAAATTTATTGTATGTGGTTTATATATAAAGTATATTAAAAGATGAATCTCTATTTAACGAATATTCCACATAGCGAACTTTTTAAGGTCTGCTTGTAATTAAGAAAAAAATAATAGTCTTTTATTTTGACTATGAGTTTTTTCATGACACATTCATATCTGTGACATCTTTATTCGACTAATATAATTTAAAAATTGTTAAAACGTATAAATTCTTGTACTATCATTATTATCTGCATATACTTTCTAAAATAGCATTTACAAAATTTTAAAATTAACGATATAATTAAAAAAGGGGAAAATTTAATCAAATTTCTTTTTTTAAGAAATTTAAAGAGAATTAAGTTCATGATTTTCCCTTATATGGTCTTCCATCAGAAACAGCATAAAAATTCCCTTTTTTGTTTTATTTGAATTCGAAATCTAGGGCATCAAGATTTTGAATTGTTTGAATCTCTACTTGAAAAAGCCTTCAAGAAGAATTCAAGTGGACGTTTAAACTTTGAAGCAAATAAAGACCACTTAAAAATGCATCTTAATTTATAGAGCAGCTACAGACTAATAGAAATTTTCTGTGTTTACTTATTCGAATACACTGTTTGCTTTAAAGGTTCAACATAGCAAATGTCAACTTTCACATTACCTCTCTTTATTTTTTATACCGACCTGCACTATAAAAGGTTCCTTAAGTTATTAGGCTGTTTCGAAAGTTAAATATAACAGCTGAATGAAATCTAGCACAGGGGAACTATTTACTTTTATTTTCTTAATACATAAAAAAGGAAGATTACTATTTTTCTGGACATGGTGATATATAAAAAAATGTTAGTCCAAGTTGTGTAGTGTGGTAGAAGTTATACTAGAGCCGTGACGACAACGCTCAATATGGATTTCATTGACTTCCTCATCTTGCAGAAGGCTAAATTTCAATCATTTCGTTTTTTATTGTCTTTTCGTCATAACTGTTTTTTTAGCAAGTGGGTGAGTGAATATTAACGTCGCATTGTTCAGCTTTGCCATCGAGGGCTTTTATGACGGACCGTAATTTGAACTTCATGGTCAAGTGACGTGGACGACAACTAAGCTGGCACCCCCTCACCTAACTACTACACTACACCAACGGAAGGACGTTTCAGCTCTCGACAGATTTAACGTGCATCGCTGCCCTACACGGCGGGTCTTTAGAGGTACTGGGCTCGAACTCATGACATGCCTGCCATCATCCGATATCTTGACCACTGGGCTACCGCAGCTCCGAATCTAAATCAGACTTCAACCTTTGGTGTTTATATCTTTATGTTATGAACAATGGAAGCCGGTCCCCTAAGAGAAATTAAAACAGCAAATCAGATGAGAATGAAAAAAATACAATTAACCAAATCAGTGGCGTAGCGGAAATTATTAGGGCCCCCATGCAAAGTTAGGTTTACGGCCCCAAGCCAGATCTTACAAAGGATGCTTACTTGGCGTCAATCAGATTCTGGGCCCCTAGAGTCCTGACCCTCACGATGCGGTGGTTGCGGGGTGTACGTTACTGAGCCCAACTCTATAGTTGTGAGCAGTGGCAACTGGTGATGGAGTTGAACCGTAAACCTCCCATCAGTAGCGTAATGGAGAATATTAGGGCCCCCTTGCAAAGTCAGGGGTTTTACTTTTAATATTTTATAACTTGGTTTAATACGTGAATTGGCGTCACTGAGATTTTGAGTCCCCTAGAAACCTGCTCCCCCTCCACGATGCGGGGGTGTACGTTACGCCACTGCCTCCCATAAGCCAACAGATTTTTAATTTTTAGCGTAAAGATCACATCTCGATGATTCCGTCTACTTTTTTTAAATACAACCCCTCCCATGAAACTACTCTAGTGTACGCCACTGGGTTCGAGATACATGTAACAAAAAAAATATGATTATAGTACTAAGTGATAAATAGCGCTCATAGAAAAAACAAATGTGGGTTTTTTTAGCTTTTTTTTTTTCAATGGGGCTGCATTTTATCAACTTAGCCTTTGCAGACACTACAAGTCCCCAAATGTGAAACCCATTTCATGGCGGCACCATTTAGTGGTGGCCTCGTTACCAAATTTGGACGTTTAAATTAAATTTTTACTTCCAGCTCTCGTCGGATGCTTAATATTAAATTATTTTTAACTAATCTATTTTTATGAGGTATCCTACAAGAAAAAATCTTTACCTTGATCATATTATTTTTTCTATAAACATTTATTTGTTCAGGAGTGGCTCTAGGATCGGATAAACCGGACCCCTGCCCGGGGTGGCATAATTCTAAGGGCGCCATTTGGAGTGAATTTGAAAAATATTTTTTTTTTTTACAAAAAATCTGGTTTATTTTTTGAAATATTATTGGATGTGAATTTGGTATTTCATTTAACATATCTTATTTACTCATTTTGAACTCTATATATTTAACGTCTGTTTTATTTTACGTTGAAACTTGAAGGTTTCGAGGCGGGGGTATATGTTCAATCGTGAAATTTGATAAGCTTACACATCTTGCACTAGTAACTTTCTTCCCATCCCGGAGTGGGGTCACTAAGGACATTCCTTTCACCCATACGACGTCCGGTGTCAGTTACCATAAAGGGGACAGGGGCAATAAGAGTTTTTTTAGATAAAGAGTCACAGGATGGGGTTTTATTTTAGATTTAAATAAAGAAGTTATTGTGAGGTAAAAATAAAACAGTTTAGATCCCCACCATCAGTAGACTCTTTTTAGAAGAAATTGGCATGCTGAAGTGGATGATTCCTTCTCTTCCATTTTACTCGATTGAATTAATAACAAGTAATTATGTCCTTAATTTCGGATTATTTTGTAATGTAACTTAAAATTATATATAAATATATATATATAATATATATAATACTGTTATGCTGCCTTTTTGTTCACAAGTATTATTCAAGTATTATAAGTGTGTATCTATGTGAAGAATTTATTTTTTTTAATTATAATTTTTTGCTTTGGAGAGAAGGGTGGCATTTTCTATTTTTGTCCGGGGTGGCAAAACTGTTAGAGCCGCCCCTGATCTGTTCTATGTAGGTATCACATGATTTCTGATGTAAGTTGAAGTAAAACTTTACTGAAATATTTCATGATATATCGGAAGGACTAATTCAAGAAATTGTATCAATTATCAAAGACTCCTTTGGTTGTCATAATCCATCATCGTATGCTATGTCAGATTGAGAAAAACAAAACATTTATAAAAATAAAATTCTATTGTTTTAAATTTGTGTCTTTTATTTAGTCGAGGAAGAAGAAGAAATTCTTTTTAAGGTATCCGTTCGGAACCGTAATTTTGCAAAAGCGTATAAATAGACAATATTTATGATATTTAGTGTCACTTAGATTAGAATACATGTATATAAAATTGTTTTAAGAATAGTATTATAATAAAAAAATTATTTAAGTACAATATTTTGTCAAAAAATGAACATGGAATGACCCGTTTTCAAAATATTCTCCTTTTCTGAAAAGGCCATTATAATACGATTTTGCCTGTAGTATAGCTCTCAGACCTCTGTACAGAGTGCTCAACAAGAATTTTTTAAATGTATAACTTAGAAGTGGGTTTATCCATGTTTTACGACAACAGAGGGGAGGAATTTTAAGAAAAAAACGCCGATAATCATCTCAATGGGTTGTAACTCTGAAAATAATATGAATTTTTCAAAAATCATAGTTGAGCCTCTGTACATAGGTCTGAGCTATATACAGGCAAAATATTATTATAATAGAAGCATTTTTCACAAAAGAACATTTTGAAAAAAGGTTATTCTGAGTTCATTTTTTGCCGAAATATTGTATTTAAACAATTTTTTTTGTCAAAATGTCCTTAAAACAACTTTATACATGTATGCTAATCTAAGTGACACTAAATATCACGAAAATTGTCCATTTATGTGCTTTTTTAAAATCACGGTTCCGAACGTAGTCGGATACCTGAATACATTTTCAAAAAAATTCATGCATACATTGTTTGCTAATGTATTCTTTTCTTTTTCCTTGTTTAGTACAATGCTTTCTGGTTAATTTGAAATAGATTTTCTTTTTCAAAAAAAAATTCATTTTTAAGAGTAAGTTGGACGAGATGGTGAGCGATATCTGACACATTAAAAGAACTGTCTGAAAAATTTAAAAAGTATGATATTTATAATTAGGATGATTGTTCAGCAAAAAGCATTAAAAGCTACTTTTGCTATCAAAACCCGAAGGAAACAATGATTTCCTTAAAATAAAAGTTTGGCTTAAAAAGGGCACTGGAATATTATCTGAAATAAAATTAAATACGTAAATGTACACTAAAAGCATCAATTGTGCATATATATCTCTTTTTATTACACTTTACTATTATTCTACAATTTTTTTTTAATGATTAACAAAGTAAATTCTTAAAATCCTGAAGAAAATTATATATTTGTATTAATTCGAAATTTTCTTTACTTTCTAGAGAAAATGCTGTACACATTTTTATAACAAACCCTTCACAATTTTAAATTCTTATCAATTTTTTAGAAAATTCTTCACTGTTTTACTACTTTCTTCTGAAAGGAAACAAATAATTTAACTATTATTTTTAAAATTAATAATCAAAAAGCTACTAATAAATTACGCCACAAAAGTCTTCGTACATTTAACAAAAATCTCAACATAGCTTTGAATATTGTATTTCTTTCTTAATTTAATACTTAGTGTTCACAACAATTTTTAAACGTCTTGATATAAATTTAACCAGTGATTATTGTGAGCCTATTAAGAAGTACTACATTATGTGTTTATATATGTGTGTGTGTCATTGTTTATTTTAAAATTAAATTACGCCAAATATAGCTTACTGGGCTAAATAAAGTGATTGAGGAGATGTTTTCAGAATTTGGGGACAGTTATAGAGACATCAGTGGCGTACATTGAGAGCAATGCGCTGGCGTGATTATCCTTTTAAAAAATGATGTCGTCTCCAATATCCAAATTTTGGGCGGATAATTTTAAATTTCTCTTTAAAATATTTAAATAAAAATCATGTGATTCACAATAGTATCGAAAAATACCAAATTACCTAATCCTAAGGCTGATTTACACCCCTACTAAAGAACCCTTCCACCTCCGTGGTCCATTGATCCAACTAGATTCTTGGGATTAAGTTTCAGAAAATACAAAATTGACAGCAGATTGGGATGACAGAAAATTCAACAATTTTGGTTCTGATGGGCATATAAATGAAAAAATGAGGAAAATTAAATCCCATGAATTTATCTGTAAGAACTCATCCACCTCCATGCTTCATCATGGAGGCGAAGGTGTTCTAGCGTAGGGGTGTAAATCGGCCTCGGGATTTGGTATTTTTTGATAATATTATGAATCATGAGCTCTATTTAAATATTTCAAAGAGAAATTTTATATTATCCACCCAAAATTTTTGGATATTGGAGATGACTTCATTTTTTAACAGGATAATCACGCCAAGCGCACTGCTCTCAGTATACGCCACTGATGTCTCTATAACTATCCCCAAATTCTAAAAACACCTCCTCGATCACTTTATTTAACCCTTTGCAACGTATTTGGCGAGAATTTGATTTTTAAAATAATTAAAAGGGACATACAAACACATAATGTGAAGTAAAAACAATAATCACAGAAGCATAGAGGAAAATCGATGCAGAAGTTACAAAAAAAAACTGATTAAATCCAATCAAGACGTTTAAAAATTGTTGTGGACACTAAAAGATATCCTACTAAGTACCAAATTAAGAAAGAAATACAATATTCAAAGCTATGTTGAGATTTTTGTTACGTGTACGAAGACTTTTGTGGCGTCATTTTTTAGTAGCTTTTTGATTATTAACTTTTAAAAATAATAGTTATATATTATTTTTAAAAAATTGATTCTGTTATTCCATTGAGAACAAGTTGCAGATATCATAAGAAAATTACAATCCCAATACATTAATTTTTATTCGTCGAAAATATTAAGTTTTATAGGAAATTGCAAGAGTACGAACACTTTTGTGGTCCACTGTATATATAGGGAGAGAGTGAACTAATAGTATGAATTGAAAAAAGAGCATGATTTGTCTGCATTGTTGTAACAATGCATACTCGGTTTGGCTAGTTTGGCTGAAAAACAGGTTTTCGACGCCAACTTTTGTTTTTGTTTTAACAGTTACATTGTTACAACAATAGAAATGAATCTGTTGGCGTCAAAAACCGGTAATTAATTAATTAAATTTAATTAACTAAGTAATATTTGAAAAAACTGTATTAACATCAAGTGTCAACCATTAAAAGTTTAAAAAAATATATTTGAACTTGATTGGATGAATATAAAGTATTTTATTAATGATTGAAAATCTGAACAAGATAAATATATAAATATAGAGAGAGAGAAAGAGAGTGAGCTAATAGTAGGAATTGAAAAGCATGCAGTTTCGTTTTTTCTTTATATAAAATTACTCTCAATTGTTCTTCGGATTAGCATTTGACATAACCAAATGTTTCTTTTATTTAAACCTTAAAAAAAATTCCACGAAAATAAGTTTATTCATTGTTTTTCTTCAGCTAGTAACTAGTACAAAAATTAAATTCGTATAAATTTAAAAATCCTTTTATATTGTGAAAAAAAAATCTGAAGACTATTTGCCTTTATACATATTTATAAAAATGTGTTTTTAACGTAAATATCAATATTTTCTTTTCAATTTGTAACTCTTTAAAAATTTCTTTTTATTCTCTAAAATCACTACAAGAGAATAAATTTTGAAATTTTTGTAATGTGACAGGAAATCTTAAGAAAGTTGTGATATCTTCTTTAAAAACATGGACTTTCCTGTGTTATTTGTTTTTAGAAAATATAAATATATTTCGAAGATGCATGAAAAATTAATCTATACAGCATTTTTTTTTTAAATGTTTAAAATATCTCATTTGAAAAAATAGACACTAAATTTCCTTAAATAAAATAATTTTTTTTCTGTATAAAATCCCTTGTACAATAAATATGATTTTGCACCCACTTATTTTGTTTTTAATAGAAATCTATTACCTCGATGAAAGTCAAAAATATTCTTTCAGCATTTAGAACATTTCTTTAAGGTTTCAGACTAAGTTCGAAACCGTGATTTTGCAAGAGCGTATAAATGGATAATATTTATGATATTTAGGGTCATTTAAATTAGAAAATGTAAATAAAATTGTTTTAAGAATAGTATTACAATAAAAAATTATTTAAGTACAATATTTTGACAAAAAATGGACATAGAAAGACCCATTTTCAAAATAGTCTCCTTTTGGGAAAAAGGCTTCTATTATAATAATATTTTGCCTGTATATAGCTCAGACCTCTACACAGAAGCTCGACTAGAATTTTTAAAATATATAACTTAGAAGTGGGTTTATCCATGTTTTACGACAACAGAGGGGAGAAATTTTAAGAAAAAAATGTCGATAATTATTTCAATCGGTTGTAACTCTGAAAATAATGAGAATTTTTCAAAAATCATAGTTGAGCCTCTGTATAGAGGTCTGAACTATATACAGGCAAAATATTATTATAATAGAAGCATTTTTCACAAAAGGAGAACATTTTGAAAAAAGGTTATTCTAAGTTAATTTTTGCCAAAATATTGTATTTAAATATTTTTTTGTCAAAATATCCTTAAAACAATTTTATACATGTATTCTAATCTAAGTGACACTAAATATCATGAAAATTATCCATTTACGCGTTTTTTTAAAATTACAGTTCCGAACGTAGTCGGATACGTAAGGTTTTCTTAACACTTTTTTCTTTTAAGGTATCCAAAACGTTGTAAATGGCGAAATTCAGTCAAGACAGATATTTTTGTTTTTCCTTTTATTGAATAGAGAGAGATATCTTTTGGCTTTACAAAACATACTTTGTTTTATTTCTACGCTACCAGAGGTCAAGTTATAATCAATTTTATAAAGTTAGAAAAACCGGAAGTGGGTATTTGATCTACCAGAAGTGGTCATTTAAATTGCTCAAAATTATCATGGTGAGTCTGATAACTCAAAATGTTACGAATGTATTTCTATAAAACCTTTTGAATCTGATATTTATGTTATTTTCTAGAGAATAAACTGAAATACTTCTTATTACATGAATACTTTTTGAGTTATAGCTTGTTATTTAAATAACGGTCTCATGAATGTCACATTTCTTGTAATGTTTACTCGATCAGCTCTAAAATTTTCTAATTTTAATAAAACAATTTTAGTACATTTTCTAGATAAATGTGTCTAATTTGTTTTAGTAATACTTTTACTAATATATGTTTATTACTTTTTTCTCTAATTGCTTTGAAGTTTTTCAAAAATATTGTTAAAATTTTACTTATAATTGTGATTTTCGTAAAATTTAGTTAATTTATTTTAAATATTGGTAATTAAATATTAGTATGTATTGGTATTCAGTGTGTTCTAATGTTTAAATATGCTATTTTGTGAAAAAGTACTTCGAATGTGTTCGGATGCCTTAAGGAAATAGTAAACATCCACTTTTTATTAACGTTGTAGCAATGTGGCTACGTAGTTGCAAACAATAAAAAAACTGAATTATATATATAATATTCTTGATCGAAATATATATTCAAGTAGTCTTTCCATTGGGGCAATTTAGTGATCTTGTCTAGGATGGCACATCTTTAAATCTTTCCACGAGCTTTTCAGTGTCTGTAAAAGAGGGAAATCTAAATATTAAGTGAACCCCTTAGGTTGGCCCTATAAAGTGGTTCCTTCACGGCCCTTCTAGAAAGGCATTGCAGACCACAGCTTAAGAGAACCACTGAATTATAATATTCGATTCAGAAGGATTGTACTCGGTATCTTCTGATTCGTAAGCATGTAACATATCACTAGACAAAAGTGATCATCGCTGTCGGGAGGCTATGATCGCTATATTACTTCCTCACCAGTAAGTCGGTGGATAGGCGAACGAACTATACAATTGTTATGACGAGCGTATGAGTTGTTGCGTCAAGTGGCTCTGATGGCTTTAGATTGGTTTTGCGGCTGGTAGATGGGGCCACGGCAGCTAGGTTGCGGTGTTTTTTTCCCCTTAGTTCAGTGTCAAGGTCACCAATGAGGAGGATAGAACTCGGTACCTTCTGATTCGTAAGCTCGTAACATACCACTAGACAAAAGTGATCACCGCTGTCCGGAAGCTGTTACTGGCTTATATAGATGACATCGCTACATCGATTACCTGCGAAGTACTTTTTTTAAATTTGGGATATAAGGATTTTTTTTTTTTTTTTTGTTTGTGATTTTCAGATTTATTTAGTACATTATAGAAAAAAATGTTAAAATTGTAAGGGAAAAAATTAAGACGGGAAAAAAACGGGGAAATTAATAAAAAAATTACATGAACTAGCCCACCTTGAACAAAAAGTTTTTGAATTAATTTTCAACATACATATGTGTTACATTGCTATTCATTCTTGAAATGACCTAAAATAAGAAATATTTAAATTAGTACCAAAAAATTTTCCTTTTATTTTGGTGACTATGAAATTGTGATTTTTTTTTAAATAGGTCAGCTCTAATATTACACAAAACATGCACAAAAAATTTCAATTAATTATCTTCAGAACGTTTCCTTGTTAAATTTTTTTGAGAGGAAAAAATGTGCTTTTCATAAAACGCGTTTTAAAGTCAGTAACTGCACACTAGAGAAGTGACATCCACTCTTACCAAAATAGTGGTAACTTCTGTATTGGTAAACAGAAAATAAAACAAACTTGTTATTTTTCAAGCCAAATAAATTGGACGAAAAAATAATACCAAAAACAATTTTTACCAAGTTGGAACTGAATATCTAATTTAAAAGCAGTCGGATACCTGAATTGAATAAAAGAAATATATGTTCCTCTATCTCACAAAGAATAATTAGGATTGTGTGGTTTGATTAATTAGTTAGAAAGTTGATATTACTTGCTGAATTTTTCTGAATTATTGATGAAGCTTGTTCAAAATCAGTTATTTCCCTCCCGCTTGCTCCTTTTTACCAACTGTAAGAGAAAGGTGTTCCCTATTGATATTCTGAGTTGCAAAATAAAGAAGTTACAATTTCAATACGTAGTACTTTCATGTCTCCAAAAAACTTTGATGTAAATAATCTCGCTTCTTATATAATTCATTGCATCTATAACAGTAGAAGTTAGTTTCACTTTCTGCAAGAGCAGAATGTGGTTGTTTGGGGGTAAAATGGGATTAGTCTTCATAATATTTTTCATCATGCTTTCTTCTAAGAATATTCATTAATTTTTTTTACTAAGGACATACTTTGAACATTTGAACTAATAAATCTCCGAATAACGGAAGAAAGGTAGCGAATGGTAAAAATGGTATAACAATATCTTTTCAGAAAGGAAATAGGAGATACAGGCTGAATTTCATTAAAAAATTTGATTTTGAAGCAATAACGTAGTTCATTCACAGACATTTCAGCACCCTTTCAAAAATAAAGTGTATAATAATTTATTTAAAATGTTCTAAAAGTAAGATTTATTTGAATTTTTTACCATCAGCACACTTAATTTTCACACCTGCTTTCATCAAGCCAATGGTTATTCGTCAGATACAAAAACTACTGCGTATTACAAATGAACTTTGGCATCACTGTAAATGAAATCTGAAAGTTGTAAGGTGTAAAAGCTGAAATAGATAAGATTGATATGTTGTTAAAAATGGGCATTGCCTTTTCTCATGAAAACGTTAAAAATTCTTTTTGGAAGAATTCAAACTAAATGAGCTTATAAAATTGTTTTATAAATTTTAATCTTTTTCTCTTAATTTATGCTATTTAACTCGACATTGCGAAAGTTTTTCTGTGGTGTGTGTCACGCAAAAGTGTCACATGAAAAAAAATTGTCTACAAAATCAAGAAAAAAATTATTTTAACATGAGTTATTTCCATGTTGAAGTCATGGGTAAATATAAACTTTAATATACGATAAGTCTAAACTACTAGAGTTTAATGATTACCGTATTTTTTTTAATAGTTACCTTTAGGTAATATAAATGTGTTGTGTGTTAAATATATTATGTTCATATTTTATGTATCCGTTTTATTTATTACTGAGACTGTTAAAAGCTTTTGTATTTAATTTTAAATCAGTTCAGTGACATTTCTTTGCGTGGAACTATTCTGAGCTAGTTGCGGCTTCAAAAAAAAAAGAAGATCGTGTGTTTGTTTCCTTTTACAACTGCATTTCACGTTACAGTCGACAATGTCAATACTACTTCCAGTTTTGTACATTAGTAATTCTTTTTTTCTGTGTCATAATGAATTTTTTAACTGAAAATATAGTTGTTACTTTTGACCCAATTTGGAGATCCAAAAATTAAATTTTATTGTAATGTTTACCTTTTTAGCTATATTTTCAATCTCATTTTTATAACTCCCTATATTCTATTTATATTCTCTTCTTTTGATTATTTTAATGTAAACATTTGTTTAATTGTTTTGATTTTAAAGCTGATAATAATTAAATTTACTATGTTTTTGTCCAAAAAAAGTTATTATTTTATTTACCTTAAGTTGTTTTTAATGTTAAAGTTATTTTAAATGTGTCATGGCATTACAGTTGAATGACTTTTGTTTACATCATATATTTTTAATCTGAATTTAAAAAAGTAGTTTATACAATATTTGTTGCATAATACATATTTACTAGTTAACTTTGCGACTTTTGAAGACAAAATAGTTTTTAACATTTAGTATTTAGAATCAGTAAATCTGCATTGCGCATTTACTACCACAATAAAAAGAAATTTTATATTTTGAAAGTGTTTCAAATAGTAAAATAGTTTAATGAAATTTGATTTTTCTTATATATATATATATATATATATATATATATATATATATATATATATATATATATATATATATATATATATATATATATATATATATATATATATATATTGTACAGAAATCTTAGTACTTAATTCAAAAATTAATGCTTATATATTTACAATTTGTGTTGGGAGGATTGAGGATTAATTTTTTTAATATTTCTTTATTTGTTAAATTACATGTTATTAATAGCATTAGTCATAAATTTAGAAAGGATTAACTTTGATTTTAATTTTTTTGTGATAAAAAATATATTACTATAACTTAATTGATTATTTTGACACCTGATATTTTTTTTCAACATTCAAGTTATTTTAACCAATAATAAGTATTTATTTTCAGCATTTAATCTTGAGGATATTCACATATTTTAAATGAAGAATTCAGTGTGGTGCATAATTTAGGTAGTTACTCTGCATCAAATTTAAATGTGTTTTTAATTTAAAAAATGTTTTTGTTTTTGAATCATTTGACAGCTGAATTAGCAATGTAAACTGTATGTACATCTTCAGTATATTGATTAACTTAATTTGGGATTCTATTTTTTGTGTTTTGCCTAGTTTTATATGCATAGTTATAAACTCCTTCCTTTTCAAGGTAATCATACATAACTGTTGGAATTACTATGAATGTATGTAATGTGCAAGATGTCTCATGACCAAATTATGATTTTTTTCCAGTTTACAATGAAATTAAAATAAAGTATTGAATTAGTTTTTAATTTTTTTCAAATTTTCTAAATTTGTATAGATTTTAGTGGATATAATATTCTTATTTTATAGATTATGTATGCATAAATACAAAAGGCTAGTCTAGTTGTATTTTTTTAAATTCATTAATGCTTAATATAAATTATTCTGTAAGTTCAAGCTTTTATTTTATTGTAAAATTTATCTTTTTTTGAGTTTGACATAATTTTTTAAATATATTAAATACATGAAAGCTTTAAAAAAAATTAGAGGGAGATGTAACAGTTTGTTCCAGTTCCTTTTCACTTAATAACATGAAATATTTTTTTTTCTATTAACAGCAGTTGTCTTTTACTGCCTTATTTTAATTTGAATTATTGATTTTTATGCAAATTTCATTAATAAGGAAAGATATAGAAATCAAATTGTTAAAAAATGTGTATTTTTCTGTTAATAGAACATTATTTGGTACTAAAGATAACTGCTTGTGAGAAATATTGAGTAATTTTTCATTCTTTCACTTATTTGATGTCATTCAATAACTATTGTGCTGAATTGTGATTGGTAAACATATAATGTTCTAAGCAAAATGAAGATTTTATTGTAAAAAAAGTAACTGGCATTAATAAGAATGGGCTATATAATATCTATATATAGTTATGTAATGACTGTATTAGATTTTACTTGAGGGAAATCCTCAAGACTTTATCTTCAGTTTTTTAACAAATATACTAAGATGTATTAAATGTAACTTGTTCCTTTTTTAAAAAAAAATTTAATTTGTCCTTGTTTACAGTATTAGTTTTAAAAATTTTCACAAATAATATTTGCTTTGTTATGGATGAAAATTAAACTTAATTTTACAAAACCATATTCCATTATAAAAGTAAATGAATAATTTGTTGTATAAAAAATATTCAGTGAAGTATTTGCTCTCGAATATAAAATAATCTTTGAGTATATAACTTTAAAAGATGTTTATAAAAAAAATTAAGTTCATTTTGTTTCTAATTCTAGACAGAAACGAATAATTCAGCATAATGCCACCACCACCTCCTCCTCCAGCTCCACCTCCTTTACCCAAGCAACCCTTGGGTGGATCGAACACCCAGTCGAAATCCAATTTCGAACCTCCTCCAGACAGAAATGCTCTCTTATCGCAGATCAGGAAAGGAACACGGTTAAAAAAGGCTGAAACAAATGACAGAAGCACACCACTTATTGAAGGTAAATATCTGAGCAGGGCCATAGCTACCGCTGTATCAATGCTACGGACCCTACATGTGTAACTACAATCCCACTAGTAGGGCTCCCATATCTAAAAGGGCCCAAAGGAATTTCGATACAGGGCCCCCTCAAAGATAGCTCCACCAGTGTATCTGAGAAATACAACCATCTGTCAGTGGAATCCAATATTCATTTGGTTTTGTATTTCAATAATTTTTGTTTTATATTGCATATTAATTCAATAAGAATTTTAATGGAAAAATTTCTGAATTTTTAAATAAATCTGCTCTGAAAAAAGGGGAATATGTTAATTTCTTATAAACCCAGTTATCCTTAAAATTTATGAAACAGAAAATATTGATTACTTTTATAATTTGTATGGTTCCCATTTATGCTTTCAATTTAAATTAAATGCTTCTGTGTATTAGCATGGCAAAAATTTGAATTATGAAATTAATATTTTTCTCAAAAATATATTTTATTTCATTGACTTGCAGTAATTAGATTCATACATTATTTTAATTGCATACTTTTACCCCTAACCTTGCCAATATGCAGTACAAAATATAACAGCCAAAAACTGGAGATGTAAACTGTCATTTTTTTCAGCTCCAATCTTCAACCAATCTTTTTATTTAACCAACTAAGCTTATGCAGTTCACTATTTGTAATGCTATAATCTCTTACTTATAATTTTGTGTTAAAATATTCTATATATTTAAACTGTGATTGATTTGTTATGTTTGTCTCTTTGTTTTATACTAATATGTATATATCTTGGTACATTTGCATTATACTACCTACCAGTTTTGAAAAATTAAGACATTATCAAATTAAATGCTGTTTCCATTACCAAATCAAATTGTCACCAAATGCTGTTTCCTTCATGTGCGAAAAATAATTCTCATACATGCTCCTCCCATATTAGCCAGTTAACATATAAACTGGGAAGAATTTAAAAGAATTAAATACTGTTTTTAAATAAAACACAATCACTTGAAATACACAAAAGATCTATATTGTTCAGGCAACGAAAACACCTTAGCTGCATTTAAAATCACAACAAAGTTGTCTTCTCTGTTTCTTAAATTCACATGAGTATGACTCTAATTGCTGTCCTGTAGATGCGTGATGTTTCTGTTTCATCATGTTGCTAAAACCTGTAGTCTTTCAGGTACTATGTATTAGACCAAGGTCTAAAACTTAAGTCAGAAGGCTAACTTGGGCCAAGCAAACAAAATTAACTCCAGGTAGGCTGCAAAAAAATATCAGTATTCACAGAAACATAAGTTTATTTCTTATAATACATTATAATAAACATATATAAAAGAATAAGAAAATTTTAATGTTTACATCCTGATACTTGATATATCTTCTCTGCTACTGTCGTTTCTGTTTTGGGAGCAATTTTGACATTTTGTATATTGTGTGCTGATATACTGGTCTGGCTGCAAAAATGTTTGTTGAGAGCGTGCGTTTGACACATTGGACTGTATTTTTGGCAACACTCCACTGCTTTCTGTTCTATGGAAAATATATCTCAAATTCAAATCATTTTTCACAACGTTATCATTTTTGAGCAAGCACAATTAAAATTGTGTTTGAGCATGCACAGGAACGGTACAACTTATAAAAAATTATTATTTTATTTGTGCTTGTGCAAAAGATTATTACCATGTGCAAGAATATTTTCCCCACTATTTTCTGCATGTTGCAGCATTTGGCAATGTTTTTTTATTTGTTGGAATTGGTTATTTAATACGTACCTATATTTCTTATTGATTAAGTGTTCAATAAAACCTTTTCATGGTGAAATGAAAATGCCTGTAGTAACATTGAAACAAATATTTAACCCTGAAGAATGCTTATACAGAATTGTTTAATTTTAAATATGGTTCAAATATTCCTTTTATGTTAGAATTCTTATAATTTTAATCTGTACATCTTGTGAAAAGATAGTTATTATACTTCATACAATGAAATTCAAATAACTTTTCTGTTATGCAACCAAAAGTCTGGCCTATGATATCTAGTCAAGTGAATACTTGTGCTATAAATACATCTTGTTTTTATTCCATGTTTCTTTTCTTCTATTAAGGTTAAATGTAACAAAACAAAATATACAGAAACAAAACATACAAAATATACTTTTTACATTTAAAGTTTCTTCACACTGCACTCAATGAAGATAATATGCTATGAATATTTCATTCTTCCTTGTCCTAGTTTAGTAATGGTTAATATTAACACAAATTATTTCATGGCAACTACTTTTTCTTCAATCACTGTTTTTAATTGGCAATCAAAAAAGAACTAAATCAATGTTAGAAAAAAAGCATTAATTTATTTCATATTTAATATTAATAAATTTTACCTTTTGGTGCAATTTATCATATTAGAGTATCTTTATTTTTAAACATCTGATACAGTTTATTAAATGTTCAAAGCTAATAATGTGTTATTTCATGTTAGAAATGTATCCATCCTAGTTTAATTCATGATTTGTATTATGATCTTTCTTCTCCTCATTGTAAAAGTTACCTATATGTTATTAAAGAATTGGCAATTTCTAATTATTCATGTCCCTACTAAATGTTGTCAATAAGTTGTGACTTTTGGAATTTGCTTAAACATTAGTTTGGCTCTCTTAGTGCTTTATACCTACAGTACTTCCAAAAAATCCAAATATTTTGTCAGAAGTAAACTCAATTGAAGGGAATATGTATGGCCATTTAGGAAGTTCATTTATTTGGAATGTAAATTTCCCTGTTCTTTATTGCTAATTTATTTCCCATCAACCAATAAACTCTAGTTCTCTTGCTTTCATTAACCCAGGAGTAGGCTTGCACTTGATACTGAATGGTCGCTTGGGGTGGTTGAGTCACCCCAGTCCTTAATTTATAATTATTTTTATTGTACACAGCAAAAAATCATTATTCCAGTGAATTATTAAGAGAAAGTATACTTACCTACTTTTAAGGACTTCAATTTTTCTTTGATGATTTGAGAAAAACTATCAAACTAAACCTAGAAGTTTCAAATGTGCTTTACTATAATGAAGGACACAAATTGCAGACACTTTTTGCTAACATTACAGGAATGTTATTTGCAGGCAAAACTGTCATATTTTGTTCAAACTATTGTTTTGTCCTTTGATGATCGTCAAATGGCATGTTGAACTTTTTCTTGCTTATGTCTTTTTGACAGGAGAAAGTGTCTTGTGCTACACTTATGGTTTTATATTTTTCTTGGTGGAGTTCTTTAGGTAGCATTTGAAAATTTTTATTTCAACTCAAACGTTTCATGTTCATCACTTTTCTCAAATTTACTTTCGCTACCATGATTAATATGCATTATTACAGCAGGTTCTTCCCTTGCTGATCAATTTCAACTTCATCCAATAGAGATCGCACAGATGCCCCTTTCTTCTTTATATTCTGTTCATTTACATTTATAAACCACAACGAGTCATACAACACAGCAATCAAAACCTCTAAGTTATTCACGGGGGGAAATGTAGCATGTTCATAGAAAACATTTTGGAATAAAAGTGGTTGTGCGGGGAACTCAATCAAAACAAGTACCTCAAGATTGTAAAAAAACGTTTGCCACTCCCAAAAAAGAGCGAGATATGTAACAAATACATTTTAATTCCCATGAAGACTGTCATTTAGGAGGATACTGTCAAGATCATTGATAACAAACAGTTTTCTTACACACAGAATTAACGATTTCATGAGCCTGGGGTGACTGTGCCCTGCGCACCCGCTCCTGGGTTAATATAAATAATACATTTAAGGGGTAAAACTTATCAATGAAATGAAGGTTAAATGAAAAACATGTAAATTTATGTGTATTTAAGTATGAGGTAAGTTCTTACATAACACTCATATAAGTATGCCTATCCTGCCAAATTTTAAAACCAGGAATGTGCATATCAGAAGATATCAAAGAAATTAAGATAAACTCAGCTAAGCAAGACATGTCATCTTAATCTTTTCAAATAGCAAATACTTTTTTTTTCTGATTGAATATATTTCTGTTTTGGTAGAATATAAATTTATAATTGCAGTTTATTTCCTTAAAAAGTCATCTTATTTCATATTTAGGCAAATATTCATCTAGTTATGTATAACAGCTATTCTATACACAAATATACCCATTAAGAAATTAGAAATTTCAGTATGTATCCAAACATAAAGATGTCAGTAATGATATGTTATTGGATTGGAACTTATTCAAATTTTCTCAGAATTGTTATTTTGACAAATCACATTAAGAATTCCCTCTTAACAGTTAATGAGAGTGATTTCTAAAATTTGCTTTTATAAATCTTGGCTTGTTTTACTGTCACTTTGATGAACAATTCTCTGGATAGTTTTTTTTTCCTGTAATGGGGCTGTGTATTGGTATTTCTACCTTTGCAGACCTAGTACATTACCCAGGAGCTGGTATCACTTTTTAGTGCGGCACAATTTAGGTAATACCAATTCCCACAAGTAATTTTGATGCCCAGTTTCTTCCCTAGAGGGAGGCATCTGAGCTCTGCCGATGCAAAATTTGTACTGATTTAGTTTAATTTTGCTGAGAGCATTCAAGCCAAACGGACGCTCAAGGCATCTTTTTCATGACGTATAATCATACGACATGGCCACTGTTGATTTTCTGCATCAAGAAAGTCTACTGACTTGGGCCGGGTTCGAACCCGCAACCTTGGGTACAGAAGGCCAGCGACATACCAACTACGCCACCCAGCCGGCATTCTCTCGATGTCTTTAAATCTGCTAAAAGATCTTTTGTCATTTATGAGAAATTTTTTTCTGGTCTTATATATTTAATTCTGTAATAATATCAACATTCCAAATAAACATACAATTGTTTTAGATTCATGTTATTTTAAAATAAAAATACCTCAAATCTGCTGTCTATTATTGTATATGAAATTGAACTGTATTTGTAAATTTTAAAAAAGCTTAATTGAAACTGCCGTTATGAGACACTAAGAACTTCAAACTAAAAATACAGTTTTCATGAAGCAAAAATTTTCCAATTTTTATATTAATTTGGGATATTAAAGAACATTTATTATGCTATTTTTAAAATTAAGAAACATTCTGTACATATGCAATAATTTACTTAAACTTCTAATGTTTAAAAACCTATTAAATAGCGTAGTTCAGGAGACAAAATATAAAACACATTTTATATTTTAAAAATATTGGACACAGAAATTAATTTGGAGTTTATTGTTCTCTTAGGGATAGTGAAATTAAAATATTAGTTTTGTTGGTGTATTTTTTTGGAAATATTTTCTAATTGTTTTATACTGAAAAATGTAAGATTAATCAACCAACCTACTATTTTAGGATCAAAATCATCGTCAACAAATGGTGCTGCAAAACCATCTGCTGGGAGTAAATCCAATGGTCCTTTCCCCGTTATTCCTCCTGGAGGCTTATTTGCCCAAGGCATTCCAAAATTGAGACCTACAACTCCAAGAAATGGTAAGTCTGCTAAACTACTGCATGCCCTTAACTATTCAAAGATATAGTGATACACATTTTCATACAAAAATTATAATTTACAATTTTTGAAATGGAGATCTTGCATTTAATCTTGAATATTTATATGCATTACTAGCCACTAATACTGTAAACTATGATTATGCTGTTGTATTTTAACTTTTTAAACCTTATTCTTTATTTTTTTTTGTGTGCATTCAGTTAGGCTATATAACTGAAATTTCTTGTACATTTCAGTGTCTGAAATATTGGTTAATGCTTAAATGTTTAATTTGTGATTTTTCACATACAACTAGGAATAGAATATTGAGGTATTTTTAAATATATAAAAATATATTAATTTAATATGTGATTCTGAGCAAATATACTGTATGTAAATTCTTTTTCTTAATTTTAAATGAAATGTAGTGCATTAATTACTTAGTTTTAAGTTTTATAAAAAAAAGTATCAAATTAAATTAAAACCTTTAATTTTTGTTATGAATCAAATCTTTCCTAGGTACTTTGATCTTAGGATAGTGCTTACCATGTTACGTTGATCTTCTATACTATTTTCCGAATTTTAATATATTAAAAAATTGTATATCCAGTGTAAATATATTTTACTATCACTAAAAATTTAATGGAAATAGTAATTTTCATAATTTTAGCTTACTGGGTAATATATATTATGAAATCTCAATACATAAAATGTCTTGCTAAATCATTACAAATGAGATTATTTTGCATTTAAATATTAGCTATAATTAAAACCTCCGTTCTACAGTATGTTTTCATGTGTAATATGATTGTCTTTATCCCTTTTTAAATTCTGTATTATCTGGTTGTAATAGCTATTTAACCTGCCACAATGCCTTTTTTTATATATATAATTTTGCTATTTTAAATCTTTAAATTATAAAAACTATTTATATATATGTTGTTTATAGCAACAAACTATTGTTTTTACATGGTTTTATGTATAAAGACATACAATGTTGATTTATCAACAAAGATTAACTTCTTCCTATGTGTTAATCTCTAAAGATTTTTATAAGTTGTGGCAATCTATTTGATACCACCTTTAAGACATTTGCAAAAATTTGTTAAAAATTGCCAACACAGTATAGAATTAAATGTGTATTGTAATAAATTACCAAATATGTGTTGTTACGGAATATATTGGTGGTGTGAAAAATTCAACAACAAGAAAAAGTTTTAATTATTGTTACTTGAATTTACAAAATTCATAAAGATTAGCTATCATATGTGCATGGCTTATAATTTAGAGAAAGTTTGAGGCTTCTTGTAAATATTCTTTTACACTCAAATTTAAACGCTGGTATACTCTTAAAAATGCTTTTAAACACATTACTGACAAATCATGGGTTTAAATGTGTTTTGTTTGCTATCTGTGTCAACAGGTGATGATATGACATGTTTTTTATGCATGCTGTCATTAAATGCCGTCTATTAAGATCTTCTCAAAGTTGATAAGATGTAAATTCATTAATAACTGACTGCAAACAAAAATAGCTGGCTGCTAGTTAAATTAGATGAAAAGAATGTCAAGTCTTAATGGTGTTAAATCTAAATCATTGTTATTAATTTTTATGTTTATTTTTTGTAAATCATCTCATTAGCTAATGTGAATTTGTATTTAATCAAATTGAATATTTATTGTCTATTTTGACAGATCTGTGAAAGCAATGCTTTTTTAAAAATAGTTTTCATAATATAAATAATTGCAGTTTTCATTCTATAGTTTACAAAGAATAAAAAAAGTTAAGGTTTTAAGTTGATAATCTTGTTCATGAAAGTGTATATATCCAAAGTATGAATTCAGCTGTATGAATTTCTCTGTGTGATATATTCAAATAAAATCATTTATTTAAGGTGTCCAACTAGACCAATTTTTCAAAAATTGATTTTCTGAAAAATTTTATGGTTTTAAAGAACATAAATAGGATTTAAGAATCATAATTATTAAATAAATAACTCATATTATCCTTGTTTTTGAAAAATTATTTTATAAAATCTTAGCAAAATTTCCAATGTTAAGTAAAACAGCATAAATGAAAATGCATTGAACATAATGTAACTTTAATCTCATTGATATACTTTTTTATCCATCTGAGGTGTCAAATTGCTGGATAAAAAGTATTTTGAGAAATATTTTATAAGCATTCGAATTTAAGGTTAATGATTTTTCATCAAAATTACTTAATGTTCTATTGTAATGTAACTATCATAAAACTTGCAGTTTGTTACATTCAGTTCATTTATAACATAAGTGTAATAAATTTTATTGGAGTTTACTCCTTAAGAATCGAATTTTCATATAAAGCCCCCAGTATGAAAATTTTAAAAGAACATTAACAAAAATGCATTGTATGCTCTTCTGCGCATGTGCTAAATCAGTCCAAAGAAAGAAGGAACAGTTTCTACTTTTTCTTTCTTTTTAAAACTGCAATTGTTCTTTTCTTATCAAAATCCAACAAAAAGTCGTTACAGAATTGGAAAGATAACTTATTTCGCCTCGATATGTTTTTTTTAAATGAGTCAATATTGATGTGTTTTAATGAAAATAGTTTTTCAGTTGTTCTGTACGGATTTCTTACCACTGTAACGTATCAAAATTCTGTACTAAAAAAGTTCATACTTTGTTCTTTTAGAATCAGTGATTTAAAATATAAAATGCCAAAAACTTTTTTTTGCAATTTTTTTTTAAAAAATACTCAAAATTCTAACTAATTATATAATAACTTCGTTATTTATAAATATAATCACACTGAAATTTTTTCCCATTTGTCAAAAATTGTTATCCATGTTTTTTTCAAAGATTGAAAAAAAATTTCTTATTTGGGTTTGGGAAAAAAATTTTTTTTAAAAACTAACCCACAAAAATTAAAACTTAAAAAAATTTAAATCGTTTATGTTTCTAGCAAAAATTTGAAAAATTTCACCCATTATTTTTTGCAAACCCGAAAATCGCCAAATTTTTTGGCTATATAAACTGACAAAAAAGAAAATCCAAATAGAAGCTTCATAAATTCAGTAATTGATATGGGGGGTTCCATCAAAAATTATTTTCATTGTAGTTAACCCTATTTATCTAAACATAATTTGCTGATGGTTCCCCAAAAGGGCTTTAGATAAATTGTCACAATTGAAATTTGGGTGTAAAATAAATTCTGTAGGTTTGGCTTCTATTTAAAAGTGTTGTTTTTTAAACTCGAGGGAAAAGTAGCTGGGAAATGCAAAAGGAAAGGTATAGAAAGGTTCCTGTCAAAAAAAGATCTGCAACGTTCCTCTCAACTGTGTCAAATTTATGCGGAAGGGGTCATTTCCCCTTGAAACCAGCCATTTGACAATTCCAAAATTTTGGAGGGACATTTGATAAAATTGTTTACAAATACAGCTAGACACATTCACAACCTTTGGTCTACCTAGCCTTATCCAGAGTCATGGCTCAGAAGGACTTCATATTGTACCTACTAATGGGCGTCAAAGTTTTTACAACGGCAGACGAAACAAAGAAGCGATGCTTCCATTATGAAATGATTTTACTAAGCTTTCTACTGTTCATTGTACTACAATTGATCAAATTATGATCAATAAAATGAATGGAGGGGATATGGTTCTCTTTTCTCTCAACTGCCAAATTCTCCGGGCACATCAAAAACATGGCTTTGCAATGAGGAATTAGTTGAAATTGAAAATTTTAAACACATAACACACAGTATAGACAAGACTTCGGGAGATATATGTGCTGGGAGGTGCACTTTACCTAACAGTAAACCCATTTTTATCATCACAGTTTATATTTCTGTCAATCAGAATGTTACTGACATTATAAATTATATCCACGAGACATTACTAGCATATACAGAAGGGGATTCTAAACTACTGGGGAAACAGTATCATGCACTTCCAGTCATACCTGGTGGCGATTTCAGTATTGATTTTGATAAAGGATTGAGATTAGTAAAAATTTTTAAATCTGAGCTTAGTTCGGGTTTTGTTTCTGGTAAAGCACTGGGGACGACTAGGTATGGTACAACCATTGATGCGATGTTTTCACCATTCGTAAACCACATATTTATCAACGTTTACGTATCATACTTTAGTTACCACAAGCCTCTTGTCACAGTGATTAATAATGGCAAAAGAATGTATTTAATACTCACAGTAATATTAATGGTGAAGTTAATCAACCTTCTTAAAAGGTACTCATGTACAATGAGTAACCTATATTTATGTAACATAATTGATGTATATTATTTTATACATATATATTATTTTATTGAATCAATATGAAAAATGTGAATAGAATAAAGAAAATACATGCATGATTTCAGTATTATATGAGATGCATTTATTTGCCCTGTTTGCCTACTATATAATCAAAGACAACCATACTTAAGGAGTAAACTCCAATCATGCGTGGGAGCCGACACACAATTTTTTTTTATATTGTTTTGTAGATATCCCATTTTTTGTGGGTTTCATCTTGAGTTTGATTTTAGCTGTGCAAGCATTTTTTTAAAAGATTTTTACCACACAGAGTCATATCAACTGGCTTTATATTGTTAATAATATTTTGTGGCAGTCCTGAGGGTTGATCAAGATTAAAGTTATTAAAAGCTTTAACACACTGAAATTTGCACCAACTTTCAGGTCTGACAGGGCACTGTCTGTATTTTGTAGAGCTACAATGAAAGAAAGCAGCACCAACAGCAGACAGCATTCTATTTAAATCTCCAATATTGCTTTGACTTGCAATTTCTTAGTAATTTTGTAAATTGTTAATTAGACTATCTATCAATTTACTTTTTCTTCTGAGTTCTTTATCTCTACTTTTCAATTTTTGAAGCTTCTCTATTTTTTTCTGCTTATGTTCTTGTTTAGAAACTGAATCTTCTCCATATATGTCTTTAACCACATCAAATGCTTTAGAATCTCTGTCCCCATCATAATCAATATTGTAACTTTCTTCTGATCTTTCAAAAATGCAATAAGCCCCAACCTGTTCCAAATTTGATGAAAATCCTTTGTGATATTTATACTTATTTTTAACATTTTTTTATTCAGCCTTTGAATTACATTTTCTACAATGCTGAGATAGTTTTTCAGCCGATATTACATTTATGTGACCATTTAGGGAAGGAAACCACAATTTTCCTTGGTACCATGCACCTAAATATCACAATTTGGAGTATCATCCAGAGATTCTTTTAATTGCCTGTTACTTTTTGCTACATAATTCATTTTTTTTTTCTTTTATGGAAGTAGCAGTACTGAGGAATTTCTTTTCTTGTAGGCAGAATGCAAGCTTGGAAAGAATGGGAGGTAGATTCAAAATGTCACATGGTTTTCTTCCTACTGAAAAACCACTCCCAATCAATCTTAAGTCATAAAAAATGAATATTAATTTCATTTAATTTGTCTAACTTCTTAGATTATAAAACAGTAATACAAAATTACAGTTTTTACAGTGCAAAAAAAATTTGAAGAAAGTACAAATCTTGAATTTTCCCATAAGATACAGACTTCTTGTTTTACTCTTTTCTGTTAGACAACACAACAATTAAAAGACACCAATTAAAATTTGTAGATCAATCAATCTCTTTCCACTTAAATGTTTTCTAAGATAATTTTCTTCATAATTGGATTGGTCATGTTGCAGCTTCATTAAACTAAACTTTCCCATAATTTTATGGGAAAATAAATTTAAGGTTAAATTAAAATTCTAAAAATAAACCAAAATAGAGAAAAAACATTTCAAATTGGTTTGATAACTCTAACATTGAATGTAAACAAAGAATGACAGTAATCAAAAATGCTTGCCAATCTTCTGTAGCTAAATTGTTTGAAATATTTATATGCAAACTGTGGCTTAGGATACAGATAATTAAAGTTTTAGTTTTAAAATACTATTTCAAGGTAACAATACTTAAAAACAGCATATGTCATTCATTTCTGGTCCAGATGTCACGATTTCTGGTTTCTGTTTTAACTACAACATATAATTAAAATTGCTATATCTCTTCTAATTTACATAAAATAAAAATAAAACTGACTTGGAATCATGAAAATTGGGATTTTATTTACAAAACATTAAAAATTGTAATTTAAATAAAAAACTTTTTAACGGGGCAGTACGGGCCCATTTTTGTGCATGGACTTTTTAAACTAAAAATTATGTCTTAATTATTTGTATTTTTTTAACCTTAAGCATCTATAAAATACATTCAAGATTATTTGGAAGCATTTTATTTATTCATTTTAAATATTATAAGAAATGACATTCATTCTATTCTATTTTTTATTTTCTGAAAATAAGATTTATTAACAAATCAGATTAGTTGTTTACAAATGTTACATTGTAACTGATTTGTGCATGTGTGTGTGTGAATTAGATTTGTGTTATTACTGTATTAGTTATTTTATGCATTTTAATTTATACTTTTTAATATAACTTTTTTAAATTGCTATTCATAATTTTCAATATTAGTGGATATGTATGTATCAAACATTTTTCATATTTTCTTGTATTGTACAGTGAAAAGTAATTTTCTTTTTTTGTAGAAAATGTTTTATTTTATGTATTTAAATTTTAACTTAACTTTAAAGTTTAGATTTATTATGTTATTGTTAGCATTTTTTTTTTAATGTGCATTTTATAAAATGCTGCTTTTGTTTTCACGGGAATATTGAAATTTATTTCAAAGAATTTTAGTGACAGTATTCTATATTGTCTAATTGTTTTTCCATGAAATTATATTTACTCAATATAAAGATTGTCGTTTTTATAATTATAATTAATTCTAATCTAAGAAGATGTCATTGTTGGTGTATAAGTCAGGTTTTTTCCATTGTTCTCTTAAATTTCTTAAATCAAAAGCATTTTTTAAAATCCCCTTAATAAAAATGTGCTTTTGAGTGTTTATTTATGCATTAAAACTTCATTATATAAGTAACATTTACATGTTTTATTTGATTATAAAATTATACAGTAATCTTATTACTGTTGTTTATTTAAATCAAATATATATATTGCTTAATATGCATTTTAATACAAATTCATTCAATATATACTTTGTATTGTGTTTAGGAGAAGGTTTATCACAATCAACATTAAAAATACAGAGCATTAAAAGTGGCAGTAGTACTTCCTCTCTCGACCATCTTAGAGTTGGCCAACTGAGTGGAAGCCGCTCTCAGCCTCCTAGTCCAGTGTCAAAGCCCAGGATGTCTTCAGGTGTTACTTCCTCATATCGAACTGCCGAAAGCACCAACACATCCAGTGGTTACCCAAGTTTCCCAGATGACATTAACATTAAAGGACCTGCACCAGCTCCACCTCCTGCGAGTCAGAAGCCGGTCTTCAAAAACAATGCAAACGCTGAACAAATGATAAACAAGCCTTCGACTGTCAAACGTTCTGCCTCTCAGACAAATCTTGGTCAGAGGACTCGCCTTACACGTCCACCTCCTAATGTGAAGCCTCCACCTCCTCCCAAAAGCAATGCAACACCCCCTCAATCAGGACCTCCCCCTCCTCCATCAAAGCCTCCTAACATACTCAGAAGACAAAGCTTTGGTGTTGGTGAGAGTCATAACTCGCGTTTTGCTGCCAATAAACTATCTGTTGCAAACAATGATGTCCCCAAGCCACCAGTTTCAAAGAGCATAGGACCTCCTCCGCCTCCACCACCTCCGAGAAACAATAGCGCCCCAAATGACCTTAATCAGATGGTCACTAGTTCCTCTCCTAGTAATCAATGGAGTAAAATGAGTACTGCTCCACCTCCTCCTCCCAATCGAGCTGTGGCAACTGGCAATAGGGGTGCGCCTATTAGACCACCTCCTCCAAGGGCACCTGCTCCTCCTCCACCTCCACCCCAGCATCAATTCAATTCTCATCCTGCTCCTCCTTCTCAGATGAAGGCCATGCTGTCTGCAAGTTCAGCTCCTCCTCCTCCACCAGCAAGGGTATCATCCATGAAACAGACTTCTGGTAATTTTTTTTCTTTCCCTTTTTGTATAATTTGTGCTTTTTTTACAATTAGAATGAAAAAATTTTGTGATAAATCCATTTAACACATTATTTTCAAATCAAATTATTTGAATAACACTGCTTTGGCTGTCATACATTTACGTGTAAAAAATTTTATTACTTTTTATTGTGAATTTTGCTTATTTCTGAACATTTTAATCCAGATGTTCTATTCTAAATAATTAGGATAAATGTAGAATAATTTAATTGTATTGTTGGCAAGATAATGTTCAAAAGCCAAATAATGGTATAGAAAAGATCTTCTGGAGACTGATAGATATAGATCTCTATTACTAATATTTAATCTTCATTACTATTCCATAATAATTTCTATCGTGTCAACTATTACCTTCTTGCTATATGCAAGTCATTATGTGAAAAGATGTTCCAGTATTGCTTAAAAAATGTAATATTTTTACTTGAAGCTTTGTTGAAGAAAAGGTATTACATTTATCTGGAACAATATATTACAGTAAATTTTCTACAAATATATTTAGATAGATATGTACATATTTTTATCTTTAATTTTCAAGTTATTTGTGTCTCAAGTTGAGTTTATTAAAAATTATATACCGTAAAATCCAGTGTATAACACTCACCTATACTTTCAAGCTGAATTTTTTAATTCTTAGGTATATTCACCATATAATGTGCACCCCAATTTTTATGAAATCTAAAATATTAGTATAAATTGCTCTTATGTTTTGAAGTAATTTATTTGTTTTATTTATCCCAGACTTTAGTCAAAATAGTTTTTTTTTCTAGAATCAACTCTTTTTTAGTTCCTAAGGCAAGTCATTTCTTTTAAATAAACAGTATTTCAGTACATGTAGAAGTAAAAAAAATTTATGCTCATCTCTTTTGTTATTTTTAAAGCTATCGTATTTATACCCGGCGTAGAATGCGCACCCTTAAGTTCAATCTTATTTTTTGTGTTAAAAGTGTGCGTTATATGCCGGATTTTAGGATATATTGAAATAAAATCTTACAAGCAAAACTTTTGCTACAACACGAATACTGACTATAAAGGAACTTTTTTACAAATTAAAATCAACTGTGGGATAAAAAAGTGGAGTGAAACCCTCAAAGGCTAAAGAGATACTCAGAGTGAACTAAAAAGTACCAGTCCTTGGTTTTATGTCTTTGTTTGTCATCCTGCTCTTCAATTTGAATGATTTGAGCTTATTGAGCATCTGAATGATTTGAGATTATTGATGACTCAATTTCTTTCAATTTGGTTAATTTGCTTGCCAAAGCATCTATTACTAAATTTTATTTGATCTCATAATAGAGCTGTGTATGCAAGAATGCTTTGACATACGAGATAAAATGAAATATATATAACCCAAACAATTAATAAACAGTTTTTTTTATCTTTAACAATTTCGTATCTTTTTGAAACATCCATTTTTTGGAAAGCCCTTACAGAAAATACAGAATTTTGATTTATCATTTGAATCAGCAATTAATGTTTTCTTTTTGTTTGCTTACAAATTTCTATTGGGTATTTTTACAGTTATAAGACCAACACTCTCTAACATAAAACTTCTGTTTCCAAAAAAGGACATCAAATCTTTAAACTGAGGAATTTCAATTGTTTTTAATGTAAATTCAAACTGTTACTTGTTTCTTCATCTAATTTTTGAAGAATAATTATTTATTAGTCTGACATCATTTTGCACAAATTTTAATGTTTTCAAAACTCTTACATTTTTCTTTACACAATCAGTTATGCAGTGCAGTTCTCAAGTAGATTCAAATTGAATTTTATTATAATTTTAGCAATTCTCTCTCTTTTAAATACATTGTGAGGTAATCATTTTTGAATGCCCCATGATAACTTAAAACTTTATGCAATGTATATGAATTATCAAATGAAATGTAAAACAAGGTTTCAAAGTCTTGGCGTTGGCACATTCTCATCTATGTTTCGTTATTGGTTAACCTCATTTGCAAAAATACTCATTCATTATATTGCTTACATTTATAGACATTTTCAAATCACTTTTCCATTATCTCCTCTTGCTATGCAACATCTAAACAATTGTTTAACTCTGTTGTGGCAAACAGACAGTCCTCTGAAATGTTTCATGTATTTTTTAATTATGGCTTACTACTATAGGAAGATATTTGTATTCATTTGGGAGATGATGCATTTGGGGAATTTATTGCTTAAAGATTGCATTTATCACAAAATAATCACTGTTACAAAATAAATCTAACAGCATCTCTACCTTTTTTCATTTAAAAATACTTGTAAAAATGTTCATTTGATGGTGAGCAAAGCAGGCAACCTTGTTGACTCAGGAAAAAAAATCAAGGGATGAAAATTGTTTGATTTCAAATTCATACTGCACCAAAGACAATTATTTAACCTTCCTTCCTTGTTGAAAAAATATCATGTTTTACTTGTAAGTCTCATCAATCCATTTCTTAAAGATTTAATCTTGGCCTTATTTTCTTTATAGTTTGTTTTATATATTTATAATCACATTATTGTAACAAGCATATTTTATTTCATTCCTATACCCTCTTTCCTTTCTTTCTTTCTTTTTTTTTTTTTTTTTTTCCTCATTTTAACCCACTTAGAACAATTTGGTAAAATCCTAGGAGAGCCCACACCCTTGGCAACAAACCGAAAAAGCGCCAAGCGAAACAAACAATGGCGGCAAGTTAATATAGTGGGACAAGGTAGATGTGTAATGAAAATATATGTAAACAATACCGGTAATCAATGCTTGTTTAAGATGGGGTAAAAACAGCGCACTTTCCTACTACACTAGTCTTTTCCGAGTGAAATACGGCATGACGTAGATTTTAAAAAGCATTGAAGGCTTATACATTTAAAGCGAATGACGGCGGGGTACTTACCCATAAATATTCACCAATGAGGTAATGGTCGAGGAACATACCCATTGAAATCTCTGTTCAAATCCATCCAAAATAGCACTCTTTCGTTTGTATAATCCCATTCGCTCATTACATTTAGAGCATTCATAATTCGAAGCAATCAATCCTTCCTTCCTGCCTTTATATACAATTCAATAAATTTTGCTTATTTACATTTTAAGCATTCAACAAAGTAAAGGTAGAGGAAGGCATATTCACTTGCACACATGCCATACTTCCAGCCCAATGCCCAACAACAAAATGACATAATTCGAAATGCCTGCCAACAAAATACAAAAATTCCAGAAATGTTAGGTTTACCATATTATTATGTATCAAAGTAGGGTTACCAAGATGGTGCAGTTATCGCCAACCAAAACAATTCGCTCCAAGGGTGTGGGCTCTCCTAGGACTGAACTGAACAATTTTTTTATTCATTTTAAGATTTTGGAAATATTTAAACAAATGAAATAATTCATAAGTTTAGTTACAATTTTTATTTACTGCTGAAGTACATTATTTTGGACAGTGTTTTCTAAGATAAAAACAAGACAAAAAATAAATGTTTATATGCACTTTATAGTAGGCAGTGAAATGCCTGGTATAAAGCACATTTGGTCTGAGTTTTTCTATCTTTCTTAAAACCGCATTCTTTGTCTTCCTCATTTAAGTGTTCTGACATCTGAAATTTCATCTTCTACAATAAGTAATTTATTGCTTATTGTTAATGATGTTCTTTTTTAACATTTCTATAATTCTCTACAAGTGGTTCCTCAAGCTCTTTTAAAAAAACTCCTTTTGAAAAGTTTGTTTTTATTGTACAATGGATTTATGTACATAAAAACAACAAAAGCATTAATTTTAACCAGATCAATCATATAAAATAAGTACACCAGCTGCTGTCTTTTTCCTATTTTACATGTATAAATGGCAGCAAGTTTATCCATCCTATCTACTCCATTTTTAGTTTGATTATGGAACTAAATTATGTCTGGCATTTTTGTTTCCTTATGAAACTTTTCAGTCATAATACAAGGTAGATAGAAGAATTGTTTGTTTTTTTTTTGACAGACATGACACAAAGGCCTTATTCTTTTAAAACTCAAACAATGATATTTCGATTACGTGGAAATTGAAATCAGAAACTTATAAATGGCTTGTTTTTTAGCTAAGAATTCCTGCAATAGCTAGTCATCTCTTCAAAAATTCATAGGCAAGGATATAATCTGAAAAAAATTATCAACTGTAATAATTTGAGCAGTATCTTCAATTGGTTTTATTAAGTGCAAGACATTTCTTCCTTCATTTATGTCGCACTCGTCACCAGAAAGCTTTTTAGTTTACTTTTCTACTGAATAAATGTGAACTGTTTAGGCATCGGACATCAACCAACCACACACACATAAAATGCAAGCTGTTTGTCTACTGTTAAATTTTTATTAGAAATTCTTGTTCCGTTACCAAAATATCTGTCTGATTGTTAGAAATTTCTGTATTAGATAAGTAATCTGATGCATTAATTTCATTCCATTCATTGTCACTAGGGATTGTAATACCGGTATTTTGAGCCATTTGTACAATTTCTAACTCCAGTATCCACAAGTTAAAATCCCGGTTTTTCGGCATTAACTTGAAATTTTTTTAAAATTGTCTCCGCTATATGTTCAGGGATCACCAACATAGCAAAATAGTATACGTTTTTGTCTTTGTCTCCTTAATGGGTGAAATTAATTAGACTGTGAATATAAAGTTGCCTCGTATAATCAAGAGAAGTGATATAATTTGTAAATCCTCCAAGGAGGCAGTCCAAAACTATCCTATTACTACTCAGAGCGATACTGCACATTCGCAGGATTCATATCTGTAAAACAAGGTTGTTGTAGTTGTGAAGATAGTGCATAATATTTTGATATTTTTTAAACTGGTGAGTTTGTTATTCACATTGTATTTGCATATCATACTTTAGGGCTCAAAATATTTTTCAGATTTATAAAATGTACCCATAAATGATAACCCATAATAATGAATAAGATTTAAGATTGCATTTAAAAATTTGTAATAGTATCACAGACTGGATAGTGATGTTAACACTTTTTTGTGATTTAAATAAATAAGATGCTCCTTTATTTTGGGGGGATTCTTTATATAGTATAATAATTTATAAGCTACAAATTATTTTTTGTGATAGTTACTCTCTGATAAAAGTGGCAAATAAAACAAAGAAACACCCGTGTTTTCTTTTCTTTTTTTTTAAAATGTCTATAAGGTATAAGACCTAAAAATCCCGAAATACCAATATTGAACTTCTGGTCCGATATTGCAATCCCTAATTGTCACTTATTTCATTGGACTGATCACTGTCAGCTTTTGTAAGTTTTCTGTTCTTTTCAATAAGACTACATTTATGATTCATTATGTTATATTTGCTGTAAAAATGGCTGAACACTTCCATGATATGATACACTATGGACTCAGTTCAATATAGATTTGAATTTTTGAATCATTGATGATGATTTAAATCATCACATGATTGAGGAATTCTGCAGTAATGATTGATCACATATTGCACATGATACTCATTACATGTAGCAGACCAGTCAGAGAATAGCTACAGCATACACCACTTAATGAAGTCATTATTTCTGCATTTCAGTTCACTAATGTCATCTATTGATCATTCGTTAAAAGGAAGTTAATTAAAAGTACTGAATTTTACTGCATGTTAATAATATGAGTTGTGATTGGTTCCAAGACTAGGTAAATTGTCACTTTTCCCCTTGGCATTTTAAAAAACATCTATGACTCTGAAAATGTAATGTATTTAAAGGAGTACATAACATTTGAATTAAAATCTGATGAAGATATTGAAAATTTAATTTAAAAATAGATTGACTCAATTCATAAAGGTAGAAAGGTTAAATATTTGTTAAAATCCTTCAACTGTCTGTTTTCTAAGAGTTAAGATTAACTTCACTCTCGTAACTAATTCTGAGTGGGCCCTGTATCAAAACTCCTCTGGGGCCCTTTTTTAAAAATGGAAGCCCTGTTAGTGTTACTGTAGTTACACATGTTGGGGCCCCTGTAGCTGGGGGGCCCTGTATCATTGTACAGTGGTAGCTATGCCCCTGATTAACATTAAATTTTTTTATGGTGGAAACAAAATTTAATTTGATATTTAAACATAATGGATCCTTTCCAGAATATTTTAATTAATAACTTGTGAAGGAAAATATTTTCACACACAAATATGTGCTGTAAATGTCACTCATGGAACCCAGATGCATATTAACCAGCCCATTTATCAGAATTTAAAGGGCATTACAAAGAAGTTGGCTCACTGCAAGCTAGTTATATTATTTTTTATAGGGAGATTATTAAAAATATTGCTTTTTTTTAAAAAAACATCTTCATGTCCTAGGTCTCACCTACTAAATAATTATGCTGTTATAGTTTATATTTTGAGACAGCTAAAAATCTGTAGAACTGTCTTGAGTTTAATTAAATTTTAGATAACATACCTGGTTTAAAATAATTGACTGTCCTATTTTATATTAATTTAAAAATAAAAAATATTTAATGCAAGTTCAGGGTGTGTGCATGCTTACGTGCAAATTCTCAATCAAGTTAAACTTTCTAAATCCCTTAATTGAGTGCTAAATATTGGGGAAACATTCATTTTCAATTAACTAAAATTTTCATTTAATTTTGATTACTAAATAATAAATATTTAAGTGAAGAAATTGTTATAATGCTTTATCAAATCTTTGAACTTCTCATTACTGCTTTATTATAATAGTTTTTATTATTTTCTGCATAGAATTTGAAGAAAGATTCAAATTTCAACCTGCACAATCTTTGCCAAAACCTGATAAATATTCCAGCATTCAAAAGAATTATCCTAGTAAAGGTATGTATCAATATTTATTTAA
The DNA here is from genome assembly GCA_019973955.1 of Trichonephila inaurata madagascariensis. Lineage (NCBI taxonomy): Eukaryota > Metazoa > Arthropoda > Arachnida > Araneae > Nephilidae > Trichonephila > Trichonephila inaurata. Next base: position 48,193 of record BMAV01024353.1, on the reverse strand, counting down.
AAAATTATTTATTATTGAAAATTAAAATGGCATTTAATATTAAATTTTTCATTTTTTACTGTATCCCCAGAGCAATGGTCATATCAATGAAAGTAATTTACAACATAAATAATCTAAATGTGCAATTGTTACCAAAGGATTGCATTATAAATTATGTATGCAGAACTGTAAGAATTATCAAGTGTTCAGAAATCACTTTTGTATTATTTTAACTTATATGAATTTTTTGTTAATGAAATAATTTATATTTATAGTTTTTAAAAAACATTGTGTATGTATTGAAAAAAAATGAGTAAATCAGCTACAGTTAAATAAAACTGTTTATTGAGTACCTTGCTTAATTTCTTTTATTCAAAAAAATTAATGAATCAATAACTGTAATTGGATGTAATGAAGTATTTTTGTTTCCAACTACATTCTTGAAAAGCAGTTCATATTATATATACTTCTAATGTATAAAGTTACTGTACGTGTTTTGTGTATACATATTGATCATCTTTATTATGTAGTTTTAAAAATGAAATAACTAAAATTCTAAATTTTTTTTTCTCTTTACTTCCTTATAAAATCTTGATCATTTAAGCATGCTGTTTCAAATACTGTAAAATCCGGCATATAGCGTGCACCTATACTTTTGAGCTGCACTTTTTGTTTTAAGGTATATTTGCTGTGTAACATAAAGAAACCTAAAATATTCATAAGCAATTTCTTATGTTTTTAAGTTATTTATTCAAACTATTATCTCAGGTTTTGAAAAATAATATACTTCTAGAACTACGAATTTTTAAGTTGATAGGGTATATCATTTCTTTTAAATAATATCTTGATATATATATATATAGAAGCCCAATTTTTTTTTATACTTATCTCTTTATTTTTTGTATTTTTAAAGCTCTAATTTTTAATATCCAGCATATAACGCGCACTTGTAATTTCCTATCTTACTTTTTCTGTTAAAAGTATGCATTATTCGCCGGATTTTACAGTAATCTGTTGTTTTTTTTGTCCTTAAAACATAATTCTAACTTCTCAACTTAAAATTTCCTTTTTTTGCAAAAGAGGCATAATAAATTTTCTTAACCGTAGAAATGAAATACTATTTTTCTTGTCAGTTTTTTTGTTCATATTTAAAAAATATATATTATAAACACAATAATTCAAATATATTATCTAGTTTTCTTTTTTAAACAATGCTAAATTAGGTACCAAATTTATTAAGAATTTAGTTGAAAAAGTAATGTTTCCTCTAACTCTTTGTCCCTAATGTTATTTTTAGTAAATCAATAAAAAAAATTGTGTAGCAATACAATAAACAAAGCTTAATATTAAGAAAAAGCACTAAATCATCAGATTGAATAAGCTGGAAGATAAACATATTTTTCTTTAAAAAGAAAATCAAGTACTGATAATTAAATGAACTATTTTCTTAAATTGATGGATTTCAAATAAATTTACCATTTCAGGATTATAGATCATTAATATTATCAGCATTCAATATTTTTGTTTTGTTTTTAAGTGAAGATTAATTTTTCCATAATTTTTGTTTGATACTTTTACAATGAAAAATCCTGAACATACTCCTTTTTCGCTTGATTTTTGTGTTTGACTTAATTTTTTGTAAGAAAATAATTGTACCATCTTCGATATTTTAATTGATTCTAATGTATTTTTTCATGCTGGATTTAAATCTGTTATTGGTTTTTGAATGTGATAAATAGTTTTCATATTTTTTTTTAATAAGACAAATAATTTTTGTAGTACAGCTTCCTGAACGCAAAAATGTGTAGTATGTACAGAATAATATAGAAAAACTTAATAAAGGTATTAGCATAACACAAATTTTAGCAAACACACTACATTTAACATGCGTTTTGCGCCAACTTTTTGCTTTAATTACAGCTCTACATCTTTTTGGCATGGAATGAACTAATTTCACAAGAAGTTCTTTCGAGACAACATGTTTGAGAAAATATTAAAGCTTCAAATTTGTTTGAAGATATTTTCTTTGGTATATCATAACCAATTTTGTACCACATGTTCTATGTCAGATTGAGATCTGGCAACTGTCCTAGCCAGTTCTGCTCACAATGTGAAGTCTTCAAAAAACATGCAGCTCCTTATAATCACTTTCGTTAGGTGTCTTACCATGAACTTCAGACATTTCTTTGATTGTCATCTTATGTAAGCACTACTTTGGTTACCAGCTGATTTTCATCACCAAATATTACCTTTTCCCTGTATTTAACCGTCTATAATGAATGATTCCATACCCACGCCAATCGCATCTTACTTTGTAGATCGTTTTTGCTTGCAGTGAAGATTTTTGACTTGCTTTTAAGCCTCGTAATCCAATTTTGAGCAGTCTTTCTCTCAAAGCTCTTAGGTATTCATTCACATTTGCTGTCAAAGTCATTATTTTTTTAAAAAATTGTGTATTAAGCTACTCGTTTAAAGTGAAATCCTGTACACGGTACCCTGCCTTCACATAAAGTTTTTTTCGGACCGTCCAGATTGCTTTTTGTCCGCAATAAAATTTTCCTCAGAATATTTTTTCAAAACAGAAAGACCACTTGGTACTTCTGTCATAATTTGGCTCATAAAATAACCTTCCTTCAAAAAAGATTTATTTTATATAAATTTAAGTCTGCTTTTAATTCACTTAAACTTGCTGCGCATTCTGCTTTCAACCTTTCATCGCAACTGTTATTTCATGGGTTGGAATAATAGAGCATTTCATCAATTGAAAAATAAACAATCATAAATACTTCAATAACCTTATTGCTTGCCTTTTTATGATTCTTTCAAAATATCGACGAAGTTTTTATTTAACATAAATTCTACCAAAAATTAAGCCAAACATAAAAACTAGGACAAAAAATTCATGTGTTCAGGACTTTATGTCACCAATGTATATATTTAAATTTACTAAAAATTTATTTAGTCAAGTTATATATTCTTCAATTACTTGTGAAATTTATATATACATATTACATATCAAATAAAAATGCTGTATTATATGTTTAGTATTCTTGAAAAAATTTAATTTATTGTACTTATGGAGAAATTTATACAAATACATGTCACAGTTAGAGTAGATAACCAATTTTCAATCCGTTTTTTACCTTTTATATTTTTTAAATCATTTATGACTAGATTTTAAATAAATATTCTTTCTTTTCAGCTAATCATTCAAGGCAAAAACAAGGTTCCAGACGTCTTCCTCCGCCTCCTCCTCCCCAGACTGGGAATAGCCTTACTGATTCAAATCGAGGCCAATCAGTTCCACAGCTTCACATTCAGTTGAATCCTGGGATATTTTCAAATAATTATGCTCACAGCTAATCCTTTGTATAAGAACTCTAATTGTACTACTACTGAAATAGAAAAATCACTTACGCTTGTAAATATATGAAAACAATCTAATGGATTTTATCCTGGTGTGCCACATCCATGTCATGGTCAGAGCCTCAATTTGCTTTTTCAATGAATTGATTTGGATGTTTGATCCCTGTTTTTTCTTTTTAATTGTGAAATGTTTTTAAATTGTTACATTGTCTGAGGTTTTGTGCCTTTGCATCGTGTGGCTGGCCGGACTGTACGTTTTTCCTGTAGCATACTGTTTTCCGGAGGGACTATTTAACCTGCGGTATTGTTATGTAAAATGGTGAATATATTTGCACTTGTAAAAAATTGTTAGTGATATTTGAGAGAAATTAATTTTTTGAAAAAAAAGTATATTTCTAATCATTGTACAGGAATCGATCACTGATTGTGGTAATTGAAATTTAGAAAGATTCCTAATGCTTCATATTTTTAATACTCTTCTGCGTTGATTGTAGTCAAATTAAAATAATTTCTTACTAAATTGTTTGAGATTTCCTTTCACATATGAGTGACATAAATTTTTGTGGTTGAAGTATCATAATACATAACATTAGCGCACACAGGAATTTTTCAAGGGGGCGTCCAGGGTCGAAAGTCCACCATTCTTATATCATGCTCCTTTTAATTTTGTCGATTTTGGGGAACAAAAAACAGTAAAAAACTAATTATTGAATAAATTAGCATTAATTAAAAAAATTTAAATTAAATTTTTAAAAAAAATATTTAAATTTAAAATTTTTACATACTTTTTATACATGGAATTATAATAAATTTGGGGGAAAAAATAAAAGGGCTTTGGGGGCCCGGACCCCGGACCCCCCTTGTTGCTTCCCCGGATACATAGCATTTTTATTTAATGAAATTCTAAAATTTTAGTACACTTTAAGGTATTGATAAGCTAAACTTTTTAGGAGTGGGCCAGAAAAGAAAATTTTGGCAAACTATTATAGTTTAATGCAGGAAAAATTAAAATATTTTTTTTTGAAAAATTTAATATTTTAATGCAATGAATGAAGCTGTGATTACATTTCTTCATTTATATTAATTCTAAATATAAAAGTAAATATGTTTTAATGTATATTTATTAGAATGGGTTTAATTTTTTATACTTGTATTTTTCAGTTTCTGTACATTACCACATGCAAAAAAAGTACTCAATGGAGATATTTGCATTTGCAAAAAGTAGAACATGCTCTAAAGACTTGTCTTTATCCAACATACATTTTCAAACAGGAAAATATCTCAATTTTCATAAAAATTGGCGATATTGTAATTCATTCATTTTCTTATAAGAATGTTTTTAAAATTTCAAAATATTCCGTTAACTCAACAATTTCAAGTATTCAACTAATTTTTTTAAATTGCTTGTTTAACACTGTTATTGGCAAAAAACTGAAAAACACATTTTTTAACAGAAAAAATCAGTCTCAACTCTGATAAAATAAATTGTTCTCTATAGGATAGTTAAGCAAATATGTATTAATGTTGGAGAACTTTAGTAACTGAAGTATATTCCGAATTAGGTCCTATTCTTTAGCATTAAGTGATGACAGCCTTAAATGAATTCAACACTGAAATTGAAATTGAATACTAATTTTGAAATCTGGCCTGTGCCTACAGTATGCCCATCATTGTTTTTATGGTACGAATTTCTTTGTAAGCAGAGTAACACAGTTCTGGCTTTGAAATAACAATTTCTATTTTCAAATGTGATTTATACCCAAATTGAAAAACTAGTCAAAGTAATCACCAAGCCTATACTAATGAGTTTTTAATTAAAATTTGATTAGGCATTCATATATTCTCTTAATGAATTTTATGACATGTATGAAATTATCAAAGTTTTTCATATATGGATGTATGAAAGTTTCACTTTAAAAACTAAATATAGTCAAACCTCTATTTAACAAAGTCATTAAATACTGAAAAAAAAGTTCGCTATGTGGAAAATTTGTTAAGATTCATCTTTCAATATGCTTTATAATCCAGTTCCAGGAAAAAGTTCGAGAAATAGAGTTTTGTCAAGTGGAGATCCGACTGTATCAATTGAATGACTGTATCAATTTTGAAATGATCATTAAGGGGACATGGCACAATTTACGCACAAATTTTTAAATTTTGGGAAAAATTTTTTGGTTTTGCCCCCCTATGTATGTATACTATGTTAAACAAATTGTGTGCTCAAAATTTCAAAAAAAGCTAAATGAAATTTTTTAAGGGGAAAAACTTAAAATTTGTGAAATAAATTTTAAAAATGGTATCCCCCCTAAAAAAATTTGAACAGGGCTGAAATTTGATTTACAAGTATAGAAAAAAGTTGTATAGGGGTTTTTGAGATAACATGATTGGTATTTTTACAATAAAAGGTGTTTATTAAAAATTTTTCCCAAAAAATTTTAAAAAAATTTTTGAGTTCAATTTTTTTTTAAAAAATGGGATATTGTTTTGATTAAAAAATGTATACCAACTTTTGTTACATGTACTATTAGCAATAGGTAAAAAAAATTTCAAAGTATTGGGCCCCAAAAAAAAGCCTTAGATTTTAAAAAGAAGACAAACTAGTTATTTTATCTTTCTGAGATAATTAAGTCCCGTTTAAAGTTTTTGATTTCCCCTAAGTTTTTGAATAAAACCAACGGAAAGCTATCATAATTCCCTGCTTTTTAAGTTTTTAAACTTTCAAATTTTTTTTGAGGTTATAGAAAAGGTTTTAAAAAAAATGTAGGCTAAAAAATTAAATTTGATTTTTTTCCGATTTTTTCAATTGTTTATAATTTTCCCCTTAAAAATAAAAATTTTTTGAAACTGTTTTTTATAAAAGGCAATGATGGGGACATTATTTTTAAAAATTTTAAAATTTAAATTTCGCATTGATAAAAGGCTTTAAATCTAATATATTTTTAATAAAACTTTGGAAGCTTTTTTTCTTTTAAAATTGGTTTTAAAAATTACTTTGACAGTGAAAAGTTTTCTGTTTTTATATTTCCATCACATAAGGCTATATTTACTTGTACATATCTTTTCTGCTTGACAATGGCTCAAAATTATGAAGTCCATTTCAAATAGTCCTTGTATTGCCTTAAAGTAGGATATTAATAATCTACATTTGATAGTTTATTTCAGAAAAAATTTTATTCAAAAAATAAAAATTTAAATGCTGCAAAATTTAAATTAATGTTACATCCATTTGTGTGTGTGTTTGAAATATAGCTCTATACCTTTTAGGGGTGTTTTTTGCAATATAATCTGCAATAGCGAAGTTTCATATACCTTCATGCACTGTTTTCTCCATTAATGTTTTTTAAAAACTAAATATTTTGGGAAATAGTTGTGTTTTTATTTGGGGTTTTCTCTTCGGGTAAAAGTAGATGAATAAAAATCAAAAAAGGAAAAATTTTTCAAATATAAAAGTTCTCTAACATTATTATATTTGGCTCCAACATCCAGACAGTGGTCTTTTTCACTAACTTTTTTAACTCACAGAGCCCAGAACTTGAAGGGGGGCTTTGGGAACCCCCTTTCCCTACCCCTTAAGAATATAATATTTAAGGTAGTTCAACATGTTATAGGCAATTTATGTAAAGGGAATTAAAAAAAGTATTGCATTTATTATTAAAAAAAAATTCTTATTCTAATTTTTTAATACAATTTACTCATTAATGATATTTGGGATCCAAGAGTCACCTATCCATGCATTATATTTAGTAACTGGAATATGTGCTTGCTTTTTTCAAACAAACTCTCAAAGTGTAGGTTAATTGAGATTAAATGCAATCGCATTACATATTCTGGGTTTGATTTGTTTTATACTTTGTTTTTGTAGCCACTTACATTGAGAAATTTATTTCACTTGAACACAATGCTCTGAATGGCATTAAGGGGACAAGTGGACAATTCAATTGACCAAAATCACTCAAAAAATCACATTTAATTTTTTTAGCCTAAATTATTTTATATATATTTTTCTATAACCTCACAAAATTTGAAAGGCTTAAAGCTTAAAAAACGCAGGAATTATGATAGCCTAAATTCGTTTTATTCACATCTATAGATCAAACTTTTAAGCGAACAATTATCTTCGGAAAGATAAAATAATTTGTTTTCTTCATTTAAAATCTTAAGGTTTTTTGTGGCCTAATGCGAATTTTACCTTGCATTAGTACCCATGTAACAAAAATTGTATGCATTTTCAATTAAAGCAATATTTTTTTTAAAATATTGAACTCAAATTTATCATTTTTAAAATTTTCTCCCATTCATAAAAGTATTGATCAATATTCATAAAATAAATCAAACCCATATCAACTTTTTTTATAATAGTCTTGGTACTTTAAATCAAATTTCATGCGTGTGCGTAAATTTTTGTAGGAAGGAGAACATTTTAAAATCACTTTCAAAAATTTAATTTAAAAGAAAAAAGATTCCGTAACAGAAGCAACGTGTTAAAATAATAACAGTTATAGGATTTAATTTTACAAAAAATCTTTAAACAAAATTTGTCCCAAAATAGTCGAATTTTGTAAAGCTGTAAAAGTCGCGGGGCCGCAAAAATTTTTCAAGGGGGGTCCGGGTTTTGGTACCTTCTTTACATGTTAAAAGAAATATTAATTATGAAATATTTTGAAATTTTAAAACACTATATTATAAACAAATGCATGAGTTACAATTCCAAATTTTTATAAAATAGGAATTTTGTTTGAGGTACCTTCGCAGTTAAAGTTCTCCTCACATACATATCCCGTTGGTGTGGTGTTTAAAGGGGGAGGGGTTGCCAGCCTAGGTGTCTCCGTCACTTGACCAGGGTTCAAAAAAAAGTGGTCCGTCCCCAAAGCCTGGTAATTTAAGTGCGCGTTAATCAATCAATCTCCCCATGGGCGAAACACCAAAGGGTCATTTTTTACTCGGTGACATTAGCGCACACGGAATTTTCGGGAAGGGGGTCAGGGTCGAAAATCCACCTTTCTTGATCATGTCCTGATTTTGTGATTTTCGGTAACAGTAAAACTAATTATTGAAAAAATCTTTTAAATAAAAATGAAATTAAATTTTACCTACTAAAAATTTTCTTAGAATTATAATCAAATCGGAAAAAAATCACGCTTTCGGGGAGGGTGATGACACTCCCCTTGTGTCTCCATGCTCGTGATAATTGAAACTTATTAATGTTAACAGGGTTTATGATTAATAATTAACAATAATCACAATGGTTTTGTTTATAAGTAGAGGTTTTCTATTCTGATAGACCGGGCGTAACATCACCCACATCGGAGAAGGGGGCCCAAAGTAGTTATTTAACCAACTTGTATAAAGGGTTGGCGTAACGAAGGTCCGGGAGCCCCTACAAAACCAGGTTTTGAGCCACAAGCCCAAATACGTACATATCAAGTCAGGTTTTGGGCCCATAGAACACTTGCACTGTGTGGGTGTTGGACAATTGGTTTTAAATCCTCTAGGGCCCTAGCATAAAGACGCAAGTTATCTTTGTAATCCGGCTTAGGGTCCAAAACCTGACTTACTCTCCATTACGCCACTAGAATTGACAGATTCTAAATTTATCGTCATATTTTATATTGTATTCTACAAAATGTTTAGATTGTAAGTGCTTTATTGAACAGGGTATTTTTTGTAAAGGTAATTTGTGTGTTTTATTACAAGATTTTTACCGATTTTTCTGTTATCACTATTACAAGGTCAGTGTAAAATGTATATTGGTTTATATATAACACCAAGGCATTTTTTGAAAATGCCTTTCACCTTAAAAAAGTAAATATAATTTTTAAATTAAGATGATTGTGGATTTTTAGGTTAGGAATATATTTTTACAATCCTAACAGGAAAATGAGCTTTTTTATTTTAACCTACCGTCATCCAACTCAAGACCTTAACATTGACTAGCCAACCTCAAAATGTTAAAATATATTTTCCTATTGAAGACATGAGATGCAATAAATGAAACCAAACTATATTTCCATTACGAAACTTTTACATGATGTTCAAGCTAAATGGAATTCCACTCAACTTCTTCGAGCTATTACGTGCTTGTTTTTTTTTCCTTAAATAATTTCACCACCGTAGTTCTCATTAGTTCCATTTTACCTTGTTGTGGAATAGGAAGTGCTAACCTTGTTGAATGGTCGACACAATGCAGTCAGTGACGTAACGGAGAATATTAGGGGCCCCCTACAAATTCAGGTTTTGGGCCCCAAACCCAAATACGTACCTTGCGTCAGTCAAGCTTTGGGCCCCCTAGAAACCCTACCCCTCGCAATGCGGGCGGGTACTTTACGCCACTGACTGCTATCCGCCAACTATCCTTGGGAAATTTCCCCAAGGATAGCTACATATATTGTGAAACTTGCAAAAGATAATTTCCAATCTAACAAACTTTTAATACTTATTGAAAAAAATAATCGAAATCACATAAATCTTCTATTCACCGAGAAACAACGAAAATTATAATTGATCGCGATAAGTATGATCATATCCTTTAAAGAGTAAAATCCATTTGAAAATATCCGTAATTTCTTCTTCGAAACAGAAACTAGATTTGAGAATTATGAAAACTAGATTAAATTTTGAATTCGCACCGTCACTCTTAAATCGGATGTCCTTCACTTCACCTTGGGAGGAAAAATTCCCGTTACCTTAATTTGGATGAATTAAAAGAAAAAGCTTTTAGAATTAACAGTACAAATCAGGCGTAAAGGTTATCAAGTATTTCCAAAAATTTAACTTGGGCCTAGAAGGAAAACATTGAAAAATACTATTAAATACAACGAAATAACAAACCATGAAATGGATGAGATAAAATTTAACTTCTAAGCAATTGAAGACTTCTCAATTGCAGTTGTTTATTTAATTACATGTTCCTTCTCGCATGCAAGTCTGTTAGAAACCTCTACCAATCAGTCAAAATCAGTAACTTTTCGAAGAGTCAGCCTTAAAAAATGCAAAAATTCTCAACCTTAACACATTTTCTCTTAATATGAATGACTACAGGTAGAAAAATTTAAACAATTATTAATCCCTAAAATGGACGCCCGGTTTTGAGTTTGAGTTAATATTAACGTCGCACTGTTCCAGCTACACGAGGGCTTTTGGCGACGGACCATAAGTAAGACCAGTCATGCGTGGACGAAAACCTGAGCTGGCACCCCCCCTCCTAACTAACACCACCAACGGGGGGACATTTCAGCTCTCGACAGATTTAACGTGCATCGCGCCCCACACGGCGGGGCTTTTTGTTATTGGGTGAACCATGCTTCCATGGTCCCATACCTTAACCACTGGGCTACCGCAGCCCCAATGGACGCCTGGAGACACTAGATTCGATTCGAAAACGAATTGTTAAAAATTTCCTACTCGTATAGAGCGAGTTTACTAACGGATAGCGAACAGAATAAACATCAGAGACATACGGTTACACTAAATGTTTGCAAAAACTTGGGATTATGGAGAATTTTGCGAGAAAGAACTCGCCATCTAGAAAAATCCGAGTAATGAGACCCAGATATTTTTTATTCACTAATTCTGGTAAGCCTGCATTTTGATCATTTAAGAGATTACATTGCCTAATACAATACATTTGTTGTATAATTGTAGATATTTTTAGTTAAATGTAAATAATTTTTTAACCAATCACCTTTTGGTCTTGGTCGTGAAAATTCCGTTTATTGGAATATCTACTCATACCAAATAAATATGGTGGAAAAATTAATTTGAGATCAGTGAAAAAAGTTTGAATATTGTATGAAATCTAAAGTTGACTGATGTGAAATAGTATCGACAACAGTGTCACCCAATATCGCTAACTCTTGAATTTAGTTTATTAAAAGCTTTACACCGTGACTTAACGAATATTTGAGCCTCTCTGCAAAGCCCGAAATCAGATTATACAAAGGATTGCAAAACCACAACATAACATATGCTTTGAGCCCCCTAGAATCCTACCCCCCACTGGCTTTAAACAAAACTTTAGTCTTAGTAACTTGTAGTAATTAATGCACATCATAACAAATGAAATATTCTCAACATTGTCACAATTAGGTTAACGATTATCTTTCCTAAAACGAGGAAAAGAAGATCCCTGGAGGACAACAGTCGACATACATTTAGAGTACATTTTATTGTATTTACATTTTCTTAATACATCTTACAATGACAAAAAAAGCTTCTATGAATACATCTGCAGTCTTGTACGACGATTTCTTGCATTGTACGATGATAATTATTTCGCATTTGGATGAATGTTTACCCGGTGATGAATCGCAATGTACATCTACCGAAGTAACATTCATCTGAGCACGAAATTTGAACTGATGCGAAGAGTGGAGAGGATGTCTTCGAAAGATCTGAAATTATATTAATTTGTATTAGATAAGATATTTTTTTATTGAGAATATTTATAAATCCCCGTGCACCACAAAGTTATCAGACGGGGGCTTACAGAAGTAAGCATGAAGTACACATTACAAAGGAAAGTCATGAAGGATTACAAACGTCCAGGCCTTCCCCGGGATTCGAACCTAGGCCCTACGGCACCGGTCACTAAACACTATACCGGATGGACGGTATAGACAAAAAAAATTTTGAGCTCTGGAGACCTCATTACATAGTATATAAAATTGCACGTATACAACAATACGGCTTCCAAAGTAAAAAAAGATATAAGCTGGTAAAAGCATATACTAAGGCCAGTGGCGTAACGTAGAATTTTAGGGCCCCCAGGTTTGGGACCTAACAAATAATTCAACTTTACGTCAGTCAGGCTTCGGGCCTGTTTTGAGGTGAACGTTACGCCACTAAGGTAGTAACTTTTATCATAGGTACAAAAAAACCGGCCCGGCGCAATAAACGCAGGATGTATTTTTAGTCTTATAATGTAGTATAGATTAACATATTTTGAAGTACGAAGACTGATGCTGGGATTAGTTTCATATATTTATGTATATATGAATATTCTCATATGTATATATGAATTCAAGCATTCTAATAATTTGTATGTTTTTGGAATGGATTCCATATATTTTGAGTGTGTAAAGCTTTATATACAAATCTCAAAATGTTCGATAAATTTGTATCAAAATTTTGGTAAATGCAAAAAATTCTTCCTATAGCCATTTAAAATTAAAACGTAGACATCTAAGAAATGGTTTAAAATCTACAGTTAATTACACAAATCCTACAGGTACTGAACCTTTTTTGCCATTGGGCCACATAAATGACAGGTATTTCAAGTAGGCCGCAACATGAAGATAATGGGGGCAGGAAGAAAAACCAACATTGGACAAGAATTTTACTTTGTACAACATTTTGGCTTTTACTTTAATGCTATATTAAACCTACCAAACACAAAATATTTACTTTTGTGTATCTTTTAATGGATTATGGGTAGTTTCGATTTCCTTTCATTCCTGACCAAGCCTTGTTTACATCCTACTATCAAAAAATGCAAATTGAGAGCAAAATTGATAAGATTTAATTGCCTGATTGATAGAACCTACCGCAATTTTTAGTAAATTGTTTAAAACAATTTCTTAAGGCAATGGGTGGTGACTGGGCCAAAGAAAAGACCAGTGGGCCACATGCAGGTTGCGTGTTACTGCTATAGGTGGTTTGTCCGACCCTTAAAACGCGATTTACAATTTCTTCATCAACCCAGTTTTAATTGTAAAGAATGTACGAAGAAATTAATTTCATAAGTTGATAATCTTTTATCGAGGTAACTAATATCAATAGCGTATGCAAATATAGGACTCTGGGCCTAAAGAATAAATGTTTAACGCCACCACCACCAGGACTATTAGCGGAAAGCCTAAAGGAACAGAGATCCAACTCAAAGGTTCCAACTATGATCTTGTACCTTGAGTGATATTTGCGTTGGATCTCGTAATATTGAATTATGGCCAAGTGAAAGAGATGCTGACCCCCAAGACCCCTCTCGACCACGCCAATGACAGTACTTTCAGCTACGACAGATTTAACAGGAATAGGAAAGTAGTTCCAGCTCAGGTGTTTTTCTCGTAACTTGGTCGAGAACTAACTACGAGCAGGCTCGACAGATTTAACGTGCATCAGTCCCTCCCCACACGGTGAGTCTTCTGTGACACCAGGGCTCGAAACTAATTACAAGCCGGTTACGAGCTCGTAACCATAACCACTAGTCTCCCGCGGTCACCTCAGCCTAAGGAAGGGGTCAAGTGATCATTAAAATGGCTTGTTTGTGACATTTGATATAAAGTACAAGTATATCGAGTATCGAGGGCAGTTGGGGCTGTATTTGTGGTATGGTATTAGATAATGATTTGGCCACTTTTAAACCTGCCAATTGTTTTTTTTTTTTCAATTTCCTTATTTCTGATTTACAAACCATCGCTGAAGATCGACAGTAGGGCTTATACATAAACACTACGTCCTTTGGAAATATTTTTCTTCAAATATCAAAGTGGTTATAAATGTATTGTTGTTTTACAATGAATAGAATTGTAAAATTAACTGAAATTTTAGTCCTAATTTCCTTGATTCCGTTACATTTAGTCCTTTTTAAGGCAATATCCTCGAAACCCAATTTACGGGACAGGGGTAACACCTACGCCCCTCAAAGTGTCTTTACTTGACCCGGTCCATTAACGAGGATTGATACTAATAGCTCTCACGCGGTTTTAGAATGAGACTAATACAAAAATATCAAACCAAAGAGACCAGGGTTTACTATATTACCCCCTACCCGATGCTAGTTTTCATGGCATTTTAATGTATTTGTAAGGTTACCGTCACTCGATCAGCAGGTTTATTTTTGCATGGCATTTTAAAAACAAATATAGCAAAGATAAGTTTATCCAGGAATTATTATAGCAATCCTCCAGCGAAATTGATTTACACCAATTCTTAAGACAATCGATGCTCGACTTTCCCGGCCAGTTTAACGTTATTTTTACAATTGGTACTCAACCCTCGTCCAACTGTTCTCTACCACTTAACCACTATCACGTCTTTTTATTATCAAAAAAAGAATTAGGTATACCCTAAGTGTTATTTCTATTCTCAAATTCGCTTTGCAATTTTTCTCTAGTCCCTAACGTAATGAAGTTTGTAATAAAACACAATACAATTTTTAACGAAGCTCAAATGGCCTTACTTTTATTTTTAGGGTAACTGGCCCTTACATTAGTCAGTAGCCAACGTGTCAGCCGTCCCTCGAGGTTTACTGACCCAACCCAGATGAAATACCTACTAGGAAAATTAGTGAAACCGAATTTATATTTGTTACATAAATTACGCTTTATGGACATTTTCTCAAATAGTAATCACACCTTTACTTCTGCATAGGTTTTTACAATGAGCAATCTTAAGGTATCAGACTACGTTCGGAACCGTGATTTTGCAAAAGCGTATAAATGGATAATATTTAGTGTCTCATTTAGATTAGAAAATAAAATTGTTTTAAGAGTAATAAAAAAAATTATTTAAGTACAATAATGTATCCATGTTTTACGACAACAGAGGCGAAAATTTTCAAAAAAATTGCTCAATCTCTGTGGAAGTCTTTACTTTATATAAGCACAATATTATTTTCATTTTTTTAAAAGGAGAGCATTTTGAAAAATGTTATTCTAAGTTATTTTTGCCAAAAATATTGTATTTAAATAATTTTTTGTCAAACAATTTTATACATGTATTCTAAATGACACGTATCCATTTATACACTTTTTAAAATCACGGTTCCGAACATAGTCGAATACCTTTAATTTACATTACTAACAGGGGAGTAGTTACCGCCATATCAATGATATGGGGCCACCCAACTACAGGGGTCCCAAAATGTGTAAGCAAAAAACACAAATCATTTTTTTGCTTACACACTAATCAAATGCCCGTAAAAAATTGATACAAGACCCACTGTACCAGTTATTACTGAATGTTCTGCTAAAGTTCTCTATGCTTTGTATTGCAGCATCGCCTATCATTCCATTTCTTTAATGTATGTCATTTTGTAATTCTAAACTGAAGCACTAACAAGTTAGTTAATTCTTAACCTCCATCAGGAAAATCGGATGTATCTAGTATTTTCTCATGAAAATATTTACTTTTTTCAGTATCCTTTATTTTCTTCAGGATCAGTGGATAATTAACAATTAAACGTGTATGAAATGTTGCAAAAACTTTTAAACGAATTTTGTTTTGATTTCAACTCTTTTAACGTCTATTTATGCTACTATTTGCATTTGTACATATTAACCATCAATTCATAACCTTTCACGCGATTAATTCTAAACCACCCGCATGACTGAGAAAAAAAAATATTGTAGTCGGGAAATTTAGGTTTGTCTTGCTGAGACTAACAGATTATTCAGGAAAGAAATAGTGCTTTAGATCTGGATAAGATCACCATCAAAAATATTTACCGTTGTGGAGGTGGAATTAAAATGCTTTGCAAACCAGTTAAAGAGCTGCAACCGGGCTGTGTTAGATAGGGAACAAATTACTGAGATGTAAGTACTCAAACGTAAGTATTGTGTTCTGACTTGACTATCGTGGAGAAGAGGTGTCAAACTCGCGGCCCTGTGAATATATTGGCACACGATGCATAAAATTTATCCCGAATTAGGAAAAATAGTAGCAGAGATGAGATGTCAATGTGTCTCAGGACCTACTAATTAAATTTTCATTGTTCTTTTATATATGTTTAAAACAATCAGGGGCGAAGCTACCGCCGTATCAATGATATGGGGCCCTCGCCATGTAAGAACTCATACTAAAAGGTAAAAGGCACCCAAACAGATTTTTCTGTAAGACTTTTACAGGACAATACCGTATAAGATAAACAAATGTATCCCAAAAGAAATATTGCAAGGATTTCTATGAGTTCTTGGCCCTGCTTAAAAGGTTCACTTTATTTGACCAAAGTCAGCCTTTAGGGTTTTTGGCTCTTTCTTAAAAGTCACTTACTCCTGTTTTTATGTATACTCATTTTTAAGAGTCCACACGTTTTCTCTTAACACTTAATGCTAAAATGATACATCTTTGTGTCCAAAATGAAAAACTTATTTATGAAACAATTTAAAATTTTTAAAATACTATTATAAATAAACGCATGAGTTACTATGTTCTACTATTTTTGTCTGGAAATGTATTGTTTCACATGCTGAGGATTCACGCTCTCAATTTTTTATGCGAAAACAGCCTTAGAAGAGTCAGGTGAAGGTACTAAACTGTTTGAATATTTAATTCTTTACCTCATAAAATTATCAAAATTCCAGGATCAGTAATTTTTTTGAAAAATTCCTTTTCGAATAAATTTATCACCCAAGGATGATGACATGTTTTTATATAACATAGAATAAAAGCGACGACAAGAAGCAAAACAAGGCAATTTTTCCCCAAATTTACTCAGAATTAAATGATGCCACTATGCTTACACGAATTTGAAGTTGTAGATCCAACTTAATTACCTCTTTAAAAATGAAGAATTGAGATTCGAAATTTAGTCGATAGATGGCACTACATGTACGTCAAGTGAAAATTAAAGTACGTTTTGTAGATAAACCATCTTCCAATTTTGCTTACTTAATTCAAATGTTGGGATTGAAGAAATTTCTATTTTATTTCAAATGGTCAACATAAAATTTTTAAACAATTGCATTTGGACTGAAGCAAAAAATTTGCAAATACTAAGCATAAAATCAATTTTTGAGGGGCATGTCATGTACCAAAAATTTACTTTACAAAGCAATGAATAAATTACAAGCAGTAGAGAAACCTGATTTAGTTATGCATTATTAAAAAGTAATGGCAACTTTCATATGTACCCTCTTCCACTAAAATGTGCGTTACGAGTATGGAAAGCAGTTTCTATACCCAAAATAAACTGTCCAACATATAACCAGCATGAAAATTCGCTTTATGACACTATCATTACGATATAAATTCGTCTCGATTATTTTAAATTTACTTACTAAGATATAAGAACAATAATTTCCATCTTAACAATCCTTGTGCACTCATAAGTAACATTCGATGATATATGGATGTATGCATCATGTACGGTGATTAATTTGAAACTTTATTTTGAGATATTCATACATAAAAACAATTTTATTTACAAATATACACAAGAACTCATAGCTTACCAATTATATCATTATTTAAAAAATTTAAATGAAGATGGCGCTAGCATCCATAAATAACCATTCATGAAATTTTACAGTAAAACAAATTTAAAGATAAATTCTGTGTTTCTCTAACGAACTAAAAAAGGCAACATTAAGCTTTTGAAGATCGAAATTTTCAAGACAATTCACTAAATCTTATTTTACTTATAAATACGTTATCTTCATGTATCGGCGTCTTTAACATTCCATAGCATGTTCAAAATAAAGAAAACTTGAATAAATTCTTTCCACGAGCAGACCAAAAAAACCCTTCTCGAATAGATGTCAACTTAATTTAACGGCAAAATATTTTAACGTTCAGCATAGGTGCAAAATACAAAATAAAAAGTATATTGCTATAACTAATCTTAAAATAAATGCTTTTTAAATTATCAAACCAAAAAACGTTGTCAGCGTTTACTATGAATTTCGTTAAAATGCTGCAGAAACACTTTAAAAAAAACCTAACGGAAAAGATTCGCTTTCACGTCCGTGAAGACATTTCTGTGTCGGGTGCCAGGTGAGAAGTTCCTTTTGACGTTTGTTTGGTCCCCATCGGCGAACACCACGCTGCTTCAGAACAGATAAGAAATACACAGGTATCCGAGTTGTCGAGAGTAGCCTGGAGTATGGATGAGTGTGGATCTAGTCATGAATAACTCAACAGACATGGACTAAAATCCCACTCACCCACACATCGCAAGGCCAAGCAAGCATCAACAGGTATGCTATCCAAAAATGTAGGCCGTCCAATCTTCCATCCGAGCACATCTGCTTCCATCTTATCGCTCGCTCTTCCGGCAGATGAGCAATCGCAGCAACGGTCATCGCTCCCGGCATGCGCCCCAACTCCGGAACATGTGACATCGCCACTCCGTTCTCTCCGCCTCCGAACAAACTTTTTAGCGCAGCGCCGACGCACACCGTCGTTCAAAGTACCTCTCGCAGCTGGTAAGTTTGCGTGGCGAAAAACTTTTATCGGTAGAGATGCGCGGGACAGGCGTCGGACCTGCGGTCGGTGCGAGTAGCCAATGGCCGAGAACAATGGTTTTTAGGTTGTTGGACGAAAACTGAGGGGTTTACTGTGGAAGGAGATGAAAAACACGGAGTGTGAGCGTGTAGCCTCGACGCTGAGGTGCAAGAGCAGCGACGGGCCAAAATGCGCGCCTTTGATTGGTGCAAGGTTGGAGCGGGACCCTTGTCGAGGGTATGGGAAAAGTCGTGTCTACTCCTCCTCCCCCAAACCGGTTCTCTACCGCACAATGCTCACCCGACGGGTTTCGTTGAATGCCCCTCGGTTAATGGGGGAACTGAATTTTTTTTTTTCTTTTTCTCTCCTCCCAAGATTGCACCTTGGATTACAAGCCTACCTCTGTCAATGCCGAGGATAAGAAATCGAACCAGAACTTTTTTTGTAAGAAACATTTTAAGGGTTTTTGTGCTAAAAAATTTCCGATCAGGATTTAAATAAAATCGCTAATCTATTAAACACTACATATCAAGGAAATTTTATAGTTTGAATATAAAAACGCTAGACTATTTTAAAATTAAGACGCTAAGTAATGTTTGAGGCATTGAAAAACTACCATCATTTCCATGTTACGCTTTTTAAAAACCAGATCATTGAGGAATACTGCTTCGAAACTTTTGAGCTTATAACGTCTTTTGATTTGACAGATCGTTACCGTAATTTAAAATCCGTAAAAGATTTTGAACTTTTATTACGCTACTTTCACTTTAATAGGAAACGTAATTGATTTATAACCTTAATGCTAATTAATCGCTTACATTTTATCATTTATCTGATTACTTATCACAACTACTTTGAAGCGAAACAAATATTTATTTTCTTCGTGAGATAACCTTTAAGGTGCAAGTCTTAGTGAATTGGATCCACTATCAAAGCTTTTCTTTTAAAAAGTTTGACTGTAGGTTTTACAAAATCGGAAAAAATTGTTTTAAGCATTTGCCATTAGGGTATTGTTCTGAGGGGGCCCTTTTGAAAATGGGACAAACATTTTCTAATTTTTTTCTTGCAAACGTATGTCAGGACCCGTAACATTGATACGGCGGTAGTTACGCCATTTTTTAGTTTTAATTAAATAAACATTTTTAACGCGCGAAAAATATTTAAAACATAATTGTATAGTTCTAGCATACAAGTCTATAATAATGTAGTACCTATTTTCCCAGTAAAAAACACTAATAAATAATTTGTTTTAAACTAGTTTATCAAATGACCTTTTTTCCGTTAGAAGTTCAGTAATTTTAACGAAGTTCGCTCAGTAGTTATTTTTCGAAAATTGCGATGGTTTTATTACGTATTTCAAATCTACACATTTCAGTTAATACAAATATACAAAAAAATTCTATATTTTTGTTAAAATATAGAATTAGATCAAAATATAAGCTTAAATCACGAGCAGCACCATTTAACAGTCGGAAAAATACACTACAATTCCCGTGGAAATCGCGGGTCGCGCAGCGAGTTCCTAGGTTTTATTCGACGCTACGTTTGAGGACATTCTGATAGCACATTTCGTTGGCCAAAAATGCGTTACTCCTGAATGAAAATTACAGGAGCATGTAAAAGTAGTTTATTTTCACTATTCATTTATTTTAATGTATCTGTTACCGGCAAAGTATGAAATAACGGCATTCTATAGAATAAATTTATAAAATATATTAAATAAATGCTTTTATAATTAATATAATAAATGTATTTTTTATATTATATTTATATTTTTTATATTTATATTTTATATATTATCCTTTTTAAATAAATTTATTTAAGTAAATTTATTAAAATAATTAATAAATTTTAATTAATAATTCGAATTAATTATTATTTTAAATATTTTTAACCAATAACAATTTTAAATTTTATTTATAATTTAAGTAATAAATTATATTTTTACTTTATAAAATACAAAATAATTACAAAATCTCAGAACAATATTTAATAGAACTTTCATAAATTTATTTAGTTTTAAAAGTAATTAGAGGAGAAAAGAAAATAATTGGAATCAGACCTATTGCTTAGGCATAATAAGCAGACGATTCACTAATCAGGCTACGAACTCGTTAGAGAGTGAATTGTATAAAAGCTAGCGGTGCAAGAGGCTATTTTCAGAATTGACTGGCCATTCAACGGAATTACATTAATGGGTGAACTTACCCTAGAAAGGAGTAAAAGGCGATCTAGAGTGTAATTACTTAGGGTGTGCCTTCGCTTGGTAGATATGTAGAGACTAAATGCGGAAAATGCAGGCTCTCTCTTCAAATAATTAAATCTCCATAACTATGACATTCAATAATTTACAAAAGTTGTAAATTTTTGCCTTTAGAAATATCTTTTGCCAATTTTTCTTAATTGACCAAATTCTTGGGGTATCCAAATAAGATCTATTACAAATTGTAAAATTCATTCAAGTACGAGCAAATTTGTCAGTAGTGCTGGGAACGCCACTGATAATTGTATCGTGAGGCCATTAGTTTACCACCTATGCTTTAGACGCGGCTGCTTTACCAACACTTTATGACTGCCTCCCATTTTAATGCAGCATAGGAAAGAAACCAATTTTTGCTTTGAATAAGTTCAAAGGTAAAAATTGAGTATTTTGGCTGCCCCGAACAAACTACAATATACAGCTGACAAATTCCTGAGCTGAAGTACGCGTTTAAGACTCGCGCACAATATTCAGAAACGAATCGGAGATGTATGTATTTCATACTTTTGCCAGTTTCCTCATTAGGCATTCCTATAGAGATACCTAGGCAATGCTTAAAATAAGAATCATTTCATACATTGCCGGCTAGTTTTAGGCATTCTATAGAATGCCGGATTTCATACTTTGCCGTTAACATATATATCAAAATACATACTGTAAAAGCAAATTTCAACAAAAGCGAACCGGTAACATCTATGAATCTAGTAGTAAAAATGATCAATTTTACAATTTATTTTCAGATTTTTAGGCTTTTAAAATACTTCACTATGGCATTAAAAGTATTTCGATATTTTTGAAGTAACGCATTCCGATAATTAGGTTCAACGATTTATAACATTTTAAGTCAATCGTTTTTAGAACTTTAATTTTATTTAAACGAAGTTTTTAGCCTTGTATGAAAGCTTACGGCAATGCAGACCAAATTAATTCTTAAAAATAAATTCTGGTCCTTTTTTCCCCGCTACAATCAATAAAGCAAAATTTTATTAAAAAAATGTTCATTTATATTATTTCAAGTCAGAATCACCACAATTCAACCATCGAAATAAAAATTAAGGGGTTTATAAGGGTTGACAAAATTATAAAAGCCAACTCGAGCCAAATAAGCCACAGAAAAATTAATATTCTTTGAAAAGTAAATTTAATTTGAATACTACATTATAGTAAACATGAAAAGAAATTCATGTTTTCGTCACGTTCATATTTACTTATACTATCCTTTTTATTTCGAGAAATTTCAACTTGTTATTTTACATTGTATACCGATATACTGACTGGGGCCCGCAAAATATGTTCATTTTGACATAATTGATACCCCTGGTTTTAGAACATCAGATTTTTCGAGGTTAATGCACCGCACATATTTTTCTTTCAGGTAACGAGGAGTTCTCAAAGCGGTTGAGCGTATTACTAGAATGCGGCTCGGCCGCTTTTGGGAATCATGCTTGAAGGCAGAAAAAGCATCTCACGAGTGACGAAATTTTACGTGCAGACCGCTTGGAGGGTTAAAACAAAAATACAATATCAAGACATAAATATCACAAGTTAACACCGGACATTGTACTTTACACAAGGGGAGAGGTCCGCAGGGGTTTGATTCTTTTTGCCCTTGATTTTTTTCCGATTGGTTATAATTCTAAGTATAAAGTACGTAAAATTTAAATATTTGTTAATGATTAATTTTTTTAATTAATGCTAATTATTTATTCAATAATTAGTTCTTTAATGTGTTTTGTAACTGAAAATCGACAAAATCAAAAATAGCTTGAATTGTGAACTTTCAACCCCGGACCCTTCTTGTTCCTGTGTGCGCTACTGAATACAGACATATACCGTATATTAATTATAATCTGAAATATCAATTAAAATTGTAACTCGAACAGAGTTCTGAGCCTTCGGTAACGCGTTAAAAAAATTTAGTTAGCGACAAGCAAATACTGGTTTCAGCATTCAAGGTCATCTACACTGGCTGACTAATGGAAAGGAAAAATTTCCATAAACGAACCATACACCTGAACCGGATTTCTCCGCATAGCGAACGGTTTCATTTTTTTTTTTATTCAATCTAAAGCCAATTCTTAATGTTTAAGAAAAAATTATTTAAAAAATAAACTTACCCGGTTTCTGACTTCGGATAAGGCTGTCGGTCAAGTTACACAGCAACTATAAAAAAAAATTTAGTGTTGACTTTTTTCAGTAATTATAAAACCTTAAGTGTTAGTGCGTAATAGGAAGACTTATTTCACATGAAACCTTATAATTTGAAGTTGTAATTCCATACATTTCGAAAAAATTAGGAAAACTTTTTAGCAATAACCGACACCAACATGTACACTTATATAGTATATCTATAATTAGAAAATTCATAATTTAAAAATTCCAGAGTTAATACTCCCAACAGATAATGACAAACTTTTTTTCTTTTTATGAAAAAGAAAATTTTGAAGTTTATTAAATTTAGTGTTTCACGTTTTATACATTATTGAAATTATACATATCACTACACACACGGTGCTTAAAAAATTGTAGCACTACATATGAAACTATACTAGAATAACTATGAATTAGTCACACACACATTCCGCAATTGGTTAATATAGTAAAAGTTCAATTCGGCGTGTAACGCGCATCTACTTTCAAGCTGCATTAAAAAATAAGTAAATAAATTTATTATTTAAAACTATTAATTAAAATTACTTAAAATGAATTGTGTTGCTTTAAATTACTTAAAATGAATTGTTGCTTAAAATTACTTAAAATGAATTGTTTGTTATTAATTAAAATTGATTAATTATTAAAATTAGTAATTAAAATTAATTATGCATTATCATTTTAAATAATTATTAAATAATAATAATTAATAATATATTAAATAATAATATTAATTAAAATGGTTAATTAACATTAATTAAAATGATTAATTAACATTAATTAAAATGATTACTATTAATTAGAATAAGAAGTTTATTAAATTTAGTGTACTCATTTCACGTTTTCATTATTGAAATTATTCATATCACTACGGATAGTCGTGCTTAAAAAATTAAATTTATTAATTAAAATTGATTATTAATTAAAATTATTTAAAATTAATATTATTTAAAAGTACTTAATTTTTTTTAAATGTGTAATTAATATAAACTAAAATAAACATTAATTAGACTAAATAATTAATATTTAAAATAATTAATCAACATAATTTAAAATGATTATTATTAATTAGAATAAATGATTAATATTAATTAAAATAAATAATTAACCAAATTAATTAAAATAAATTGTAATTAAAAATAATTAATATTAATTACAATTCATTGATTACTAAATTATTTACATACAGTTATTAAAATTATTAAATATTTTTTTTAAATTAAATAGATTTATTTGAAAAGCAGTATTTCATTTATTTGAAAAGCAGTATTTCATTTATTTGAAAAGCAGTATTTCATATTATTACGAAATAGTTAATTTAATAATAATAAAAATTTTATAAATTATTTTATATATGCATACATATAATATTTCATTTAAAGTATATTGTATTTCACAGAATGAAACTATTTAAATTTTTATGTATATTTTTTATAAACATTATTTATAATTTATTTACTAAACATTATATAAGAAATTTACTCAACATTTTAAATATTCATATAATTACAGTAATTTTTTTTACTGTATAAAATGCAAAATAATTACGTAGAATATCATTTAATAAACCTTTTATTTAAAAAAATAATTCAAAATATTCAATAAAAAATGTTTTTCGCTTGATTCAGACTCTGATCCAACCGCATTGGAAGGCAGACGATTTACCAATCGAGCCACTGGGGCCAGTGAAAATTTTGAAACTTAATTAATAGCATAGAAATGCTAAGCATAGAGGTTTAGAACGCTTCGTTTCTCTGAATTGACTGGCCATTTCGACGGAATTACATTAAGGGATGAACACCCAAAATAGTTCTTCTATTACACTAAATCTCGACCCGAAATGAATTTCCTTAGTCGTGCCCTCTCCTTGTATGTCATTTATTCGAGTTATAACATAAGCTTTCGCAAAATGTAGTAACTTCTCGAACTACACTAGTTCATAAGGAATGTTACTTATTTTAAATAAACAATATTTTCAAATATACAGAAGAATATCTTCTATGGCCATTTTTTTTAATTTATGGAGCTATCATTTTTATACTTGCGTATAACGTACCCCTATAAACTTCGTTCATAGCGTTTTTCGCCGTATTTTACAGTAATTTTGGCCTGTATTTTACGAGATTTGTCCTCATTTCAAATTTCTTAAAGGTAGTTCGTAAAGGTACAGTTTCTAAAAGGTACCGAAAATAGTTCTGTCCAAATAATGGGACCAGCACCTATGCGTTGATTAACAGATTTGATAGAGAAAAGCAATTCATACTGGAATTAAACCGTAATGTTTAAAACAGGACCTTACATTGAAACTACTGCGTAATTACTAAGCGAGGAGTTTTTTCTCATTAATATATAGCGAATATTGCTGTGTGCAGTCTCCAATAAGAAATAATCTTAGGGACATTTTAGAGCCAAAATATCTATCAAAAGACTTATATAAATCATTACAACAAATCAATGTTCAAAATTAATTATTCATCAGCTCAAAAATGTTTTAGAACTGTATGAAAGAGACATCTTCCTAAGGTTTGTAGATATCTGTTAGTACAAATTTAGTATATGCTAGGGATTTCTTTACTAAGGTCGGAAATGAAATAAAATCCAATCTCGGTCAAGTACGAACAGTAACCGTAAAACACAAGCAATTATTATTTTAAAAATACAATATCGGATTAAACTGATACATTTAGATATTAACTAAAAAAAAGAATCAGATTAATTATTTAAAACATATATTACTAAATAAATCAAATTCAGCAATTCACGAATTCTAAAGTAGGGTACTTGAAAATGGCACAACTTACCATGGGGAGAGATTTGTTGCTTGTACCTTGGAGCTGGAACCACGAAATGACGAAAATTTTGGAAACTCGAGCTTTATCTAGGTCTGGTCCCCCTTTGACCATCCCTCCCCAAACTGAAATGTCCCATATGTCCACCACTCAGGGTAAAGCTTAGGATAAAGGGGTATGTAGGATAAGGGTTCAAAGGACCAATGGGTCACCTTGTGTATCTAAAGTAAACTCCCAAATTTTATCTCCAAGCTAAAATTCCTGAACCTAAAAATAGCAGGGCTACCAATTTTTCCCACTTTTCCCTCTTTTTCAAAAAAAGAATGTTATATTTCTCCTATAATTAATTAATCACTGAAATTTAATTGAGTTCTGTACAATTTAATTTTGGACATACTCAAGATAAACTTAAAATGCTAAAGTACAAAATTATTCGACTGTCTTTTTTTTTTTGTTGTTGTTGTTTCATAAGAAAAGAATTTTTAAAATTGTGTTTCAATGAAAACCACGAGAAAAGTTCGAGAATATTACAAATTTTTTTGTGTACTAGATAAAACACAATTATAGCATTCCTTTTTAATATTTTTTAATACAAATATTTGTTTCACCTATCTCCTTCCAAAATTTCTATTACAAAAAAAAACCCGGGATTTATTTTTTTTTCCACAAATTCTGTATTCTTCCACTTAATTTAATCCAGGAACTTTCTTTGAAATCATCATGAAAAAATACATAAAACACAAGTAAGTGAAATAGAATTAAAAATAAGGGAATTTTAAAATGCAGTTCCTTTAAATAAAAAAGGAAATATTAGAAATGTGAATTCTCAAATTTCACTGCTTAATTCATTTCTTGCAAAAAATCATTATTGCACAATTCAGAGCAGCCACTTTTGAAAAATTATTTAGACGATTATAATTGTAATTTTTAAGGGAGAATTCGATCCGATACATTTTTTTCTCCTATAGAAAAACGTTTCAACGTAAATATAATACCTAGACTTAACTATCCCTTATATAGACAGAGTTACACGATTCTTTTTTATTTAAATCAATTTATTTTTTAATAAAAAAAATTAATAAAAATGTAAATCTTAATTTTGTATAAATTGTGTTCCATAACTAGTACCCTACTCTGCAACTGTAATCCTAAATTAGGTTTAGCATTTTAAAGTAAAAAATTTCATAGTTTTGAGATGTTTATAAATCTTGAAGAAGCCGCATGGATCTGGATATAACATCATGGGTTTATATAAAATATATATATATATATTTCAGCTAAGATATGTGTGTTCAGAATTTGTTTAGGTGAAGACATTAAAGAAAGAAAGTTACAATTTTATAAAAACTCTTTAATGCTAAATACTGATATGTTCATATTATGCTTTGGTAGTAACTAAATGTTATCAATAAAAATTATTCTTGTTAATTAAGCTTGCTGTTCAAAAACTGATAACATGTATACATTCATATGACAAATAAATTCATACTGTAGTTTTTTACAGCATACGCTTTATATTTATGCAGGGTGTCCCGAAACTCAACGTCAAATGGAAACGGTACGAGAGGAATGTCATATCTCAGTTATGAGAAAAAATTTTAAAAAATTCATGTCACTTGTTTAAGTGATAACTAGCAAAGTTTGAAAATGTGGAAAACTGACACCTTCCATCACATCATTAGGTACTGTGGCCACAAATTTGATCATTTTACTGTGATTTTTTTCACTAACATCATCTTACATAGCTGTACTATAAACTCACAGTCACAAACTGAGCAAAAAAACTTTGCTGATTTAGTTGACATTAACGTAGTTTGAGAAAGTGATATGAGTCAACCTAACTTTTAACTCTACAAATTAAGGAAAATATTAAGTTATTCCAAAAGATGGCCCACTTATAGTTAAGATTCCAAAATGGTATAACACTTGCTACTTTTCTATCCATAACAGTTATTTTTTCTTAACAAAATGACTTCATTTCAAAAAACTCAGTCTTGTGTAACTCAAATTAAGCAATAAACTTAAAAATAAAACGGAAAATATTTTTGTTATACTTTAAAGAATTAAATGTTCGTAGTGTTTGTCTTCAAAACGAATACAGACTCTGCATCTTTTTTAAAAAAAATCGCTTGATGAGTTGGTGGGTGTATGGCTCTTAACCCTGTCGAGCTATAATCTCCCCAACTTTACGTAAAGATGGCTGTGAAAAATCTCCAATAAACCAAAGGTAATAGAAATCAATTAAAATAGAAAATCAATTTTTTTTATCGAAATTTATTCGGATGTTTTAAAAGAAATTAAAATTGTAAAGTCGTGAGTAACCAGGCAAATTAACTTCTACCAATGTTTAAGTAATCTTTTGGCGCAGTTCGGTTACGTTTTCGATGGGCTTGAAAGAAATTAAAAAGCAAACACATCGAACATTTAATTGAAAAAAAAAAGTACTTTGTGTTTTAATTTTCAATTTTTTTTAATTTGAGTTACACTCAGAAATGAGTTCTTTTAAATTAAGTCATTTTTTTTTAAATTCAAATAATTGTTATGGATAGAAAAGTAGCAAGTGTTTTAACATTTTGATATCTTAACTGAATGGATCCACTTTTGAAATAACTTGCCTGAGGTTGTATGTAATATTTTTCTTTTTATGGAGAATTAAAGTTAGGAGACATCATTTTCTCAAACCAACTTAAACGACGTTAATTTGAACTAAACCAGCAAAGTTTTATACCCAATTTGACTGTAATTATTATTACAGCTATGTAGGATCATGCTAGAGAAAACATCACAGTAAACTTGTGAAATTTGTGGTTACAGTACCTAATGATGTGATGGAGGATGTCAGTTTTCCAAATTTGTGGTCATGACTCCACCATGTGCTGTAGAATTTTTTTTCCCCGCAAGTAATATGGCCCTCTTGTGTCAACTTGACGTTGAGTTCTGGTACACCCTGTATATTTTTTCATTTCATCTTTAACATAAGTTTTATATTCCTACATCTTTCCACGAATATTTCTTGAAAATTTGTAATCCTAAAAATAAGTATCCGTAATGTAGACATTAAAAATATTCTCAGACGGCTGTTGGGAAAACGTAATTTTAGAGAAAACTGCTTTTATTTTTATCTTTCTCTATTGCATTCAAATTAATGCACTGGTTTAGGTTTGTTGGGTAAAGTAAAATTTCCATAAAATTGTTATTTGGAGACATAATATCATAGATACAAAATTTAATAGTAGTGTATTTGAGAGTATTTTTTAGTTTGAAAAAGTGTACGAAGTTTACATGTATCTTGTGCTCTACCATGAGGTAAAGGGATTGTTTTCCCCGATTGAACATTTCGGAAGATTTTACCTACATAGTATTACATTATGTTAAATTATAAGTGGAAATAGTTCTTAATAGTTTCAAATACTGTCTCAATTGATGATGCCAGATCGAAATTTGAATCTTTTTTGTTCAAAATTCCACATTTCATGTCATATTTATATAAATTTAGCTGAAAAATTAAACATGTTAGGCTTAGTAAATTGTACACGTTCCAAAGAAGGAAAAAAACCCAGATTTGGTCATTTCGGGGGCCGGCAGCCCTGGGAAAAAATGTTGGGGGGTCGGAGGTCGAGGGCCTAAAAAAAGGTGGGCGGGGGCCTTTGGGGGAATAGGGATAAGGGCCGACATTAAAAAATTTTGTCAAACCCTTTTTCCCTTCCCCCCTCCTTATGGTCAGTTCCAACGTCGCAAAAGAAAACTTTTTCAAGATGGCGGGAAAATGGATAAGAGATATTTCATCACATACTCGAAATGTTTCATTGCATAATATTAGTAAGATAAAATATTTCACACGCCATAACTTAAGGAATGATAATTTTTAGTTATTACCCGATTTGACAAAAAATTCTAACTTTTTCTTTAATTTTGTCTATTTTTTTTTTTTATTACATTCATTATCTCAGGAAAAATCCTAAATTCGAATCACTCACGCTATCAGCTTTTCCAAATCGTCTTCTACCACAAACATAATATATATTCCAAAAGAATTTAAGTTCTCTAAAATTAGCCAATCTCTACACAATCCAGGTTTTTTTTTTAAATTATTTTATATGTGAATGATACAATTTAAAACTCCTTCGCTTAGTAATAAGGAACAGAACTGGGTTTAGAACATTTCATACGACAGTGCAGATGTACCATCTGTTACAAGTACAGGGATATACGTACATATTGATGTAGAATATAAATTTGTGTTAATACTGGGATGTTTTTCTATTCTAAAATTATGTCTTGAATTTTAATTCTTATATTATATATATATATAAAAAAGGAAAGCAGTTATTTTAGAAATTCCTTTGAATGAACTAAGATGAGATACTTTCGTGCTGATTCTAAATATAAACAGGAAAAAAACTACAACTTAAAGAATAAAATTTTAAAGTTAATTATTAAACACAATATTTTTCATCCATATGAATTCGAACATTGCTAAATCGAGAACTCTGTAATCAATATCTGCAGTTTTCAATTTTTAAAGACAAAATTCATAACTACAAATGATTTTGTATTTGTAAAAAAATTTACTATCAAAAAAGTATTAAATTAAAGCACAGACGAAAATATGTTTTCACTGCTTTAGTTATCTCAACCTAAAGTTTTAGAATTAAATTTAATCCCACGGTCTATTTTCAAATAGAAAAAATTATTAGAATATGTATTTAATGTTGTGTGTATGGAGCATTTTCAGATCTGAAAAGTTTCTGGAACTTAGATTCTGTTCTTTAGATATGCAGATAACTTTAAATTTTCTACTTAAATTATTGTTGTTATGTTACTGATATATAGTGTTTTACTACATAAACTACTTAAATCTGCATTAAGTGAAAAATGAGTAGTGCTGTTAATTTTGAACTTTTGTCAAAAGGGCAAGTAATTTTCATAATTTTAATGATTTTTCCTCTTTAAATATATAAAATATTTTAGATTCGAGCAATCTTACCAATTCATTCGTAAAATAAAAGATTAAAAATTTATACTTTTGACAGTAATTTAAGAAAAATTTGTTTTTCAACTAAACTTTTCATATTTTTTCCCTATATTACAAGCACTTTTTAGATTAGTATCTATATTACAACAGAATGAAAAAGGGGTAAAATTCAAATTGATAACTTTAGTTAAAAGTGTAACAGTAATATAACCAACTGAGCAAAAAATTCCACAATTTGGTTTGTTTATTTTAAATCTTCAAGTTGATTTTTTCGATATCTTGTATCCTTCAGATAATCATAAATGAAGGAGCTGGCTGACACATTTCTGTGAAAATGATTATACAATTTCTGATAAATTTGAGAGTTATCATACTTTCTTGCTATCTGTGAAATTGAATCTATTTTGACTCTATGTGTGTATTATTCAAAGATATTTTTATTTCGAATATATAAAAAAACAAATTCTATTTTGGAACGTTATAATAGATACATCCAAATTAGCACCACTTTTTTATTGTTAAAATAACACACTTATATGACAGACATTTCATCAAAATAAAAATTAAAAAAGTTTATAAAATGACAATAGTGAAAAGTGGCACAAAAATTTTATTCACGAGAAAAGATCTCGGAGTTCTAAAAGAAATGCAATTCGGATATTTCTTTTTGAACATTTCGCACGTGGCTCTTTTGCATGGAGATTTTTAATTTATCAGTAATCTAGTGAATTGAAACACACACACATATTGTTAACTTCTGAAATTCTTCTATAAATAAGACGTGTGTGGCCATACTTGTAACATAAATAATTTTATAAAAATACTGATCTTTTCGGCAGATTTTTATTTTATTTTACAAAATGTTATTATGCATATCTGAATTATTCTAAACTACTATTTTATATATACTTCTAAATGCTTCTACTGCCTAAGGTCAGCCAAATATTTAAAATTTTATGAATGCGGATAAAAATATTTTTTATTGTTTTACAAAAAACTAAATATCTCTAGTAATGTAAAAAGTTTGATTCTTTTTATTTAGTTAGATATTGATATTCCAAAAGCTCCATTTTCAATGTGTAATATTTTAATAATAATTATAAATCTGAGGTGCAGAAAAAAGAATTAAATCAACTTTTCAAATGTTCATTATAACTGAAATGTTGCCTATAACTGAAACTTGATTCATCTCGCATTATGGTCTACTCTCTTTTGAATAAATCGATTTTTTTTTATTTATTATTATGTTAATTTTTCTTGTAGTTATAAATTTAGTAGTCCCCAATGATCTTTGTTGTTAATATATTATTATCAAATGTACTTAATGAAACACACACACACAATATTATACATCTAATTTTTAGGTAAAAATAATTTCTATTTTTATTTTTTGATGAAAAATACTTAATGCAATTGAAAATTCCAAGCGAAATTTTTAAAATACTGAAAGTTCCTTTCGAATTATTAATGATAAATGTAATAAAAATGAGTTCCATAACTTGACCTTTATTTTGACCATAAATTCGTCAGCATTTATTGGAGTTTGAATTTGGACTTTTGGAACACTAAAATATGAATGAGGCATGAAAAATTAGTTCTCATATCTATTAATTTCGAGTCAACTAAAACCTCGCTGCAATAAAATTTTTAAAAAAGTGAGATCAAATGTAATGTCAAAAAAAAAATCCAGAAATTTAATGAATGAATAATTGCATTCTCATAACATTTTTTCTTTCGGTAAAATCTATACACACAAATATATTTATCATCTGGGGCTCTTAAATGATAACAACGTAATTTTTACATCTATATTTATTCAAAAGACTATAGTTATTAATTTAAATAAAATGTAGCTCGAGAAATTTTAAACGATAACACCAAACGATTTTCATTTATTTTCGAATAATTCTTCCAAAAAATATTCTACGCAGATTAAGAATTTCTCGGAATTATTCTCTACCGTTAACGCGGCCATTTTAATATCACAAGTTTTCTCAGCTTTCCTTTCACATTTAGATTTTTAGTCTTCACTCAACAGATAATTATGTCATTAAAAAACACGTTAGATCATGAACCGTGAATTGATAATATGTCTCAAATGTAACAAGTTAGCACATTTTCTAGACGTTACATTTCAGAAAACGCTCTAAACTGAATAAAATAAAATAAAAATTGAGCTATATCGAGATATTTGAGTGAATCACGAGTTCTTTCAGACGAAGGAAGAGGTAAGAAAGTTCCACATGACTGGCTTTCTG
This sequence comes from Trichonephila inaurata madagascariensis, assembly GCA_019973955.1. Taxonomy (NCBI): domain Eukaryota; kingdom Metazoa; phylum Arthropoda; class Arachnida; order Araneae; family Nephilidae; genus Trichonephila; species Trichonephila inaurata. The sequence goes on along the minus strand of BMAV01024353.1, from coordinate 15,256 downwards.
GTCGAAAAACTATTCCAGTGAGAGTTCTTGCGTGAGAACGTCTACACACACACAGATGGGGAACAACACAACCATAAGAATAACTATTCAAGTGATGTAATGAATATGGATTTCATTTTTTTTGAGACGAACGAAAAAATTTAAAACTAATGCCGATTTTATCCGGGAACAGATCTAAATTACTGCAGCGTTTAAGAAGTTTTGGAACACAAGAGAAATAGTTAAATTTTGTTTTTAAGAAGAAATCTATTTTATATTTTTAGTTTGTCAAATGAGCCATCTCAAATGCCTCATTTGGAAAGTTCAGTTACACGTTTTTGTTAGACGTTCGTTAGCTTCTTAGTAGAGAGTCTGAAAATTATAGATTAAAATATATGTACACAATTATAAGATTATCATAACGAAAGCTTTATTACAAATGTCTTTCTATTAAGAACATTTACCAAAATCTATTATTCAATGCTTATATAGTAAAATGGCAAGAAATTCTTTCTATTTTCGAGATTTACTTTTGAAACTGTTCGAATGTGTGTTGTTTTTATTATCCAATGTAAATATGCCAGTAGTATTTGTTACTTTTAATCCTTAGTCAAATTTTACTTTCTTTTCATATCGTGTAATTCCAATTATTCAATTTCGTGAAATTTCTTTTTTTCACTCTTGTCCTTGGTCGATTTCTTTGAAACAATTGGTGAACTATTTCCAAGATCAAGGTTCAAATCTCCATTACAAAAAAAAACCTTGTTGCTTCACTGATTCAAACTCGGAAAAGTTTTAGTATGAGAACAATTTGGAATGCAAACACAATGCTTTTTTTGTGAATAATTTCGAAAGTCAATGTTCAATGGAGTAACGTAACGGAAAAGGTCGTGGAATGCGAATTTCGGTCAATATGGAAACCTTGTGTTTATTATCATTCAGGTATGGTGACATAATAATTCTCATGGTGACATAATAATAAAGTTCTTAGAAATTAATCATGCAAAATATTTTATTTTTTAATTTCGTTAATTTTGGAAAATGTTTAAATCGCTTTTCTATGTTAACAGAAAAGTAAAGAAAAAAAATTGTTTTTAGAAATTAATTTTAATAATTTAAAAACAGAATATTGTTTCTGTTTTTGTTTTAAATTTATAGTGGCTGAAATTGATTTCTGTGTGAAATTAAGAGTTAGATTATTGAAAATTTTCAAATGCAGACCACAAGAATTTAAATTTTCTCTCAAATAAATTTCATAAAATTCATATTATTCAAATTTGCTTCAATATTGGATGGAGTAAATGAAATTTAAAATTGGTACAGATGATATAATTTTGAATGCCAAATATCAAAGACTTCTTCTGTGTTCACATTATATAAGTTTTTTGAGGACTATTTAACACGCATTATTCCTCACATTCGCGCGACCGCTTGAACTTTAAATTTGCTAACTACGGTTAAACCCAATCGTTTGGTACTAAATAGTAATTAAAATTATAACTTGTCATTACTGAATAATATAGCTATTTTACTTAAAAAAAGATAAATTAAATTTATTTTTCTTACTTAAATACAATATCTTGTTTGACACTTCACAAAGCCTACCTTATTATTAACGCTACTAAGTCATTTTGAGTCAGTTCAAAGAAAAGTAAATATTATTATTTATTTAAGTGTATATTATTTTTAACGTCAATATTCTCTGAATGTTTTTCTTTTTGATGGAATTAATGGAATATGTCATCAAAAAGTCACTGCACATTCACTGAATTGTTGAAAAATTAACGTTTATTTTTTCACTAACTTTACTTATACAATACATTTGAGAAAAATGTGCCAAAAATATGGAGAAATTCTTATTTCTCTAATTTTGTTAATAATAACAATAAGCCATTGTTGCAGGGAAAAAACAGTTACGGTATATAACATTTTGAGGATCCATATGAAAAATAATTGTCATTTTTTTTCTTCAGAAGTATTTAATCATAGGAAAATAGAATAAATGATATGATTATTACGAATATAAATATAATAAGCTAATGATACAGAATATAAGGTGACCAACCGTCCTCCTTTTATACGTTCTGTCCTTCCTCGAAAAGTGTCCTCCTTTTCAATATTTTAAAACTGATCTGTTAATCTCTGTATTCAGCGATGAACCAAACATGTTCCCAAAATGTCGAAGAATTGCCTGAAACAAATATCACAGGAAATAACAGTTTTCAATGGTATTTTTTGACTTGGTCTCAAGTAAAGTGGGCAGATATAGAAAATTACGTTGAGTTTTTATCGAAAGAAATGCCTGATATTGAAATCAATAACAACTGTCTGTTTGAAGTAGACTGAATGTATATTTGAATTATAATAAATTAGAACAATTGGAAAATCAACATATGGTAAAATATGGGTAAAAGTATTTAAACCATTCAAAAATGAACATATTCCATATGAAAACGTTATTATTCTTGTCGAATTTACGTTGTGCTGCACTGGAACTAATGCAGCAGTTGAAAAGTTTTTTTATTTTTCTCAGTTGGTAATGATTGTTGTGAAGCGACTAGTGAGAAATCAAAAATGAATGTTAATATTTTAGCTACAGTGCTCACAGTAAAACTCAGTATGAAGGATATTATTTTCCCGAAGTTTCCGATATATTAGAGAATGATATGTTGACAAAAAAAAAATTCATTCAATGGAAAAATACTCTTTTATGATGATAATTAAAAAGAATATAAGCGTAATTAGCGTATTTTTGTTTGAATTAATAAAACGTTTCATATATATTTTAAGTTGTAACTTTTTATTAAATTTTTCGTCCTCCTTTTCATTGTAAAAAAAATGGTCACCTTACAGAATACAATAAGATTTTAAATAAGGAAGTTTTACAAATTTTTCACCGTATAATATATGTAAGGACATGGCACTAGCTTACACAATCATACTTTTTAAAATTTAACCCTCTGAATCTTTGCAAAAATAATAAATTAAGATGATTTCCCACTAAAAAGTTTAGCAAAAAGACAACTAACTCAGTTCGGGCTTCTTGAAATCTCTCTTAGAAAATTTTTCTTGCTCGAAATCCATTCGGACTTTATATGGAGGGTTTGAGTTATTCGAATTAATTCAGGCGACACTGGCATGGGCTTGAACATTGCCAAACAAAATTAAATCAAATCATAAACGGGAAAAACGTTGCAAATCCTTGAAAAATAACAGGAATTACAGAAAATAAAAAAATGTTCACAGTTGATTCCCAATTTATCACTCTTTTGAAAATTTTATTTTCTGCGATGTTGCCAAATATTTTTTTATAATTTACACAGTAATAAATTTACGTTGCTTGTCCCTGTGACTAATGCGGCAGTTAAACGAGATTTTTCAATTGGTGATGGTTTTTGGACAAGTGAGAAATCAAGATTGAATGTTGATACTTTATCTGCAGCACTTAACTTATTTCCCTTACTCAAATTTCCGATACATTAGAAAATGATATGACAAAAAAATTCATTCAATGAAAAAATACTCGTTTGAATAAATAATTAAACGGAATGTAAGCATGATTTGTGTATATATCTGTTTGAATTAATAAAATGTTTCATACACATTAACGTTGTAATTTTTTCTTAAAATTTTTCGTCCTTTTCATTGTAAAAAAAAATTGGTCACCTTATTTCCTATACTTCTTTCATTAATCTGAATAAAAATATTGAATATATGTGAAAAACATTGAAAGCATTTTTGAGTGATTAAAATTTGAATAATCTTAAAATTTCTGCCTGACGCAGAATCTGCACCTGGTAACAATTATCTGAAATATTTCCGATTGAAGCTTTTCAAACGTCCTTTCTAGAAACGCTCCATTCGGGGTACAAAGGAAGAAAGGAAAAGGGGGCGGGCGGGGGAATGTTCTAGTGAAATCGCATTTAAAGCAAACATTCCAGAACGCGGGGAGAGTTCGTTTCGGGGAAGAAAGGGGAACTTTTCAAGGTCATCTCAACGGAAGAATTCCGACACACCAGAAAAATGCAAACTCGTTTTTCGGGGGGTTAGGAAGTAATTTCTGAATGGAGTTGTCGTGAAGGGCAATTCTCATTAACTGATTTCAATACCTTTTATAAGATGAAAAAAATCTGAACGCTTGGAACGTGAAAGAAAAATAAAATATGGTTTTTTACTTCACATTTAAACAAAAAAAAATCTTATTAAAATAAATAGAAATTTTTCCTGTGATTTTCAGAAAATTCTTTTAGTCAAAGAAAATAATAACAGATTGTTCATCGAAATTATATATCTCTGAAGAAGGAAAGTATTTGTAATGGATTATTTCCCCCTTTTTTATTGATATAAAATGCATATCGAAATGATGTAGTTTTATACAATAAAGTAATTTTTTTTAATTTTTAATTGACTCAGAAAATAGCGATATGTATATCTAAATAAATTTAATTTTTTAATATTTTCTAAATATAAAATATTTAAAATACTTTATGAAAGTCTGGTTTTCATAAAACTTATGAAAAAAGGTTGTGCATAACCCTACATAATCTAATTCACACTTTTATAGTTATCAATTGTTTGGTTAAGTTTAATCAGCATTTGAACTTTAACCATTACAAATATATACATTCTGGAAGGATTTTGCATATATGGTATTGAACTATACTTGTCTTAAGAAATAAATTTACAGCGATAAAATATTTTGCGTAAAACAATTTAACCTTACTATTATGGATGCTTAGAATGCAGGATAAATAACAATTTGAATCCCGACCATACAGGAATAGTTTTTGAAAGTTAAGATGTTCAAAAAAATAAACCTGTAAGGTTAAAAAATATAATCACCGCCATTTTTTTTCCTTTTAAAAAATATAGTTATTTTAATTTTATTTAATTTCAAGAACAAATACTAAATGTAATTCCATTCCCGAGTTACCATATTCCAAAAATAAAGATAATACGATTATTAATTCTCGAAATTTCGAGTATTTCTTTTCAGTATTTCTATAATCTACAGAAACAAATACTAATAATGTATTGAATCTTCCGTTAAAAAGAAATTAAAGACGCAAGAGTAAAAACTAATTTCAATATTGAATTATATTTTCTTACTTTTAATGTTCTATTTTTGACTGACAGAAAGGTTGCTATTATTTCCTGTGGTTAAATGTACATATTTTAATGATTATATAATTCAGTAGCAGACGATAAATTTTTTCTGTGAATTTAGAATTTATCTTTTACTAATATTTTTGTTAGAAAAAATATTATCTTTTTTAATATACAATAAAGCTTCCACATTGTTTAATCAATTCTTCATTGTCACAATGTTCACTAAAGAAGTTTATATGCTGACCATTTGGACATTAATACACCTACATAATATTTTCTGATTAATTTAACCAATATAAATCGGTCTTTTGAATAAGTTCAATTTGCTCACAATTGTTCTTTAAATCATAATTTGTATTATTTTATTGCTCTCTCTATTTTCTTAAGTTTGTATTCTGGCACTATCTAACTTTTTTTCTAAGTGTTTTAGCAATTGCGTACTGAACTTGCATACAATTTCAAAATGGCAAAAATAGCAGATAAAAGTTATCTACTATGTAATGTTCTCTTAACAATTCTAAAGATGAAATTCAACTTTTCCTACTTCTGAATATAATACTTTCTCATTCTCAAGTAAAATAAAGTTCCACCTGTTGGTCATTTTTCATAAAATTTAGACATTTAGGTTTTAGTCTTTATCGACTGTGTACGCGGTATCTTCTTTCAAACATCTGCTTCCAAGTGAGACTTGTCTGCACTGAATATAAGCTTTAATCGAACAGTTAAAAGACTGTAAGAGTTACCATTACTTTGCTTATGAACAAACATTATATCAAATAAGAATCTGCATAGAAAATGTTGCAAATCTAAGCAAAAACCACTGGTGAATAACATGCAAAATACTAGACAATAAATGTGTGACTCACAAAATAAAGATATTGTTGAGACAATAATTATTTACTTCTTTGGCACGAACCAAGTCAGATTTAAGAAAATCAGTTTAATAAAAAAGTAGAAATGTAATAAGTCAAATAATAGAAGTTTAGAGCAACACATATTATATATATATATATATATATATGAAAAAAAATATTTTTAAAGATGAATTTCATAATTTTATATTTAGCTATTTTTAATTTACTGTCTTGCATTTTGTTAACCAACTGTATTTATTTTTTAAATATTTTTTATAATTTTAAATATTATTTTATTGTTACTACTTGTGAATCTGGAGACAATTTGTTTGTAACTTTTTTGTTTTGCCAGATTGGCAATAATCCAAATATTAACATTTGTTAATTTGCAGTGTTTTTACTTTAGCGTGCAATTAAACCTAACGAATAGTGTTCTATTAATTTTTATGTAATTTGTCCATCTTAAACGATAAGGGACCAAATATTTATAACAATAGTATTGCATCACAAATAGATAGAAAAAATATCGGTTTTAAATTTTCAAATCCATTTTTTGTTTTTAAGGTATTCGACAACGTTCGGAACCATGATTTTAAAAAAGCGCATAAATGGATAATTTTTATGATATTTAGTGTCACTTAGATTAGAAAACATGTATAAAATTGTTTTAAAGATATTATGAAAAAAAAAAATATTTAAATACAATATTTTGGCAAAATTTATCAACCTTTTTTCAAAATGTTCTCTTTTAAAAAAAAATGCTTCTATAATAATAATATTTTGTGTGTGTGTGTTTATATAAAGTAAAGACTTCTCCAGAGAGTCTGAACTAAGATTTTTGAAAAATTCACATTTTCAGAGTTACCACTAATTGAAATAATTATCTGCGTTTTTTCTTAAAACTTCTACCCTTTGTTGTAGTAAAATATGGATAAATCCACTTTTAAGATTCATACATATTTCAAAAATTGTTGTTCGGCCTCTGTACAGAGGTTTGAGCTATATACAGGCGAAATATTATTATAATAGAAGCATTTTTCATAAAAGGAAAGTGTTTTGAAAATTAGTCATTCTATATTCATTTTTTGTCAAAATATTGTACTTAAATAATTTTTTACTGTTATAATATTCTTAAAACAATTTTATATACGTTTTCTAATCTAAGTGACACTAAATATCATTAATATTATCCATTTATACGCTTTTGCAAAATCATGGTTCCGAACGTAGTCGGATAGCTTAAAATGTTTTTGGGATAACGCTTATGTGTCCTATAAAAAAGGGAAATATTTAATTCTTAGTATATGTATGCTCTATAAGCCAATTTCCCCATCTTTCATCTCGTTGCCTCACAAGATAACACTCTATTTCCCGTCACTAAAATTTGAATAGCATCACTACAAACACTTCCAAACATTAACCGTCATTCTCGGTGTCACCCTAAACGATGACATCATCCCAAGAGTAGATTCCACTCCACTTTTCTCCTTACCAGTGACGCCACTGGTTTCGGTGAAAACTCACCAAAATCACGGTCCCAGAAACAAACGTCGTGTTTCACGGTTAATTCCATGCAGTCCGGAACACAGTTTCTGGAAAAAAGGTGGAAAAAATAATAATAAAGTGCGCGACCTTGTGTTACGCCTGGAATCGACCTTGTTTTGTCATATCTCTCCCTCTCCTACTCTTCCCCAAGTTCAATGTCGTTGTCGTGCGTTACTCACGAGACAGCCGTCCCTATCACAGAATTCTTTTTTTTTTCCCTTTTTCGCGCCTTTTTAGAACACCCGTTTTCGTTCTACTCTCGTCTTTGTTTCGAATGTGTGTGTGGTTAGGGCAAGGTGCACTTTGTGTGTTTTAGCGGTTTTGGGAAAATAAACAAAGGATAAGAGTTGGAGATGACTGTCTTTCTTTATTTTTTTAAAGGAGTAGGTCTGGAAGTGTGATTGCCTCGTTTCTTCCTCCCTCCCCCCAATTTCCTCAAAAAGAATTCAAATTTTTCGTCTGATGATCCCTTTAGAATAATGTTATAATATTTTTATGAAAAACTTCTAATAAGTATATGCTCTTAAAATAATGTCCTTTGAAAGATGAAACTATTCAAAGAGATTTTTGTTAGATTTTTTTTAGAAAAATACATAATTGTGTGTGTGCGTCATTTAAATAAATAGAAATGTTCTGTGATAAAGGTATAAAACGAAAGAATGAAATTTTATTAATGGGAAAAAGTAATAATTGTCTAAAGACAACACTCAAATGATACCAGTACTATTTTCCCCACAGAAGTCATATTCACTCTCTTTAGCTTTAAAATAATAATACTATAAGGAATTGAATCATTTTTTTAAAAAAATCACACAAGTAGCTACTTATACATTAATACAAACAATTTTTTACATAACTTCTTTGTAATTATGAAAATAATTATTTTATCGAATGACAAAAATTTTCATTTTTCATCGTAATATTTTAACCATGCGATATAGAACTGTGTTTATAATCAATTTCCCTACAGTTGAAATTCCAACATTATTCATCACTATGCACAATTAGTTTAGTCCAAACTATTCATTCATCACTATGCTTAGTATATGTAAAGGAGGTAATTTTAATTACATTTATGAAAGAGAACGATTGAATAAGAAAAATTTACACATACGTATGAGTACATAAAAAAGTTTTCGATTGACAAAAATGTATAAATATGTACTTACATAAATTCATTATTATATAATAAACTGAAATACTATCTTTAAATCTAACTGCAAATTCATGTAATGAATGAAAAAACCAGTTGTTTCATGTAAAACATTTTGATAACCAAACAAACATGGAATTTTATAAGTTTCGTAAAGAGAATACAGGCATGTAACCAACATATAACATGGAAGTTACATTCCAAAAAATTATAACAAAGGACTCTGGAACAAATATGGGGGTCAGGTTCCAAACATTAAAAACATGCTATCATACTTTTATAATTAAGATAAATACCATTATTAACAAATTTCCTTTAGGAGTAACATATATTAATATGAATTAAGCAAAGTTTTTTCTTCATCACACTATACACAAGTCATTATTTATCTTTTAAGAGAATTTTTTTATTATTATTTTCACGTGTGTGCGTGCGAGAGAGAGAGACAGCATAAAACTACAGATAAGTTCATAAAAATAAAAACATAATTATTAAAACATAATTTCATTAAAAAGGTTGAGTACTACCTTCCCGAAAATTTTAAATCTACGGAGCCAAATGAAAATACAATCCCTAGAGGTAAGTTTTAAATAGCATTTAAGTATTAATAGTTCAAGAAAGCCCTACAGAAAAGTCTGATAGCACGCACGCTTTCGAATGTAAATTATCAAATGAGATATCTTTCTTACCTAAAAGCTTTACACGTTTAATGAGCTGTTGTTTGTGGATTTTTCTTATTTTTCCCACTGAGATAAAGTTCGCTTTCAATAGATTTATTCTATTCCATGTGTTACAGGGGCTTCATCCAATTTTCAAACCTTGTTAGAGTGAATGCGTGTCAATGGCATATACAGACACCTCTAATGGGTGGTCAGTGGAGTAACGTACTCCCCCGCATCGGGAAGGGTGGGGACCAAAGCCTCACTGACGCCAAGTGTGGTTTGGGATCCAAAATCTAACTTTGCAGGGGGCCCTAATATTCTCCGTTGCTCTACTGTGGAAAGGTATTTACATTCTAAAAAGCATATTGATGAAAAGGACGAGGGTTAATCACTATGGTAAGAATTAAAAATTTGTTGGTCTATGGGAGAGATTTGAACCCCCTTGTGTACGCTACTGATTTGTGCTATGAAAATGCCGTGTTATACGGGGATGTCCTCAATTCTCGATACGTGTTGGAGTTAATCCGTGCTATATTATCTTATAGTTTTCCCTGTATATATAGTATCCATTCAATTACTTTTTAGAAAGCTGAAGTATGAGAATCTTGCAAGTATTGCACACTTATTGTTATTTCATTAAATATTTTCTTTTTTAATTTGAATATGAAATGGTAAAATTATTTGGTGCTCACAGACATTAATATGATTTTACGTGCATTGTAATACCCTTGCACCAAATGAGGATTTAAAATTCTATGCAATAAAAACCTTATTCCTTTAAAAAAAAGGCATGCAGTTCAAAGAACGAACCGTTTTGGTCACCACTACACCAGCCAGCATCCAATTACTACAATCCTAATTCGTCCTTGAACCCGAATTTGAAGTTGACAATTCTAAATTTTTTTTTATTTCGCTCAACTGGAAGGAAGACCTTCTCTGGTGTTTTTTTAATCCACCGTTTTTTATCAACCCTTTCCTATCACTTGACCGCAGACACGATAACACCAAGACAGTAGTACAAGTGGTGGCTACGTCATAGCACCAACTACTATTTTTACATCGAGTGACGTCACACCTCTCGGTTTATTTTATTAGGACGAGATATCTGATTAGTCAGCGTCGATATGGAAGTTGCCATTCCGAAATGTTGATTTCCGCGCGCTTCAAGAACAATTATGCAACGTGCTTGAAAGAGAATAGGAAATTCTGATTTTTCTATTATCTTTTGCGCAACCAGGCATCGTAACACCGCTGCAGTTTTCTTCGCGGTGATTTCATGAAGTAAAGTTCTCCAATGCAGACGTGGATGTGAATTTATGTGGCAGTAAATTTCCGAGACGAAAGGGGGAAAGAGAAGAGTTTGGCTTTGTGCTCCTGAAGACGTAAACATCGAAAACGAGACGGACGGAACAAACTCGAGAATCTTTTTTCGAGTTGAATAGTGTTGATCGAACGGTTTGTTAACCTATTGTAGTTTATGGATATGTGGGAGAAATTGCGTAACAAGTGGAGGCGGATGGGGTAATATAATAAAGGAACGAAATGCTACAGAATATCTCAAGATAAAAAAAATAATTCACTAAGTATTTGAAATTTTTTAAATAACCAAATGGAATTGTTGAGAAATTTCATAGAGCTGCCTCAGAAACTCAGACATTAAGTAATTGTTTAATAACTTGATGATGAAGGTCAGGTTATACAAAACGACATATTATATGCCATAAACAAAAAAATTAGGGGAGCAAGTAGAGATATGAGAAAACCGTACGAGACAATCATGCAGTGGCGTTTTAACACTTAACTGTAGCACTGGACAGTGGCGTAACGTGTACCCCCGTATCATGGGGAGGGGAGGGGGCAAATCCTGACTGACACCCTTTGTAAGATCTGGCTTCGTGTTCAAAACTTTGATTTGCAGGGGGCTAATATTCCCTCCGTTGGCTGCCACTGGCCCCAAGCATCTATTCAAAAATGGGCCTCATCTGAAAACCTTTTAAATTGACAGTGTATTCCATATATTGTCAAATACTCGTACATACGGCAACCCGTAACAGATAAATGTGCGTAACTCACAATCCGGCTGCCTAAATGAGTAATGATAATACGGTAAATTTGTAGAATTAGGCATAGACACGGACGACGAACATGATGTAATAAAGCAATCTTGCCATTGTTGCCCGTTGACATATAGTCCGAAATCTCCAGATTTTTCGGAAAATATGTCTGGGCTTCACTCCATTTTCGAATCGTGTAAGAGTGAATCTATGCCAGTGGTGTGCAGCCCTCTCATGGGGGGGGGTAGGCATATGGTTGGAGTTGGTTATCGTGTTTATGGAAATGGAAAGTTATTTTCATACAGGACCGAATGTCCAGACAGTTTCCCGAATACAGATCGTCTTGAGGACAGTCGCTAATTCGCTGCAAGATTACCAGAACGGCAGGACAGGAGAACAGAGATCAGTTCTGTGCCAGGACAGTTCCCATATTTCAGGTACGTTCTTGCTCATCTTTGTGGGTTTTCATCCCTCTCAGGTGGCTGGCCCGTCAGGACACAATCCGTCCTGTTGCTGAAAACTAACTATTTATTCAGTTTAGCATTGTCTATTATGTCTCAACGAGCTATTAACAGGAGATATCAGTCATCAAATGCTATGGTAGCATATAGTTTACCTTGACCTGGTCGACATATAACATTGCCTATTTCTTGAAATCGATTCCACAGTCTTGAACAGAATTCGATACATTTATATGTGTTTTTGTCAATTCTCCCGATAATTCGTTAATTCATGGATTCCGGTAAATTACGTTGTTGTGACACATTTTCAAATAACATTTTCCCAAAATAAAAACTGTAGTATTGCGTCTTACAACTAAGGCAATGAAAAAAGAAGCGTCTGTGAAATTCTTGTGCATATCTCCTTTTTATGGTATTTGACGTCATTGCATATGAAGTTTTCTTTTGTTTTCCGCTACATTTTAGAACATGGATGTTTTGTTTTGCATTACTTCCTTCCCTCCTCAGTGGCTCAACAGCCCAGGGTGGTCCTTGGTCTTTTCAAGAAGCCTTTTCCAGGCCAGCCTTCTTCCTGCTACTGTTTTTCAATTCTTTGTTCTCAAAACTAGGTGATCTTTTTCTAGGCCATCAACTTTCATGTACATTTGGCCTCGCCCTTTCTTCACAAAGCCAATTGGTGTTGGGCATCGAAGACTTTTAGTGGTAGTCCATTCTGACAATTGTTTCGTAATATCGTTAAAATATGTGCTCTCATAATTTTTTTCATGTTCATGGGCACTGAACTCGTGAACACAGATATTTCAGTTAAGACGCTTGTTTGAGTTCTGTTTACACTACGCATAACGAAACTAAAGAACTTTCAATTTATCGGAACTCTGAAGCCTTTGACGTGGCATGAATATCGGAGAGTGGAGTGCGAACTGCAATGTCTTCATCATCTGGACACGGTTCAAAATTATAATGCAGACTGAAGGACCTGAATGAAGTCTTCAAATTCTAGTTGGTGAAGGGAGGTCTCTAGCATACAACAATAAAAAACAAAAAGTGAACCAGATTTAAACTTAATTTCTCATAAATTAATTTCACATCGAAATTAAATAACAATAGATTATACAGCATATAAGGAATCCTAATTAAAAAGTTCAGGTCTACTAAACACATCATTATAGCTGTACGCAGTGGCGCACACAAGGGAGGTGTCCTAGGGGCTGACCTCCCCCCAAAGCCCTTGACTTTTTTTCCGATTTATTATAATTCTAAATATATAGTACCTAAAATTTAATTAAATGTTTGTTATTAATGATTAATTAAATTAATTAATGCTAATTATTTATTCAATAATTAGTTTTTACTGTTTTTTATTCCCGAAAATCGACAAAACAAAAAGGAGCATGATACAAGAATGGTGGACTTTCGACCCTGGACCCCCCCTTGAGAAATTCCTGTGTGCGCTACTGGCTGTACGAGTTTCTGTGACTAGTGTCGGTTTAAGCTCATTTCAGGCCCTGAGCGCAGAAGATCTACAGGCCCCATTGGCTTTGGCGGATCCTAGGGAAATTTAGTTAAGTCCGGCTTATCCGGGCCCTGGGTCCCCCCAACCCCCAATGGATAAACCTCCCTGCCTGTGACGAACTTCAAGAAAATAATTTTGCGTTAGGAAGAAATTACTTTTTATCACACAAATACTAAAATTATTATATTTTTCGCCGAAAATCGTCAACTTTTATTTGTTTTCCGAAAGTATTCGCAAACAGCTTTTAAATCATGGGAATATCATCATATCCTATCCGCGTGTCGCCAATATTGTTATGTTTGGCATCATGCCGCCAAAACGAGGTTCAAACTAATGTTGCTTAGCTAAGTTTGGGGATACAATACAAAAGGGGGTAATGGGACATATGTTTCTTCCAAACTCAGGACGCGCCAAGACGAGTTTTGAAATCTTTGGGCTTTCACTCTAGGATTAGTGACCCCTCTAGTTTTTGAGCCCTGAGCCCCTACAACATGGTTCCCACCCAAATTTTTAAATAGACAAACAGAACTTGTTATTTGTCAAGGGATTAAATTTTAAACCCCTTTAAAAACCCGGGGGTTTTTGGCCGGGGCCCTTAATTTTAAACCATGGTAAGTGACGTGGAGCACCTGGTGGACCCCCTTTAAAAACCCCAAACGGGAGGCTTTAGTTCGACAGTTTCGGATCCTATACAGGGGGGTCTTTTTAGGGGGCTGGGCCAAATTTCGGAAAGGAAAGGTGTCCTATAATGGGGGACATTATTTGTAAATACTCGTACAAACAGTAACCTGTAACTAATAAATGTGCGTGAATCACAATATTACAAACCTAGGTGCAAACCGACTGCCGCCTTTTGACTAAATGAGTAAAGATGATGTACGATGGTAGGCTTAATCCTATATACGGACAATGGACATGACATAATAATACAGTCTTGCCACTGTTGCCATTTGGCATATAGTTCGAAATTTCCAGTTTTTCGGAGAATATTTCTGGGAATAACATTTGACGATTCAATTATTTGGATCATGGTTCTATTGAGGCCGAGTTCAGAGCGAGACGAAATGTGTTTACTTTGTGTTTAAATGTGTGTGTGTTTTTACTATATAAACTATAATGTTATCATATTCTTCATATCTTTTAAAACTACATGAATAAAATGCACAATCAAAGAAATAATCTTTAAAAAGTTTTTTGTGTTGTTTATAGTTTTTTTGCCCTCGAAACATGTTAACCTTTTTGATAAATACAAAATACATCATCACACTTCTTTAAGATTTTGTGTGATGTTAATGTAAGAAATATATGAAGCTTCAATGTAACTGTGGTCGAAAATATTTTTAATTACTTATGATAATGGGGTTTCAAAAATAAGAAACACCCTTTGGGGTGGCACGAATTAGAACGAAAAGTATAACAAAACTACAACTCTCACATTTATAATTTTTTAAGAAAATCTTCATATTAATAAATTGTATTTATATAACCTTAAATTTTATTCATATGTCTCACTCTAAATTTCGATAAAAACATTTTTTTATCACAATGGAAAACTGATTACCTCGAAAATTGGGTAATGTCCAGTGGTGCAGAAGGGTGGGGTTAGGGGGTTCAAACTCCTCTCATACATCAAAAGATTTTTAATTTTTAAAATAAAGATTACGCCTCCGCGTTTTTGTTTGCATATTTTTCAAAATGTACGCTCCTCTCATAAAAGTATTCTGCTTTCGTCACTAAGGGGCCAAATTTAGATTGTTTTTAAAAGGAAGGGAAGCCGAGTGGTGGCGTAGTAGCGCTTCCACACCACAGCTCTGAGACTCTATCCTCGGGTTGGGCAAGGTTGACTCAGCCTTTCATCCCATCAGTGGGTCGATAAATGAGTTCCAAGCTTGCTTGGGGACTAAACACTGGGTGTTTCGCGTCAAA
>BMAV01024349.1:0-15191 GCA_019973955.1 Trichonephila inaurata madagascariensis | reverse complement strand
CCGCCGATTAAAAAACTCTCCCCAAGTGGGCTAAAAAAAATTCAAGTGATAAAAACCAAAAAAATATACCTTATTTAGAAGCACAAAAATTTAAATATTTCCCAAGTTATCCCAGACTTATGCACAGGCTCTCAAACCCTCAACTGTAACCAAACAACACAAACTGATGAAACCATTAAAAAAATAGTATCCCGGTTTGAAATTATTACAACCATTGATACCGTTAAAAGGCAACAATATTTTCCCAAAATTCCTACTTTTCCCAAATCATCAACCATAACTCAACAAACCTCTTACCATCCACATCTTCTGTAACAGTTACATCGTCATCTGAATTCAACCATCTGTTCCTTTAATAGATACTACCCCACCCCATCTAAAAATTTATCTACATCTACTACGTTTCCTTCATCTAATAAAGCACTCCTTAACCACTGTATAAATGTTTACCCCCTTACCAAAAAAAAATGCCCTACTATTAAAACTGAAACCTCTGTCCCAAAAACCTTCAATCCCAGGATGTAAAACAAATTTAAAAAACCGAAAGAAAAGACGTCAAAAAAACCCCTGAAATAGACATAAAATTGACGCCTCCAAACCTAAAAAGCACACCTATACGGGAATCTCAGACAGGACATGATTGTATACGATTTTCCCAAAAAGAGATAATCAAAAGGAAAATAAATTTTTTGGAGAGAGGGAAAAAATTTTTTGGGAAGAATGGTGGCACGTGGATTGGAAACTGAAGAATACTCCCACACGTTGACTCAACCCGTAACAAAAAAGTTGAAATTAAAAAAAATAATAATAATTTTTTTTTCATCTAGCAACATACGAAATTTTAAATTTTTAATACAAAATTTTACATTTTTCTTGTATCAATTTTATTTTTATTTTATGATTTTTGACAGGGTGGGGGAAAACACCCACCACAATGCTTTTTCAGCTTTTGCCAATAAAATATAACTATAAATATGAACTTTAAAAAATTTTTAATAATTTTTTTTAAAATATTCATGTTTAAATATAAATTATATCTTTCATTTAAATTTTTTTAAATTTTTTTTTGGAAATTAAAACAAATGTTTCGCAGTATAGCCGAAAAGGGTCTTGCGCCAAAAAATAAAACTCACCACTCACCCACCAGTTCTGATCTACCAATCTTCCTTTTTTGTTGGCATTCTTCCATCTTACAAAAAAATTTCCTCGAAACTGGGGGATAAAAAAGAAAATTTCGAAACCAATCTCCTTAAATTTTCCCGGAACGCATTCTCACAACCTTCGCCCCGGGAACCCCCCTAAACTCTTTCGAAATGGGTTTGGGGGGTCTTAATTTTCCCGCTATCACCCATTCGGGGGGGCAAAAACCTTTGTTTCATGCGAAAGGGGCAACGCAAATAATGCTGGGGATTCGTTTTCCCCCCGTCAAAGAGCCTTCAAGGCGGTTTTAAACCCCCAAACCCCTTCCCCAAAGAGTCACTCCCGGGGTGGCTAAACGGTTAATTCTATGTAAAATTTCAAGGGCACGCCTAGTTTTCGGAATTCTTTCCCCTTCTTCCTTTCCCAATATCCTCTTTTTTCCCTTTCCCCTTGGCTATATTCGTCTAAACCTAATTTAGTTTTTCCCCCACAATACATTGGGGTTTTTGCCCTCCGCTTAACTAAAATCGGGTTAAACCCCTTTCCTTCTCAAAAGGAACTATTTCACTAACGTTTGATCAGTCGTATTTATTATAAGCACGTTTTTTCGCGACTCCGGTTCCTGTGCGATACCCCAAAACAAAGAAAGGTTTCGCTTGAGCTGCTATCAGATTTAATATCGCCTTCGTGAAAAAACACGCCTTTGGTCTTAAACTTTACCTTTGAGAGGAGTAAACTACAATGTATCAACGGGGCTTTTGACCCAAAAAAATTCTCCCAAATAATTGTTCTCATCTATCCCAACTCTCCCCAAAATCTATGGTAGCCGGTCTCATAAAACATTGACGCTCTAAGCCATTTAATTCAAATTTTAACTTTAATTTTTCAAAAGGTTCTCTTTTTCCGGTTTACTCTTAAACAGCCACTGTTTCAACGTGTTTTTTTATAAGTTTAGGGAAAGAGGGTTTTTTTAACCGACTTCATTGAAATAACAAATAATGGGTTTTTTTTTCGAATGGTCCCCCCCTTCCCTTTTACCATAACTAATTCTACCCTCTTTTTTCCCTTTTTCCCTTCCTCAATCTTCCATTTTTTTTTTTCTGTTACTATCCCCATTTCTTCAGACGTTGAAAAATGTTCTGATCTAAAGGGGGTCACAATTTCCCGAAATCCAGAGTATTCCTACTTTTCATTAACTACCGCGTTAATTAACGGCTTCACTTGCAAACCCGGGTTTCCCCTAAATTCCGCGGTAGGGTTTTCCCGTCAAATAACAGACATTTGGTTTTTCCCTTTTTATCACCTGCATTCATATTGAACTCTTGTTCTTTCAACTTATTTCTGAGTTTAGCTCTCAGTCGTTCTAACCCCAATTTCTCTCATTTCTTGCTCCTCAAACCTCGACCCCCTGCTTAGTCTTTCCGTTTTTTTTTCTTCAAAAACCCCCTCCATCACAGCCCCCCTGGGGCTCACCTTTTTGGAGCCGGGCCCCCCCCGAGGCCCCTAGTGATCTTTTCCTCTTCCTAAGGGGTTTTACTGTCTTTGGTAAACATGGGTTTCCCGGAAATCCCTAGTGATCTTTCTCTATTTTGGGCCCCCTTCTCCTTGCCATTAAAATTTTCCCCTTTTTTCTTCCCTTTCCCGTCTAGACCACAGCCTATACTAATAAAAATGAACATTTGTTCAATATTTTTTTTTTTTCTGATGAAAAAACTTTGGTTTTACTACTAACATATTATGGTTTAG
The DNA here is from genome assembly GCA_019973955.1 of Trichonephila inaurata madagascariensis. Lineage (NCBI taxonomy): Eukaryota > Metazoa > Arthropoda > Arachnida > Araneae > Nephilidae > Trichonephila > Trichonephila inaurata. Next base: position 12,305 of record BMAV01024349.1, on the reverse strand, counting down.
ATTTTTATTGGGTTTAATTTGTTTCTTTTCGTATATTTTTTAAATACTTTGAATATGTTTCTTTATTTGTTTCCTAAAAAGTTGGTTTTCCCCCCCATGTTTGCCGTGTGCGGCGTCCGAAAGGGGGAAAATGGGGTTCTGGGGATCCCGGCCCTTTTGCCCACGCTTCTCCAGAATGGGGGGGTTGTCCGGGGGAACCTCTGGTTTTTTGGCCCCCGCTTCCTTGACGGGTGGCGGGATACCCGCTCCTGTCAATCGGCTGGTTAAACCTCTTTCGGTATCCCCGAAGGACCTGCTTAGGGTTAGTGCAAGAAAAGGGGGTTTCGGGTTTCCCCGTTGGATCCCCCCGGGACTGTATCCTATCTTGGGGGTTGTACTCTGGGTAAGCCCCCGTGCCGGGTTTTTGGGCCAGTGCCGCACACTGCCCCCCTTGTTGGACCCCGTGGGGGGTGGAGGCACGCCGGGACGAAGTGGTATCCGTTATTATGGATCCAAAGCTGCTGTGGGGGGAAAGGGCCTCGTTTCCCACTCTCAACGTCGATCAAATTTCGCAACAAACCAGATTCTTTACTTTCACTTAAAAATAAGGAAATTCAAATAAGTCCCCTTTTTTGCTTTCACAAACCCCCATCGGAATAGGTGGTAAACCCGAAATCGAAAACGATTTCTTTCCCGGGGATCTACTAATTGAAACAATTCCGCTCTACAAAAAAAAATCTTTTCTTCTTGAAAAATCATTTCTAAATTGTCCTGTTTCTGTGGTTACACAAGTCACTTAACTCTTGCGGGGTGTCATTTCGAACCTGACCTGTTGCCCCTACTGATGCAGAAACCCTTGAGGATTTTCTAGTCTATCAAGGTGTTATTCAGGTCAGAAGAATAACAATTTAAAAAAGAAAATCAATAATTCCCACAAACATTTAATTTTAACTTTAAACCCCAAACTACCGACAACAATAAAAGCCGGCTACCTAATTGTAAAATTCGTCCTACATTCGAATCCTCTTCCGTTTCAAGTGCCAGAGGTTCGGACACTCAAACTTCCTGCCGTGGTCAACATTTTCTCTAGATGTGCGTCTGTTGGGCATGCTTCCACAAGGCAGTCTGGCTTAAAGTATTAACTCTCCCAAGCCCATTCCGCCGATTCAAAACTCTGCCCCAAGTGGAGAACGAAAAAAAAATTCAATGATCAAAACCAAAAAATATACCTTTTTTAGAAGCACGAAAATTAATATTCAGTTATCCCCGACTTATACAGGCTCTCAAACCCTCAACTGTAACCATAACAACACAAACTGATGAAACCATTAGAAAAATATTGCCCGCCGTTGAATTTTACAACCATTGATACCTGTTCAAAGGGAACAATGCTTCCAAAAATTCTACGTTTCCTCTAACCATAACTCAAACAAACCCTTTACCATCCACATCTTCTGAACAGTTAAACGTCATCTGAATCTAACCATCTGTTCCAATAGATACTACCCCAATATCTAATGTTTATCTGCCCTTTTCCCTCAAATACACCTTTGAAACTGAAACCCCCCCTCTTGCAACCTCTAATAAATTTCGCACTTTTAACTGAAAATTTAACCATTTAAATTTCCTTTCCAGAGTCTGTCCCTACTACATCCAATAGCGAACCTTCAAATGTATCAGAAATCCCAAAAAGTGTAAAAAAAAAATTCAAAAAATAAAATAAACGCAAAGTACAGAAACCAGAAATAAAAATAAAAATCCCACATAAACCCCAAAGCCAGCACCCCAAGATATACTATGAGAAATTTTCTTGTATAGACGTGGAGGAAAAACTTTACCAGATCCCTGATAAATTCAACATGTCAAAAATGTTTTAAACAAGCCTCACAATATATAGCGCGTTAACACCAACCCCATTCAGGGCAAATAAAAAATAATTTTTATAACATGTTTGCCGACTTTGTATTAAACAAAAAATTTTTTCATTCTCCTTTTCTAATTGTTTTTTTAAAATATGGTTGACGGGGGGGAACTCCCAAAATTTTCCTTTAATTACTTGAAAACGTTTTATGTGATTAAAATTTTAATTTTTTAGAACTGTATTGTCATTTTTTTTAAATATTTTAAAAATTTAAAAATTTTTTTTATTTTAAAAAATTTTTTGGGCAGATCCCTGATTGGTCTTGGCCAAAAAATCCCTCACTCCCACTCACCCTCCATCACAGCTTTAATCGTTTCTTTTCATTATTCCATTTTGAAAAAATTCTATCCTTAATTTCTATTTTTACTTAGATCACCGGTTTACCCTAATTTCCCCCTTGCTCCCTCTAACAAGTCACCTTTTCTTAATCTTAAAAGGAAAGTCATCGAATAATAAACAACAAACAAGAGATCAATAAATCAAGAAAACACAATATACCAAACAACACAACCTATTAGTGCAACAAAACCCCCAAAGTAACATGCAATACACAAAAAAAACCCTAAACAAAGTGCTACAATAAATAAAAAAATCACATTTATACCCCAAAAACAATACAATCCTATGGTTGCCCAAAACTGTAAAGTAATTGAAAAAATTGAAAAAGTATTTAACACAAAACCCACGCCTCTATCAATATCTAACAAAAAAAACACAATTTAGATTCTGTCCCGTACAAAAATTTAAACATAATAAAAAAAAGCACACTTTCATACAAAAACAACTCTTTAGCTCTTGGAAACAAATTCATTAGCGCGAGAAAAAATTCCAGTTTTCCCAAAAAAATACTAAGCTAACAAATAAATAAATCTCTACTCTGCTGAGCATAATCTCAAAAAAAAAGGACTTACCCTCTAGCACAATGGGATCCCGCCTTCATTTTCGGTAGTTTGAAGCACTTCAGTAGAGCCACACCCCCCTTTTTTCCCTTTTGGCGAACTTTTTTAAACCCCCTGGTATAAAACAGTCCACACCCCTTTTACAGGGCAGTTTTTTGTATATCGCGCACACACCAAAGAGTCCTTCTCACTGATTTGGAAAAAAACCTTTTTTCTATTCAGGCGTAAATTTCATTTATTCCATTTAAATGCAACCCCCTGCCAAGATAATAAATAGTATAGCTGTAATGATCTCCTCAGTTCTAGGCTCTAACTATTTATTTCAACGAAATTCATCAAATAATAAGTAAAAGGGTATTTCTAAATTACAGTTCACTATCAATTTAGAGTCTTTTCCACCTCTTCCGTTCCGGGGTTTTCCCAGCCAGGAACCCGTACTTTGTGGGTCGTTCAAATCAGTTCGAGTCTCTTCCTCTCTCCGGTTTTCGTTTTCCCCGGGAAACCCGCTGTACTTGCGGGCTCGTTATCCCCTTTCCCACGCTCAAGGGACCGAACCGCCCCCCTTAAAAGATCCGCCTCCCGCCCGGGACTCTCGCCCGTTTTATAGCATTTTTTTTTCCTCGTCATCCACCGCTCATTTTTTTGTCGGCCCACCCCCCGGGGCCCGCTGCCGCCCCCGGTCCGACTTTGATCTCATAACTCTGCCTCCCCCAAATTGGTCGTTTCCGCTAGCCCTAAAGGCCCAAAGGCGGGGTGTAGGGGTTGTATGTTCTCCGACGCGACGGCGCCTACGATTTCTGGGAAAATGAACACACAATGATAAGGCCCCTTTTTTGACAGTCCTCAGTGGGAAAAAGGGGCCCAAAACCCCGACCACCCAGTACGAAATTCTTCCCAACAATTTGGGAATTTCCCCGGGTTTCGCAGCTTCTGTCGGCGGATCTGGGGAAAAATGGGAAAGAGATATGCTTCGTCACAAGGCTATCGGATCTGGCGAAGTTTTTATTGCAATGGTTGCATTTGTTTTCTTGTTCATATACATTCATTTTTCCTCTTAAAATTTTTTCTTATGTTTAAAAGTCTTATTCAAACAGAACAAGAAAATTTTTTTTCTTCAGTGACATCTTTCTGAACGGAGAATCAAATTGGATGATGAAATCTCCAAAGTCACTTGTTGAAAAAATTTGGGGTAAAGGGAAAATCGAATTTTTCAAAAGATTCTTCAAAGACTGTTTTTAAGGCATCGGCTAGTAAACGACGAAAAATTTAAAAATCTGTATTAAATAGTACAAAGCAATAAACGTAATAGAAAATTGATGCTTATCTTAAACTATGTATGCATGTAGGGTATAAGTAGTTCCATATACTGAAAAGATCCCAAAGAAAGATAGATTAAATAAGAAATTTGTGAAAAGGTTTATCAAAAAAATAAGAATACATAGCTGATGTTGTTTGCGACTTTCTGCTCCGGAAGGAATGATAACAAAGTGTAACATGTAAACAACGCGCTTTTTGTTGATAGTAAACAATTATCCCAAAATTTTATTTTTCAGACGCTGTAAAAAAGGCCCACGATTGAGAAAATCAAATAAGCAATGAATAGCAAGGATAGAAAAAGGAACTCTATCGAAAACAAACAATAGATTTTGGGTTGCCATTTGCGACTCGTATGTCTCCAAAAAGGGAAATTTTTTAACAAAAAAGGGAAGTCTAATACCAAAAGCTAACAACGGTCATTTCTAAACACAGATAGTAAACAAATACACCAAAAATTTGATCTTTGAGACGGGTGTCAACAATCTATAAAGGGGTAAAAATTCAATAAGCAATGAACAGCAAGCATTTTAAAGGAATCTTTTCTTGAAAATAAGAATCATAGTGATCCCTAGGGTTCGAAACTCAACTTAAAAAAAGTCTAATTTTACACATAAAATTAAAATCAATCATAGATGGCACCATATAAATGTATTTTTAGAACAATTAGTTTTGAAGTAATGAAAAAAAATTTTTGAAACGAAAATAGCTCTAACATTAAATTCCATTTTCCAAAAAAAATTTGTCTCCCCAAAATATGTCACTGCAGCATAAACGTCCTGTCCCAAGTGGAAATGATGTGGAGGGAAAAGAATCGTCAGGGGAAAGAGGAATCTGACTTGGTATCTTCAAAAACATCCGCTTATTTGAGCCATTATTGGGAAATTAAACATTCGCTTCTGTTTCTAACACAGGTATAACTGCTTACAACAAAAAAAATTTGAACTACAGTCTGGGGGAGGAAAAGAGCTAGAAATGTCTGTAAAAAATATATTCCCAAAATTCATGATTAGAACTTTTCTCCCCTGTTGAACTTGATTGGTTTGTAAGGATACTATCATAAAACTTAAAAAGTGATTGGGGAATAGAATAATTTTTCTTATGCGTGCGTAGTTTTAATTAGCTGTAATTTGGTTATGTTATCATATTCATGTAACAACATGTTCAAAGGTTTTTTACACATTCCTTCCCCCAAAATAAAATATATTACCACTTTTGATAATTTATCATGACCTTGGAAGTAAAAACATGTATTATATATATATATATATATATATTATTTTTATATTTTATATATATATATCTTCGAAATTTTTCATACATAAAATGAAGAAATTCATAGCTTTAAATAGTATTAAAATATATTAAGTTTTAGCTATAGGAACTTACAACTCAACTTTTTTACTAAGTATTTTCACTTGAAGTTTGATAATATGTGAGTAAACTAAATGTAGGTAACAGGTTTTTGAGTGAATGGTTAGGGTCCGGCCCTCTAACATTCACAAAGAAGACTTTTTTCGAAACTCAACTTAAAAAAAAGGCATAAAAAAAATCAATCATAGATGGCACCACTAATAAATGTACTTTTAAAACAATTGTTTTAAAAATAAAAAACATTTATTAAAACGAAAATAGTTTAACTTAAATTCCATTTTCCAAAAAAGTTTTTCTCCCTTCATAAAGCAAAAAATTTTCATCCAACTTGAAACAAGTTGAACAGTCTATTCATTTTAATAATTATTCCCTTTTATTAATTAAAAATAAAAATCGCCTATCTTAAAAAAATATTCGTGTTCTCAAACCAATTATATTGATAGAAAAGCCCTTATACTAAAATTTCGAAAAAAAACCATCTTCTCATAAAAAAAAATTTATTTTTTCCATTATTGTTTTCACTAAATAAAAAAAAATTTATTAAAATCTTATTTTAAAATTATTAATGAAAAAATAAATCTTCAAAATTCCCACATTTCCCGCATGGGAAATGTTTTTTTGAAAAGGGTCCCGTTATCCCCTTTCCTTATCTCTTCTTTCCCTCCGGGGGCATCCACGCTCCACTTGTCCCGAACCGGCTTTTATATCTACTGACGTGGAAGATGATATTGAATCAAATCCGATTACGTTAAAAATGGAAAAAATTATTACAAGGAGAATTAATTTTAACTCTCTCCGATGAGACACAGAAAAAAAACTTTTCTCAATACCCCCAAACTTGGTGGGAATTCCCCCCACCAATCTGAATTTTAAATATATTGAAAAAGAATTTTTATACATTTTAAGATTTTAATATTTTTTAAAAGAAATTTTATAAACTTTTTTAAAGTTTTAACATATGTTTGGGCCCGATAGCCAAATTTGGGTCCGGCCAAAAAAATTTACTCACTCACCATAAGGTGGTTGTCCAGGTCATTAAGGTCTGCTGAGGTGAGATGACTGGCATTTTGAGAACCCCTCTAGAAACTTTTTCCCAGATTATCATGTCCATCTTATGATTTGGCAAATCTCCTTTCTTGTTGAAAGATTTCGAAAAATTTTGGATGATAAGGGAAATAATTTGAGTGAAAGCGAAGTTGCTTTAAATACTTCTTGGTGTGTCGAAATGTTTTACTACAATTTGGGCAGTAACGAATATAATGGTGCTTGGCATGATGGATCCGTAGTAAATTGTTAGAGTGGAAATTTCTTTTACACTTGTTGCAAGATGCTAAAAAAATAAACAAACTATGAGGTAGAAAACAAAAAACCCTTTGTACAATAATATAAAAATTTGACAAAACACAATTGTTAAAAAAAAAACTGCCTAGACAAAAAAAAATTTGGGGGATATATTTTAATTTTAAAATTTCAAATAATATAGTTAACTTTTTGCACGGTGGGATGAATGGAAAGATCTTAGATGAAATTTTTTCCCTTGGGCTAAATAAGTTTATTTACTGTACACAGGTACATTTATGCAGTTCTAGGATAAATATAAAAAAATTACAAAAACCCGTGAAGGGACTTGCGTAGCGTACCCAAAAAATCCACCGTCTTAATTTCCCCCCCTTTTCCCCCCGGGGGAAAAAACCCCCAAAACCTGTCGGTGGGCCATCGAATTATTACAAAATAAATGAAAAAAAAACCATTTGTTACATCCCCCCCCCTCTTTAGCCCCCGACGGGGAACCAAGTCTTAGGCCTTGGTGGACGGGCCACTTTACAAAAGGGGAAAAAGGGGGTTTTACCTTCATTATTAAAAGGGGAGTTAAAGCAGGGTGTGGTAAACCCCAAGAGGTTCCCGGTTATCAAGACTAAATCTCGTAAGATAAGTGCCAAAAATCCGTATTCCCGCCCTGCTTTAGGACTTTTCCCTTTGTCAGCGGATTGATGCTCAAAGACATTTCCCCCAGGTTGATATTTTGGGAGCAGCTTTTCTTTTATCAGGAAAAACTTTTTACTATCCGGGCTCTTCAACTTTTTAATCTGAGTGAAAAACAAAAATTTTTTTGAGATGGGGTTATCCCCCAAAAATTATCGTTCTTGGCCCGGATTTTTAACCCTTCCGGGCAACTCTCCCAAAAATTTCGAAAGGCTCCCTTTGTCCTTTTGCGCTTTTGGGCCGTGTTGAGAGAAAAAGCGGAAAAGGGGTAGCTTTTTGAAACAGTCATCTTGTCTTGGACGAGATTTGCCACCCCGGTTTCGGATCCCTATTCTTCCAACTGGTTTGCTTGTGGATGGACCAAGGGACGGGATTGATGGATGTTTAATATGTAGAATTTTTTGCATACTGCTGAAAAACTTGTTGAATCCCATCAACGAATTTCCCAAAAATTATGCTAGATGTTGGTAAAAAAATATTCCATAAAAATGCTTAACTAACATACATTTTTTTTTTAAATTTAAAAGACAGCCCGGAACACTTTAAAAACAAAATAAAAGGAGCACAAGTTCATTCGATCTCGAATTCTAAACTTCTCTCTATATATGTGGATCATACATCTACAAAACGAATTTTACATTGATAAAGAGAGGCAATCCGCAATCGCGCGCATGCATCACTGAAATTTGGGAATGCCACCCCCTTTTACGGTTCCCACATTTTTACCCATGGGTTGAAACTCCCTTTTTTGGTTTGAAAACCCCAAAAAACAAAAAAAACATTAAAAATAACGAGTCTTTCAGGTACTTTAATTTTCGCCCTGACCGACTAAATTTGTTTTTATGACTTCATTATAAGTAATTATGTTTTTCCTTTCTAGAACTAGATGCTGCAACACCATCAATTTTCATTTTCATTTTTCAATAGGACCCCCAAATTGGTAAACCGTTGTTTTGGGTCTGATTATTTGAGTTCTTACATCTTATTTTTAGGTAGGACCCTCAGGGGGGCTCACCTTTAGGTGAGTGGGTTCACGCCCCGAGGTGCCCTAGTGATTTTTTTCTTTTCCCCAAGGGGTTTACTGTTTTTTGGAAAACAGGGGCTTCACGAACCCAGGGTACCCTAGTGATCTTTTTTTATTTTGGCCCCTTCCTTGCCCAAAAATTTCCCTTTTCTTCTTTTCCCGTCTAGCCCAAAAGACCTATATAAAAATAAATTTTTTGTTCAAATTGTTTTTTTTGATAAAAATTCCGTTTTACTACAAACATTTATGGTTTAATTTTTTTGCGTTAATTTTTTTTTTTTCGTATATTTTTTTACTACTTTATTATGTTCTTTTTTTTTTTCGACTAACAACGTTTTTTTTCCGACCGCATTTTGCCGTGTGGGGGCCCCGTGGGGGGAAAAGGTGTTCGGGGATCCTTTGCGTTCCCTTTGCCCACCTTCTCCAGTAGGAGATTGATCCTGGGGATCCCCTGCTTTCCCGGGCCCACGCCATTGAGGGTGGCGGGGGGCCCCTGTCAATCGGTTTAGTACCTTTCATCCCCAAAGAAATTGGGGGGTTGGTTTGCAGATAAGGGGTTTCCCCCGTTGGATCCCCCCCGGGACTGTATAATATTTCTGGGTGTACTTCAGGTAAGCGCCGTGCCTGGTTTTGGGGGAGGCAAACTGCCTCCCCTTGTTGGACTCCCGGGGGGGGTGGAGGCCCCCAGGGTGAAATGGGGACGCGTTGTTATGGATCCAAACGTGTGCCCCAAAACCTCGTATTACCCAAAAACCTACGTCAATGAAACTGAAAAATTGATTTTTTTTATCCTTACCAAACAATGATATGTATAAAAATCGCCATTTGCCATAAAGCACTGATTGGTTGGGGGCGAACCGAAGTCAGTAAAACGTTTACGATCCGGGGATTCCCTTTAAAAATACGTCCGCGTTACAAACAAAGTCATTTCTTCTCGGAAATCATTTTTTAATGAACCCGTAACAATAAGTCCGTAAAACCCTGAATTCCCGTCGGGGTTTTTTGAACCGACCTGTTGACCACCCCGATACGGAAATCCTTGAGGGATTCTCCCAAACAGGGGGATTGGTCAGAAGAATCCTTAAAAAAATAACACTTTTCAACCCACTTTAATTTTAAAAATTTCAATAGCCCAAATTTGACAAAAATAAAAACTGGCTACCTAAGAAAATACGTCCCATACCCAACCCCTGCGCTGTTTTATGCCAGGGTTGGATCCCAAAACCCTTTCCGCGGTCAGTTAACATGCTCTAGATGTGCATCCGTTTGGGATTCTTCCACGGATTTACTCTGGAGCCAAAAACTAAATTCTCCCCGTCCCATTCATCAGACTCAAAATTATGCTCAAAAAGGAAAACAGAAAAAAAAAATACAAAATTTAAAAAAAAAGAAATATTTTCAAAATGCAGAAAAAATTAATAGCCCACAGTTGTCCCAAACATACGCACAACTGTCAAACCCTCATCTGTAACCACAACAACCCAAAATGATGAAAAAATTAGAAAATAGTAGCCGCCTTTAAACTACTGCAACCTTTAGTGTCCATTAAAGCCCAAAAACTTCCAAAAATTCGTAGTTAACTCATCAACCACAACTCAAGCAAACCCTTTCCCAAACCCCCATCTTCTGAAGTTACAGTCATCAAATTTCAACTATCTTTCCTTTTAAAAGACACTACACCCACCACATCTAATGTTTATCTACACTACGCATTTCTTCATCTAATAAAGCACTCACTTCAACCACTGTATCTGTTTACACCCTTTCCAACTAAAACATGTCCTGTTTGAAACTGAAACCTTGTTAATACCATCCTCCATCCCAGAACAAAAAAAACTTCAAAAAATGCGAAAAAAAGGGGAAAAAAAAGGGCCATGAAAAGCAAAAAATTGACGCCTCCAAACCTAAAAAAACACACCTATACAGGAACAACAAGGGAATGATTTTACGTGTTTAGAAGAGATGGAATCCCCAAAAAAAAATTCCTCAAAGGGGAAAAGGACTTTCGGGAAAAATGGTGGCCAAAAATTGGGGAAAAATAAGAAATCCCCTGTTGCAAACCCTAACAGAAAAATCGGAATTAAAACAAAATTTTTTAAAAAATTTTGCAACATATTTAAATTTTATTTTAATACAAAAATTTTTCATTTCTGTCATGTATTAATTTTCTTTTTTACATTTCTTTGTTTTAAAACCTTTTTTTAAAACTTTTTGACATGTTGGGAAATACATCCCCCTGTATTTTACTTTGATTTTTAAAAAAATAAAATTAAATATGAATTTTAAAACTTTTTGAATTTTCATGCTTAAATTAACTTATATCTTTTTAAAGTAAATTTTTTTAAATTTAAAAAAAAAAAAAAAAATCTTTTAAGGGAAATTTAAAAAAAAATTTTAAATTTTTTTCCCCCCCTTTTTTAAAAAAAAATATAAAAAATTTTGATACTTTTTTCCCCATTTTCCTAAGAAAAATATTTTTTAAAAAAAATTTTTTTTTTGGGATAACCCCCCCTTTTCCCTTTAAAAAATTTTTTAAAATTTTTTTTAAAATCTGAAACCCATCATTTCCTAGAACTTTTTTTTTTTTAAATTTTTAAAATTCCAAATTAAAAATCTTTTTTGGGAAGTTGGGTTTTAAAAAAACTTTAAGGATTAAATCTTCGAATCCTTAAATTTTTTTGGGGAATTTAATCTTAATCAACAAAATTTAAATTTTTGTATGAAACCCCCTTTAAAAAACCCCCAAATTTTTAATTCTCGTCTAAATTAAATCACCCCACCAACAGCTGTTGGGGGTTTAACGTCTCAGTAGTTAGTACACAAAAAAAATTTTTAACCCTTTAAAATTTTAAAAGTATTTAATAGTTTATGTTTTAAAATGTTCATTAAATAGGCGCCGGGTGGACAGTCTTTTCCCCGAGGTCAATCCTTATTCCGCCAGGCACTCCTCAACCCCTTGCTTTTCCAAATCTCCAGTTTACCCATGGTTCCCGTTTCCATCCCGGGCTGTCCGTTTCCCCCAGGGCTCTATGTCCGTTTTTTCCCCCGTCCAACGTTCCAGTCTTTTCAAGTTTTCCTCCCTTTTTTTCCGTCCAAAAAATTTAACCCCTTTAAACACCAGGCGGGGGTCCACCATACGCCCCGTCTTCCCGGCGGCCAAAAAAAGGGCTGCCCCCGTCCCGGGCCCCTCTCCCATTTGCGCGGCAAACACAAACACATTCCTCGTCCGTCTGGAATCCCAAAGGGGGCCATAACCTCATCCAACTTCTGAAAATTTTCCCTTCATTTCCCCCGGGCCTCATGCCCCATTCCTATGCATCGATTCTTTACAGGCTTCGCCTATTCAAGACTTTCATACAGGGAAAGCCTTTGTCACCGGCATTTTTAGCCATTTAAATTCCAGACCAGATGTCCCCTCTTGTGAGGCCAAAAAAACAATGACCCCCATGGCCCTTGCACTTTTCACCCCAGGGGGGTGAAAAATGGGGGGATTCGATGAAAAGATAGGGGGGGGTTCCCCCCAAAACGTCACAACTCCTTCCCCGAAAAAAGGTCATTTCACTGGGCTGCTCTTTGGCCCCCAGGCTGATCAGTTCTAACATTTCACACCCAAAAGGTTGTCTTATCAATGGCGCCAGGACAGCTCCCAAATAATAAATCAATCAAAAGTAAAAAAAAATAAATAAACCAAAAATTTTATAAAACATTCACTTTTTCAACCAAAACTTAACCCCCAAATTTTATTCTTTTTTTTTTTAAGTTACATCAACCTTTAAATTTTTGGGGTTAAAAAAAGTTTAAAAAAACAAAT
>BMAV01024348.1:0-10627 GCA_019973955.1 Trichonephila inaurata madagascariensis | reverse complement strand
ACAATTTTATACATGTATTCTAATCTAAGTGACACTAAATGTCATGAAAATTATCCATTTATACACTTTTTTAAAATCATGGTTCCGAACGTAGTCGGATACTTTAACTGACATAAATCCAATCGAACATTTGTGGTTTCACCATACAAACCAAACTCATGCTGCTACGCTACCACTTTGAAAACGCAAGTCCAGTGATGAATATATGGTACCACATACACTATCAATCATCTCACCTTGTCTAGTAACTGTCTCTCGTGCGGATTGGAGATTTTGAGGATTAAAGACGATCCTACTTCATGTTAAACACACACACACAAGTGGTCATAGTATAATATCTCTTTAATCTGTATAGAATAATCTGTTCAAATGTATAGAATATTGCAGAATATTAATAAATCCATCGTTGCTGCATTAAAAATACTTCATGAAGGTATTCGACTACTTACGACAACTTTTTTTAAAAAATGGAGGTATGGGGATTTTTTCTGGTGTTTAGATTTATTTAGTACATTTTAAGAAAAATATGCCAGCATTAAGAAGAGAAAAATAATAATTATTATTAAAATGGGAAAAATTGGTAAAAATATACAAAAAATTACGTAAACGGGGGTCATTCTGTACAGAAAGTTTATGAACAAATTTTCAATTTTGATGTGTTGCTTAGCTATATATTTTTCAAATGACTTTCTGGGGTAAGATATTTTAATTTTTACAAAACTAGAGCACTTTATCTTAGTTATAATATAAAATTGCTTAAAAACAGTCATTATATTCCCATAAGGGAACGTAAATTTTGTAACAAAAGTGACTTATAAATCTGAAGGTTAAATCTGAAGGCTTCTGCTGTTATACATAACATACACAAAAAATTTCAGTTAATTATTTTCAAAACTTTTTGAGCAATCGCTGTTCCCGTTAAAGTATTTTCAAAAAAATGCATTTCAAGTAAAACGCGTTTTAAAGAATGACATCTTGCTTAAAGTAGTGGCATTTGCTTCTACTAAAACACTTCTAGGTTTTGTTCTATTCAATGATAAATGATAAGCTTGATATTTTTATAAAACTAATAAGATAACTTACAAATTAAAACATAAAATCTTTTTTTAAATTTTTGGTAAAATTCACAATTTTAGGATACCTTTAATAGATGTGAAAATAGTTCTCTTAAAAAGTCACATAAACATAGATTTTATTAAACATTTTTTTGAACTAAAAAGTGTGTTGGCATCGATTATACTGTTTTAATTCATTTGTTTCATTTTCTAGATATATTATAATTCATGAGCAGTATGTTATTTTAATAAAGATATAAAATATAAATTCAAACTTTCTGATTTTATCGTGACAGAAAATAAATTCAAGATCCTAAAATATAAAAAAAATTGTAGAGAAAAGGGCAAAACAATAATTTTTTTTTACATAAATCATAATAACTAGCAACAACATAATTTACGAAATTTCCCGTATCTTATAATATTATCTTGTAACAGTCAAGTTAAAATTTAAGTAGAAACGTAAATCATACATAATGAATCTATTGTGATGAATAATGCCTTTATTCATACTCATTTCATGCTACGAGTTAAAAGTTTTAAAGAATCGATATTCAAAGTGAAACAAATAGAAAATAATTTAAATTGTAAGACTGTGCTTAGCTTGTTAGTGGCTTCAAAATGTCTAGTTCATTTCTTTTACGTTCAACATAAAAGAAGAATGTCAGTCATATATTAATCAGAGGGAAATTATCTCATAAAAATCGAAACTAATTTTTTTATTAGTAGTAAAATATTTATGTTGTGTTAGAGATTATTGGCCTTTTTTCTACTCTAACAACAGCTGCAATAAATTAATTTTGTCTTAGCAGGCAATTATGTTATTTGTACTCTAATAAGAGCAACGGAATTTATTTTGTATTATCTATTTAAGCAATTAATTTGTTTATTTCTTAAATAAGCCACCGCAAATTATCATTACTTTTTTAGTTAAAGAATGTTCTGTTTTTCATGTACTTTTAATAATGCAATAATAATTAATTTTTATCTATTTAGAAGAGTAAATTATTCTGCTTATTATAAGGGTATTTGTTTTTTTTATCTACGTTAGCAACTTCCAAAGATCAAAATAGCCAAAACGTACAGATTATTTTTTAAAATTCTTAAGAAAATAATGGAAGTTTGAACTTTTTTTTTATTTGTTTTTTTTTAAATTTCTTTTTTATAGTTAAGTTATCTAGCTAATTTTCTTGGTTATAAATTAAAGCTTCTACGTCATAAAAATAAAACTGGATTCGATACTAGATACTCGAAAGTATCCTAGAAAAAGACAAAATATTTTTTTCCGAAAATTGATTTTGACAAGTTTTATGTGAATTGGTTGTAATTTTAATGTTAAAATAAACCGGGATAATTCTTTTAAACAAATTTTCGATATTTTTAAAATTATTCAAATTTAAAATTGTAAATTATTTTTATTTAACATTTTTAATAAAAAAATTAAACCCATTTTAGTATGTTTTAAATCAACATATAAAGACTAATTGCTTCAAAAGAGGTACAAATGCAGAAAAAAAAAGTTGGTATATACCTATATGGTGCAGCACTAAAATCTGATACTAGCTCGTGGAGAATTTACTAGATAAAATGGTAAAAAAACTGACCTACAGCTCCATTTAAAATTTAAAAATTAGAAAAATAATTAAAGAATCCACTTTATGTATATCTCAACTTGAAGAATTAAAAGATTTTTTTCCTTCCATACTGAACCCGTTTAAATATATTTATTAGCCTATAACCAAATTTTATCGCCAAAAGGAAAAAATTTTGCTAAAAAACGTTTAAAAGTAAGGCAAAAATTTTGCATTTACACTATTTAAAATTTTTTCAAGATATTTGTGGAAGTGACTGAGGTATATCTTTTTAATTATCAAATATCTCTCAGACATTTTGTACACTAATATTTTCAGTCACTGTTAACATTAAAATGCGTTGATTAACATTTTTTTCTTACTGTATTTAATAATTCTGTTTTTCGTAATCACCTTGATTTTTTTTTAAATATTTTTTATTGAAATAAATTAACAGTCTTTGGGTGTTAAAAAAGAAAAATAATAATAATTTTAAATGTGTTGAGTAAAAAAAAATATCTTCAAACATTTGAGACATTCATTTAAAATGAAAAGAAATCTGTTTTTTAAATTTCCATAGCTCAGGGAAATTCCCAAACAGATCAACTAAATTTTTTAAAATTTTTGGGAAACCGGAATAATAAAAAAGAGTGGGAAAAAAACGGGTGCATGGGCAAGATCGGGTTCTAAATTGGAAAACTTCCTGTTTGAAAAGTTAATCGACTTTGTTCATTAAGTCAATTAATTAATCTGTTAAATAATAGCTTAGTTCCCCTTGAGCTATTAATATAATACCAATTTTGCTCAGCAGTGAGGATAATTGCAGGAGTTACAAAGAATGCCCTTATTTTTTAAAAACTGTACCTAGTAATTATATTATGTCTGCGGTTGCTGAATAAGCATGATTACGAACTAATGAACTGGAAAGACTCTTACAAGTAGAGGGGGGATGCATGTTAACCCCTTAAAACTTTATCTACCGATGGTACTTATAAGTACCCCACTCACTTTAAAACTACATAGAATAAACATTTTTAGATATATTCTGACGATACTTAGCAGAAATATTCTTTTAAAGTATCTGACTACGTGCTGTGAATCTTGATTTTAAAAAGGCGCATAAATGGATAATTTTCTTGATATTTAGTGTCACTTAGATTAGAGACCATACGTATAAAATAGTTTAAAAGACATTTTGACAAAAAAAATTATTTAAATGCAATATTTTGGCAAAAAATTAACTTAGAATAACCTTTATTCAAAATGTTCTCCTTTTATAAAAAATGCTTCAGAAATAATAATATTTTGCTTATATAAAGTAAAGACTTCTCCAGAGAGTCTGAAATTTTTTTTTTTTTTGAAAAATTTACTTTACATTATATTTTCAGAGTTACAACCATTTGAAATAATTATCGGCGTTTTTTTCTTGAAATTTCTCCCTTCTGTTGTGTAAAACATAGATAAACCCAATTCTAAGTTATCTATTTCAATAATTCTAGTTGAGTCTCTCTACAGAGGTCTGAGCTATATCCAGGCAAAATATTATTATAATAGAAGCATTTTTCACAAAAGGAGAATATTTTGAAAATGGGTCATTCCACGTTCATTTTTTGTCAAAATAGTGTACTTAAACAATTCTTTATTGTAATAATATTCTTAAAATAATTTTTGATATATTTTCTAATCTAAGTGACACGAAATATCATAAATATTATCCATTTATACGCTTTTGCGAAATCACGGTTCCGAACGTAGTCGGATACCTTAAATCCACTCTTCCAAGATGTATGGCAGCAAGGGTTCTATGATGAGTACTTTAGCGGGGAAGGCGAATAGCTTTTTAGCAGAAGTTGCGTTTTCAGCTGACATTTTGACTGGATTGTGAAGATTGTCATTTTTTTTTCGAAAAAGTAGTTAATGTCAAAAGGTAAGTGTCTTATTTGTTTGTATGTTTTATATGTTGAGTGTATGTGTTTTTTGCGCGTATGTTTTATTTATATAGACCTTAGGCCCGGTGGCCAAGTGGTAGCATATCGCGCTTCCATACCATAGTTCGAGGTTCTATCTTCGAGTTTGTCAAGGTCGACTCAGTCTTTCGTCCCTTCAGTGGGTCGATAAATGAGTACCGAGCTTGCTTGGTGGCTAAGACACTGTGGGGGTTTGCTCCAGACTGACCAACTGATCGGGACATCCGCTCATGCACCTCAGCGTGCAATGGTCACGTATACTGGGATGGGCACAGTAGGCCCTGGCTTAATGGGCTATTGCGCTACCCAGTTTGAGTTTTGAGTTTAATGAAGATCTTAGAAAACGATTTGACTTTTTATTTTAAGTGAACAGTGTATATAATTAATTTTACAGTTGAATAACTTTGTGGTAATTATAAGTACCAACAGCAAACTGGATGTTGGAGCAAGAACTTTGTTGTTGTTTTTTTTGTCGTTCGTGTGGCTTATTGTTGTTTTTTGATGTGTTGTAGAGTCATCACAATAATGCAATAGCCTTATGTTTTTTTCTCACTTTTATTTTTAGCTAAACTTATTTATTTTGCTTTTTTATTGTTTTATTTTAATGTTTTCAAACTGAGCTTGCTTTTTTTTGCCATAGAATTAAATTAAATATTTCAAAAATTAACATTTTAATTTCTTTATGTGTAACTGAGATTTAACATTAATACGAGATTTTCAAGGTGCTATTATTATTATTATTTCCTTTTTTTAGAATGTCTGGAAAAAAGAAACTCTGTCTTCAAGAGGATTTGGATTTATTATAGAACCTACCATTTGAAATCAGTGATGTACTAACCGATGATTTTTCCGTTGAAAAAGTCTCATCAAATTATCTGGAATTTTCGTTAGATTCTTAAGATAACGATCAAGAGACTGAACAAGACTCAAGGTGCAGTCGTTCATGTTAAGAAAATACAGCATTTCCTACCCCAGGATGCCGTGCGATAAAAAAACATTCAATCGAAACCTCACTCAAAATGCACAACGTTTAATGAATATTTTCGTATTAATGAAAAGGAAAAACTCTTTCTTTGAAGATCATCAAATTAAATTTATGTGTAAAAGCTGTTTTTATGCGTAAAAAAAGTAAATAAAATTTAAAAATTTTAATAATCTGTAAAAATAAATATTTTGTGCTGTCAAATATTAGTGTTTTCTGGTTATCCTGCATTTTTAAGAGTTAAAACTGCATTAAAAAAAGTCATTCGGTCTTTTCGTTTTATGAGAATATTTGTGACCTTTGTGTGCTGACGGCACTTTAAAGTATCAATTTAATTAATTAACTCTAACGGATTAAATTTCCCAAAGTTGAGTATTTTATTTATGTATATTCTTTAATTTTTAATGTAGTGATTAAAAAGTATTGCATGAAAAAAATTGCAGTAAATCATAATGCGGTAGATAAAGGGTTAAGCTGTTAATTTTTTTGTCCAAAATGTTCCAAAAACAAGTAATATAAAAAAAATATTTTTAAGTCAATTCCTACTTAGATTAACAAAGAAAAATTTTATTTTAGCTACTTTTTATTAAATAGTTACAATTAATATAAATACGTATATACATAGGACAGAATCACAACAATAAGGGGTATTTAATTTTTATTCATTATCATTAAAGTATCGTATTGTCATCCAAAACAATAATGTCTATAAAATTTCAGTTCAACTGAATGCTTTAAAACGTGAGAAAAAAACCTTTTCAAGTTTTGACTCAAGTCGCCAAAAGGGTCGTTAAGATGCCAAAAATGATGCCAACATGGCTGTGATTGTAATTCTTTAAATAATTAGTTTTAATTAATTAATTTTTATTAATTATAATTAAATTATTGTATTGCCATCGAAAATAATCATGTATATAAAATTTCAGCTCAATTGAGCGCTTTAAAATGTATTTTATTCACGATTGAAAATTCCACCAAGATAAATAAATAAATAAATATATAGGGAGTGTGTGTTAATAGTAGGAAAAGAGGCACATTTTTTGTTGCATATGACTAAGTATAATACTTAACAGAATGCGAAGATGGAAGAATTTTATTTTAAATTTCAATCTTAAAGTTCTCACGTTATTTTTTTATTTTACAGTAGTGGAACACAAAAAATCCCAGTTGTTTGACTTTTATAAGTCCCCACTCTCATGATATAATGAATAATTCATATACCTAAAAAGAATTTCTCTCAAACATACAAAAAAAAATTCATCTTCGTACCTCTTTTTCAAAAGGTTGAGGATTTTGTATGTGTGCTTATATATATATGCACACACAATTTGAAGCATTGTGTAATACAGTCTTACATTGGAATGGGAACAGAGATAATATCAGCCTTTTTGGATTATGTTTCCATTTTCATTTCTTCCCAAGTAACAAATTGCACATTGCCTTGACAATCCGAATTCTTTATCGAATATTTTTAAGAATCTAAATTCTTGGCATCAATGAAAAATTCCTCCTTTAGCAAAAAGAAAATCTAGAATGAGGAGTATTTCTCAGTACTATAGACAAACTACATCTCTTAAAAACACTAGCACTAATAAACTCCCTATAAGAATTAAAAATACGTGCAAATCAAAGATAGGAAGAAGAAAATATCAGTGCCGGTACAGCGTACGGACAAATCGGCTGTGGCCACTTTTCGGTAGCCCACAGTGTGTACGGGCAAACCAGTTAAAGGGTTAAATCTGTCGAGGCTCAAAATCTTTACCTCGGCGATAAAATTTACAGTGGATGTTAGTTCATGTGTCGTCCTCTTCACTTGACCGTGCTTCAAAACTGCAAAGCCTTACCAATAGCGGTATTACTCTAATTATATCAAATTCGGCTTGTATGAGGTGTAAAAAAAGATCTCGGTGTAGATTTTAAATAAGGTCATTATTAGAATAATTTATTACATTTGAAATAATTTAAATTATTAGAATAATTATTAAATTTGAGTACAGTTAACAGTCATGTAAAGCGTTTTTAATAATAAATAAAAATGAATAAGGTTCTATTTCTGAAAACGAAAGGATTTTTTCCACAAAATCTGAATTCACTCAGTACGTCACATCTATCGGTCAAGAATTTATCATGCAGTCGTATGTGAGTGGGTGTTTTCTCTCTTATATTTCCAAACTTTCTTCATCCGCTAAAAATTAAATCTTTTCAAAAACAATTGAGAGGTACTTTTCCTTTGAAATACTCTACGACAGTATAAAAAGAAAAACCAAATAATGTATATCGACAATAAGCCACGGAATATAAAAGATTATCAGTCAGTGTTGCATAATTTACTTATCAACTTTAGGGTTTCAATTCCCGATCATTTCAGCAGATTTTTCAAGTTGGCAGTATTGGCTCTTAGATATCTTTCCAGAGATGGCTTTGAGAATTGCAGAATAAAAAAATAAGTCATATATTTTCTTGTATCTTTTATTATTTTCCTTCATGAATGCCAATAGTTTTATTTTATCAATAGCACTCAACACGAATTAGAATATTATTAAACTTTAGAATCTGATGACTATTAACTATTAATTTACATCAAAGGTATAGTAGTCTGACAGTTAAAATCACAAACACCCTGATAGTAAAGTTCTGAATTGACTCTGATCCCACCCAAGATCACTAAGAAGAACAACGGAAATTTATTAACCATTAAATGAAATTGGGCATAGGAATTTTTTACGTGAACTGATTTGAAACCAAGAAGAGTGAAGTATTAAACAGAACAGAGCGAACAGAAATAACATTTCATCTCCTGATTTTGGCTCAGAATTATGAATTCCATCGGCAAGAACCATCGCCCTGTTCTAAATCCCATTATCCCCACCGGGGTAAACATAAGCCTTGAGGAGATCAAGAAGAAAAAATATTACATTTCAAAAGTCCATAATATGAATTAAAGGATTCACACACACACACACACACACACACACACACACACACACACACACACACACACACACACACACACACACACACACACACACACACACACACACACACACACCCCCAAAAAAAAAAAAAAAAATATCTATAATAAAGAAATTTAATAATATATATTGAGTTAATAAAAAAGGAAAAAAGACCCAGAAATTGAGTTTAGAAAAAAGGGATATTTTCGTGAAATTTAACTAACAAAAAAAAAGTTCTTCCACAAAAAAATGTTCTAAAAAAAACTCATTATTTTACCAACAATCAAGACAAAAAGCCCCGTCGTTTGGTGGTAGACGTTTCGTTCTATGATAAGTCATCTGATAAAAGTTGTTGAACTTTATTGTTCTAGAGAGTTATGTTTTCAAATCTTTACAAGCGTGAGGCCCTAAGTGAGCAGTGATGTCCCTGAACTCCCTTGAAATTTTAAATTTTTTTAATTTGCATATTTTTAAAATTTTTTATGGTAACATTTTTCTTTTTCATTTTGTAATTTTAAATTTTTTATTATTTTGGAATGGATTATCACGTGTTTTCAAAATAAAAATTTAAATATTTAAATTAAAATTTTTAAATTGTGTTTCTCAAACTTTCTATTTTGTGACCCAATTTCAATCATAATTTTCATCGCCCTCCCCCCTTACAACAACTATATTTAAATTCAATAATACAAAACTTTTACGCTAAAGCTACAATGAACTTTAACCCTTTTAAATACCACTGGCGTATAAAAAAGCCCTTTCAACCGTTTATTGTTTGGGACGTAATATACGTCTTTTTCGATCTTTTCTGTGTATTGCTAAAAAAAATTATTCCGAATTTGGAATGCAATAAAAGGACCCCAGTCTTTTTCGAAATTTTCTTTTGTCAGAGGTTTTTTTCTTTTTATTCCTTTTCTCCCCCCTCCCTAACATCACATACCGGCCCCGGGGAAACGGTGCCATTGGAGACCGAAACGCATAACTCTTGATCGACAGTAAGGATTAATTATAAACAGCACAAATTATCAAGATAAAAGATACTTTTTTTTCATAATTTTATACATGACAAACCCACGGATCTCTGGTAAAAATTTTTACTTATTATTAAAGAACTTATTATTAAACAGAACTAAAAATTAATTATAAAATACATTGTAATACTGAAAATTTATAAGTGTATTATCGTGTAAAGGTGTTTTTTTATGTCAAAAATGTATTTTGTTTGCTTCTTTTAGTAATTTAAAAATTTTTTTTAAAAAATGTTTGTTTTGGGACTTCAATATGCTCCACCCGTTGTAGAGTTAACACCCCCCCCCTCCCGTTTTAGAAACGCAGCAAAAATTTTAATTTTTTGCTTTTTGCAACTAAAAGTAACATTACATATGTTATATGGGGATCCACAAACATAAAAAAACTTTTTAAACAACAGCAAAGAAAAATGGTTGTGGGCCCTGTTCCAAAGCAATGAATTAATTTGACTATTAAACAAATTGATTAATACTGATCTTTTTATTGAATTTTAGCTTTTTCACATCTGTATTACATTTCTTTAATATATGTTTTAAAGTCCCGACAAAAAATAATATCTTTCGATAATGTTTACTGTATGTTCAAAGATCAATGTATAAATATTCTTAAGCATTTACCTATGTTAAGGTATCCGACTACTTGGGACAACTTTTTTTGTTATGAAAAAATGTAGATATGGGGATTTTTTTGTGATTTTTAGATTTATTTAGTTTATTTTAAGGAAAAAATCCTTAAATAGAAAAAAAGTAAAAAAAAGTATTATCATTAAAATGGGAAAAAAAATGGTAAAAGTAAGAAAATTCTAAACCGGGGGCCCCCTCTTTTAAAAAAATTTTTTTTTAAAAAATTTTAAATTTTTAATTTGATGTGTCCTTCTGTTATTCATGTTTTGGGTTGTTTTCGAAAAGAGATATTTTTAATTTTTCAAAAGCTAGGGACTTTACTTAGTGATTATAAAATTGCGAAAAACAGTGATTATATTTACAAAAAGGGCTGTAAATTTTAAACAAAAAAGTGATTGATAAATCAAGTCCACTTCTCTGTTTTTCAAAAAAATACACAAAAATTT